>OX596012.1:42324759-42821186 GCA_951394025.1 Heteromyza rotundicornis
TGTACCCAAAGTTTCAAGTCGATATCTCCAAAACTGCGACCGCTATCGTGCGGACGGACAGACGGACAGACAGACGGACATCGCGAAATCGACTCAGGAGGTGATACTGATCAAGAATATATATACTTTTCCATACCGGACACGCCTCCTTATGGGCGTTACAAACGTTGTGACAAAGTGAGTATACCCTGCCACAGTGAGTGTGGGGGTATAAAAAACTAGCTGGTCCCGACACGCTTTGCTAAGCCCGACCCGCTTTGCTATGGCGTGTCAAAACCTATCCTAGAACACTACTCACGACCCATAGAACACATATAAAAATTTTGGTAAGTATCTGTGCGGTAGTTTTCGTGTCTTCTGGTCGCAAACATACACGTCTCTTTTATATATAGATGTTTTTTTGAGATTGGTAACTTTCAGTGGTGGATTTTTCACGGAGTCGTTAATTTTGCAGTTAATAATAAATACCCATTCTTCTTTAAATTTCAATTGGTGATCAGCATGATTAAATTCTTTCTTTCCAATCGTAAGTATATTATTACCCATAGAGTTACGATAATGAATTTTTGTACTATCACTTTTAATACCCTGAACACGATGAGCAGTCAAATTGTCTGTCAATTCCTATACGAGTGTGAACAATCATTAATTTTGTAATTATAAATTTGTGCATATATGTATGTTTACTTACTTTGATCACCCCTTCTGTATCGCACCTAAAATTAAAATCGCCAAACACAAAATAAGGAGCTATTCCGTTTTTATCATCCAGATGAAATCTAATTGGAATGTGTTTCAATGTGGAGAAAATAACTCTTAAGGAGTAACGTTATGGTAATAAAAAATTTACTTTTCCAATGTGTGTACCAGAGCTCTTCTTCTAGTCTTGCAATAAACAGATGGAAATTCCTCACACGCCGCTAAATTCGAAGCGTCGTGAAACAGGTGTATGTTGACGAGATCCAGAACGGTTTTATTGATCTCCCAACGTGTTCTCATGAAGCCCTTACGCGACCATTTGCACTGGAAAACATTTTAAAAAACTTACTAGGCTGCTAAACTTTTTTTGTTTCATACTTACCTCTGGAAAAAAGTGCTGCGGAAACTTAGACTTATCTTTGGTGGCAATTGTTTCTATATTTCCAGAATAAATCTGTTTTTCCTCAGCTAGTTCCCAGTCATGTGTAAAGAAATTCCAAATTTTTATACACTTTAAACTTTTATGAACAAAATAGAGATTCCCAAGAGCCTGTGGAAGAAAATACAGAGTGATTGAAACGCTTTGCTGTTATAAAAGCATTTATGTATATTCCGCATGTAGCATTTGTAAAAAAAAAAGGTCTCTACGACCGACCGAAACCGGTTTTTTCTATCTCGGCACCGAATTTCTCTCTTTTTAAAGGCCTGCACACACAGAGGCGTTATTCGTGCCGCAGGAGGTTTCGAAATAAATTTTATCAAAAATAATTGTATTTTCGAAAATAGAGCGTTTTTATACAGCCTGTTTCCATAGCAATACAACAAATAACAAACACAAAAAACCAGTTTCAAAACCAATTCGAATCAGTTTGAAAATAAACTTTTTGACTGTTTCCATAGTAGTCTAATAAATAACAAACAAAATAGTCAGTTTCAGAACCATTTCAGTCAGACTTTTTGGTTGTTTCCATAGCAATATAATAAATAACAAACAAAATCTACTGCGGTGAAATCGCTGCCTGTGTGAGGCACTTTGCGTTTTCGAAGCAAGATTTTTTAAATATCGAAATGGTTCTGGAATTAAATAGCGAATATCGCCTGTGTGCGAATGCCTTAAAATTCGTCCGAAATTTTAGTTTCGGATCTATTTCAATTTCCACCGAAGCCGAAATTACTTTAAATTTATAAAAACCTTGGTGCTAATGGTTTTTATAGCATCACAGCTTATCCACTGGACGTATCATAGCATATTGCGAAGATAGTTCACTCTCTAGTTTTAAAATTACTTCGGTTTTTTTCAACTTTAACAAGATTTGGTTAGATTAATTTGGTGAACACTTATTTAAATTTTGACGTTTTATTTAGAGACCGACCGAAACCAAAGTGGCCGAAACTACTTTTTTTTAATTTCGCCGAAACCGAAAAAAAAGAAAAAATATGATATAGTAGTACATAATCAACCGTTCAGATCATGAATTAGATGAATTTCGAAACTATCAATACATATATATGGGAGGGATTATGGGCAAGAGACGTTTATTTAGTACAAGCTTATATAACTACTTATATCTAACAGTGGTGATCTAATATAAACTTAAAAAACTAAATTAAATATAATAGTGATTGGGATTTAGGAGGTAAGGGATTGAATTTCTGAGTGTATATTTGTTTAAATGGAAATCAAAGTAATTGGACATATTATTAACCATGTGAAGCATTCTGGATATTGGTTCATTATAGCCATAATCAGTGCGGTGGAAGGTAATATTAAATAGAGGTACAGATCTAAGGTTACGAGGGAGATCAACTGGAGTAACGCGGGACAGTCTACGGTACCTGATAGAAGTTGATGGATAAAATGGACGTTTCTAGTCACTTCACTTTTGCCAAAATATCCACTTTGACAATTTTATTACATATCGCTATATCGACTCAGGAGGATGCTGATCAAGAATATATACTTTTCATACCGGACACGCCTCCTTATTGGCGTTACAAACAGTGGGACAGTAGCAATATATCTTTGGACAGTAGTGTGCAGGGTTTAAAAAGGGTTATAGAAAAATCGATCACATTTTTTAAATCAGCGGACCTAAAATACATCTAAAAACTTAGTTTCAATTAATTTAGAACACTCATTCGATTTTTGTCCCAAGCTGTAGACAAATCACTGTGCGATGGCGTCCTCAAATTTTCTGCAGCACGTCATAATTTTTTTTTTCGACTAATGTAATTATAAAATATATTTTGATGCAGCTGCTCCTAACAAACCTAAAGTTTCTAGTGTTATTACTCAACCCAACAAGCTTTAGCTCCAAAAATCGACCTTAATTTTATTCCGTTTGGTTTATGGAGTATCAAAATGCTAAAATTTTGCAAGGTAGTATTACTATTACATGCCCATGAATAAATTTGGCCGTTGTAACATCCCCCCAAAACGGTCATAACTAAAGACCGACCGAATTTCCGGATTTTCGGCCAAAATAAGCTGTTTCGGCCGTGTTTCGGATTCGGCCGAAAAATAAAATATCGTTTACGGCCGAAATTTCGATACTTCTGCCGAAAAATTCGGCTTGATACGAAAAATGTAACAAAGTATCGAAAATTTCGGCCGTAAACGCTATTTTATTTTTCGGCCGAATCCGAAACACGGTAATTAAACCAAAAATTTTAAATAAGATTTAAAATTTAAAAGTTTAAATGCAAGAAAAACACATTTACTTCTTATAGCAATGGCCGAACTCAAGATTCTTACACTTTTCCCATCTTCCGTGCCTTGCCAAGAAAAGTGTTCAGCCAACTTTCTTCCGACAGCTCTTCACAATAAATAAAATGAAATCCGAAACATAAAATGTGAAAAAATCGAAGCCTGCTTAAAATTTATTACCAAACGAGTTGTTTGCAAATATTTTTGTTCCATATGCGCTTTTTTCAAATATGTTTGCAAAACATTTACTTTTGTAAGTTTGGAAAACGCTTGTCAACTAGTTTACCAGCTTTTCCAATCGCGTTGTTTTCAAACACGTTTGGAATAAATCTGGAAAATATTTGCGTTTCAAAAACTGGTAAAATGCTTGTCAAATAGTTTACAACCAATTTGCGTCCAAACGTGTTATTTAAGTAAATAATTGCAACTCTGATATCTTGTTAAGCAAAACAACATATATATAGGTCAAATGGGGTCGTGAGACCAATATTTTTATACCCCCACACTCACTGTGGCAGGGTATACTAACTTTGTCACAACGTTTGTAACGCCCATACGGAGGCGTGTCCGGTATGGAAAAGTATATATATTCTTGATCAGTATCACCTCCTGAGTCGATTTAGCGATGTCCGTCTGTCTGTCCGTCCGTCTGTCCGTCCGCACGATAGCGGTCGCAGTTTTGGAGATATCGACTTGAAACTTTTTTTACATGTTTTTCTCGTGAATACTGAGATCAAGTTCGAGAATCAGCCAAATCGGACAAAAACTGGGCGTGGCTCCCATACACCGAAAAAAAAGGTAAAAATTTTTCAACTCTTTTTTATTGTTGTATTCCATTGGAAATGTTTAGAAACGTATTTTTGACATGGTCCGAGGTTCCGAAGCCACATATATAAGGGTCTAAATGGGGTCCTGAGACCAATTTTTTTTTTTTTTCGTATTTGATTGGAAATTTTTAGAAATGGATTTTGGATATGGTTTGGGCTCCAAAACCACCTATATTTGGCTCGAAATAGGGTCTTGAGACCACATTTTTTTATGTTCGAGGTACTTCTTTCTACTGTGTGGGGGTATTTCAACTTCGGTATAGCCGAAGATAGTCCACTCTCTAGTTTTTGTTGGATTCGATTGCAAATTTTTAGGAAGGAATCTCGGACAAGGCTGACATTTAAATGGGGCAAAATAGCGCCCTGAGATAGGGTTGCCAGATTTTAAATAGGGGAAAAACAGTACACTGAGTAAAAAAAAGTACAATTTGAAAAAAATCAGTTCACTTTTTTCATTTTGTTCAGTACATTTTAATAAAAAAAACATGTGAGTCAGTTTCAGTCGTGCAAGTCGACTGATATATACCCTACACATTTTTAATTTCGGCCGAAACCGAAATGGCCGAAATTTAATTTTTTTAATTTCGGCCGAAACCGCAAAATAAAAGAAACCATTGTGAGTTTTACGGGTCGATTCTGACTGTTACGGTTACAATAAATTATAACCTTCAATTTGTTACAATTTTGTCACCACGAATTGAACCTGGAATTCTGGCAACACTTCAGTGCATTGTAACAAAAAAAAACTCACCACAGAGGTGGAAATTGTTTTGACAGCTGATTTTTTATTTCTACTTTTGAAAGAAATTATAAAATGTCGCAAGAAAAGTAAGTTTTTGAGTTTATATTTACATTTTGCTAATAATTAAACTCATTTCATTTTATTTCCACAGAAAATTTGAACGCACCACACAGGAGCAATTCCAATGCTATATTGCTTCTTTGAAGAGTCACCCGGAGCTCCAGGCAGGAAAGAATACGCCGAAGAACCCGAGGTACATCGAAAATTTGTGGCAAGAGGTGACGTCACAACTGAATACACTGAGGGGCCCGGTCCGTACTCCAGTCAAATGGAAGGAGGTATGTATTAAATCAGAAATAAAGTATTGTGTATTACGAAAGTTTTTTATTTTTAGACCTTGGCTAATTGTAAGAAGCAGCTTCGAGCCCGGAACAGGAAGGCAAAGGCGGAACGCCTGGAGGTGGTGCAATGCAGGAAGATGTCAACGAGTTCGAACAACAGGCGCTCGAAACTTTCGGCATTGTGGCAATTGACGGCATTCAGCAGCAAACCATGGGATTTTCGGTAAGATACAAATAATTGATTAATCACAGGATAACACTTCTCGCAACAACACCGATCGCCGCGTCATCCCACCGCGCTGCAGCAACTCTCGTAGCAACACCGATCGCCGCGTCTGCTCACCGCGCTCGACCACTCTCGCAGCCCACACCGCAGCAGCGCACTCCGCACCGATGCACAACCGCCGAACAACCACTCTCACAGCCCGCCGAGCTATAGCCCTCTGGACTATAGCTTCCTCATATATACCCCCCCGCACTGCAGCCCCCAGCACTATAGTCCACAGCGTTACAGCCCACTGCGCTACAGCCCACCGCACAGCATTGTAGACCTGGGCAATGTTACGCAAGGTCCTCCGTTAGGCGCTCGATTGACTGCAAAGAAAAGTTCTCCGGAGGAGCTTATCAGTGTTGTCATGCATTTCGAACCGCAACGAGAGGGACAACAAAATGGATGATGCTATGATGAAAATGGGAGAAGGTATGGTTGCATTGGGACAGGGTCTTGCTGCTATGTCTCAAGTAATCGAGAAATACTTAGAAACTGTGTCTCGATTGAACCAATAAAATGAATATTACAAAAAAAAAATTTTGAATTTTTTTAGTTTTATTTTTTTTTTAAGTACATTTTTAACTTTTTTATAATGTATGTATGTATTGTGTTTGTATTCTTTGGTCTTCGCGGTGGAAATGAGCGGCGTTTTCTATTTCCGGGACATCGATTGACGGAACATCGAGCTCATTTTCATCAATATCGACATCAAAGTCGTGTACGGATACTTTCGTAATAGGATTGGCATATAGAAGGCTGAAACCGATCGGAAAAAGGGTCGGTGAGTGCAGGCATTTAATCGAATATAGTTAAAATGTTTTTTAAAGTTTTTGTAAAAAAATTTTTTTTTTGTTTTTAATAGAAAATTTAACTATTTAGTAGAGACCGACCGAAATCGCTTTTTTTAATTTCGGCTGAAACCGAAATGGCCGAAATTGTTTTTTTTTTTTCGGCCGAAACCGAAATGGCCGAATTTTCATTTTTTTAATTTCGGCCGAAACCGAAAAAATTAAAGAAACAATTGTGAGTTTTAATGTAATAAAGTGGTACATAATTAAGCTTATCAGTAGGCTGAAATCGATGGCGCATATTCATAGTCAAATTTAGTAGCTGCTAAACTTTAGAACCAGCTTAGTAGCTGCCAGTTCAGTGTATTATCTGTCAACTTAGTAGATTACTAAAGTTAAGTTGGAGCTTAATTTGACTATGAACATCATGATCATTTAAAGTTCAAATCATGAATTAGATGAATTTAGAAGCAAACTATCAAATGCGTGGAAATCAGGAGTAGTAGAAATTACTTTCAGGGTAGTAGATTTCAAGAGAGGGGAATAGATTTGGGTTTAGTAGAAATTTCTGTCGGGGAAGCAGATTTGTAGAAAGAATAGTACTTTTGCATTGTATGAAACTCACATAATATTTTGAGGAGTAGATTTCTTACCATAGTAGTAGAAAATATCTTGAGGGAGGTAGAAAATATCTAGAGGAGTAGAAAGTTATAAATCATTGCGAGAGTATTAGATCTACTCCGATAGGACATGTTTTCTTTGTCGCTTCTGATTCTTCGAAACTATGATCAATGCTTAAATTTGTGTTACATACCGCTTTTATCCACTTGGTTGTTCCTTATGTATTTTGATACGCTGAATCCGAAAATAATAATTAAATTTTTCCAGCACGCACCGTTTTTCTTCAAACGCCACAAAAATTGCATTTTTGGTGCTGTAAGAATTTCATTATTATTATTTTCGTATACTGCGTGGCAAAATACATAAGAATTTGTCTATCAAGTATATTTAACACACAAAAAGTTCAGTTTTGTCGATCAGTGTAATATTTGTTATTTATTTGTTACATTTTTCTATCAAGTCGAAATTTTCGGCGGAAATATAGAAATTTCGGCTGAAAACGAAATTTGGCAAAGACTTTACAAGTAGAAGTCTTATACGCTGTGGTGTAAAATTCTGTGTTGTTTAAAGTACTCGTAGAATACCATATACTTGGCCGATCGCGTTTTTTATGTGGGTGTTCCAAGATAATGTGTTTGTGAAAGTAATACCAAGATTTTTTGTGGAGTTTACCATGTCAATATCACAGTTATTTATAATTATTTTGGGAATGTTTCAGGTGTCAATGCTTTTCTTTGTTATTACCAGGGTGCGAAAAAACTCGCCAACGATCGATTCAAAATTCCGATGATAAATTGACGTGATAAATTCACTAGCGTTTATCCGAGAACGAACACATTTGACACCCTCAGATTGAAAAAACCCTGAACAAAATGTGTTTGCGAAAAAGCCAAGGAAAAAATTTTGCATGAAGAAGCCGTGCAAAGTGAACGAGAACGAATTTTGGTGCAAGAAAGCTTAGTATGAAAAACTTATGGAGCGGCCATCAGACTTTTACGCCAACTAAAAAAAATGTCGCCACTTGCTCTACGATGCATTTTCAAGGGCTTCATATAAATACAAATAGTACCTAATAGTTCCTTTACTGCATATGCGTCACTAACTCAAAACAACTTAAAAAATCTTCGCAAAGAAAGAATTTCTTAGACAACCAAACACACACGCAAATTCCCAAGCAGCATGAAAATTGGAGCCCACTTGTCTGTTCTACATGTAAACAGGTCGTCTGCGCACGCGACATGATCGCCGAGATCAAGTCGCGCCTCAGCAAGATTACTATCTTGCGCACAAAAATAAGGGTGGTTTTCAGACTCCACACATTTTTAGTTCGCGCATTGTTTTCCTTCAGAAATTCGCTGCGCCAGCATTGACCATCGACTGGAGGAATGTAAACCATAAACAAGCAATTTCTTTTTTTGTGGGATAAGCGAAGGAATGTGTGACATGAACACTTATGCGTTTATTGTTGTTGTTTTCTTTCAGCCACGCGTATTTGGTTTTTTCCCTATGTTTTAATACGCACAACTGAAAGAGTTTCTAAGCGCGTAGTAAAACCAGAGAAGAAAGTCTTTTGGATGCATTTATGTATACACAAAACTTCAATAATTCACAATTTATTGTTAAATGGTTGTGATCACATGAAATGCTATTTGCAGGAAGTTTAAAAATTGTATAAATACATCGATACACCTTAAGACACACATGCTATGTTCCTAAAAATGTAGAAAATAAAAAACCAAATAGCTTCTGTATTTTACGTAAAAAAACCCAAAAAAATGTTCACGAAAATTATTTGACAAATTTTATTGAAGAACACAAATTTTTTTAAATTAAAATTTTATTGAAAGAATTTTTGTTTTTAAATTTTGTCACCTAGTGTACATAAATAACGAACATTGCACAAATTACAAACTCCTACAAACTAAAAAACCCAAAAACCAAAATTAAAAAATGTTTACCCAAATTCACTGCGAACAATACAAAACAACTTGCAGCTAACAAACTTGCGTTTCCTTACTTAAAATATTGTTGCAACAATTTTTTCTTTAATTTTATATTAATTATTGTATTTAATTGGAAAATCCCGAATTGGATCCCGGGATTGTAATTTCAAATCCCGAAATCCCGGGATTTTCAAAAACACTTCGGGATTGAATGCCTTAATCATAAGTCAGAAATACAAGGTCATATTCTGAAAAATTAGAAGTAGATAGTTAATCATATAAAAGAATTTTAGATTGGTCATTCACAAAGAACAAGTCAAGCAATGTGCTAATCATCTTACAAAAGTGAGTAGGAGTTTTCGTATTCACAGAAAATAGTCCTAAAGTCTGCATACTAAAGAGTAAATAATTTTCGTTTAGAAGGTTACTATTAAAATCCCCAGCAATTATAATGTGAGAAAAAGACAAAGACATATTTTCAATTTTGTTTATAAGAGGTGTAAAATCTACAGAACGATTTGGACGATAAGCATTGCCGACAAGCTTATTATGAGATCCGTTCGTAATGGTAACGAGTACATATTCAATTAAACTATCGACAGAAGACTTACAATACAGTTTACAAGGAATATTACTTCGAACATATATAGCAGAACCACCCGCGTGATTTTGTCTGTCTGCTCGAAAGATACGAAACCCATTTACTTTAAATAAAGCATCAGGCATTTTGTCGTTAAACCATGTCTCGGATACGCATATGACATCCACACCGAAGCCCTCAAAAATGTATCGAAATTCATCGATCTTATTTATCAGGCTCTGTGCATTAATATGACATACTCTCAAACCGTTTCTTTGCTTGCGGAGTATCCGAACTAGATTAAATACATTGTCCTTGGAACTATATTATGAGAACTCATAACAAGCTGAGTGTTTTATATCAAACCGTGCATAATAAATATTTAACCGTTGCAATAATATTAAAATAAAAGTATATGAAAAAATTAAAATAAATAATAAAAAGCTGAAAAATGTTAAATTAAGAAAGATCTTAAGAAGTAAATAAAGACATGTCATAATGATCATTGTTGTTTTTTTGAAGCATATAAGAGTCAAAGAGTAAAAATTGTATGGTCAATTAGTTACTACAAATTTGGAATTATTAGTTTTAGAATTATTAGAAGCAAAATTATCGACGAATTTGTTTTGATGAAATCAGTTGTTGTCATTATCTCCACCTTCTTCACCATCAGTGTGAGTAACGCGAAATAAATTATTTCGCTCTCCGTTCTCATTACAAGAACTGCGCTGCTCATATATTGTATCGGAAAATACGTTTTCAGATTCATTGTACGGAATTCCATTGATACGTATATCTGCTGCAATTGCAGAGTTTTCCTGAAGATCCATTTGTGCTTTTAGGGATGCAAATTCCACCCTGAGAGTCTGTACTTCAGGTGCGATAATTTCCAGCTGAGTGACGCGCTCTTCTACTGCTCTTAAATCTTCTCTTATCGCTGAGATCTTCAAATCAAATTCCATCAGAATTCTTTTTTCAGATTCTTCAATTTTTGAAGTAATTACAGCAATTTTTGATCCATCAACTGCCATAGGCGAGGGTCAGACAGCTTTGGAGTTTTAGGTGTTGGCGAGTCTTCGACTTTTTCTCGTATACGTTTATTATCAGATGAGGCCATTGCTGTTTTTGACCTTTGCTTTGTTGTCTTTATACGCACAAACGATGGTATTTTTGGCGGGTTGTTTTGCAAATTTTTTTTTCAATAATACGGAATATATATAGTCACCGACAGCAAGTTCTGATAAATCGAGTTTAAACTGCACACTGTATTTAGTATATTTTGCGTAAAATGCACAATACTTCAATTTCTTTTGAATTTTTAGGAATATATTTTTAATGAGACGTACAAATGTCAGTATGTTGCGAACAATGTTGCTTCTTTTCTGAAATCTTGAAATTTCGGCCGCCATCTTGAATTTTTAAATTCCGACATCGAATTCGAAATCAGCGACCCCGAAAACCCCACTATACAAAATTTCATACTGATTTGATGAAATCTTTAAATTACGATAAAAACACGATTTTCGCTTATATAGGAGGTAGGCGTGGCAGCCGACCGATTCCGCCCATTTGCATACCAACTCCTTCTAGGGCCTAAAAAGGATAAATCCAATTTGGGATCCCTAGCTCTCTTCTAGCTCCTGCAATCGTGTTTACAAGAAAAGAGGACGGACAGACGCATAGGGCTAAATCAACTCAGGAGGTGACGCTGATCAAGAATATATATACTTTTCCATACGAGAGTCAAAGAAATACAGGTTGCAAAGTTGTATTCAGGATCTGGAACCGAAAGGAATATCGGTTCCGGTTCTTAATTTTAAAATATTTCGGTTCCAGTTTCAATAATTTATATAAAATAAAAGAAAAATCGGTTGCAACAATATTTTAAGTTTAATTTCATTTTTATTCAACAAAGAAATAATAATTAACAAATATTACATTAAACAAAATCGAATAATATTTAAAATAAATAAAATCAAACCGAAAGTTATTGGCCCATATTCATAGTCAAATTAAGTTCCAGCTTATCTTTAGTAATCTACTAAGTCGACAGGTAATACACTGAATTGACACATTACTAAGCTGGTACTAAGGTTTAGTGGCTACTAAATTTTACTGTGAATATGCGCCATTAATTTTAAACTACACTGACAAATTTGACATTTTACGTTTAAATGAAGTTGTTTTATTATTTACTTTGGCACGCTGAATCCGAATAAAATCATAAAATTCTGCCCAACTCCATTTCATGCTAAACACGAAAAACTCACTTTCAGTAGTTTTAGTATTATAGCGGGAACGAATACACCAATGTTAAAAGTCGTTAAAAATTTTTAATTTTATTCATTTCGATAAAAATTTATTGATAACCGTTATTGACAAAAATGTTTTTTTTGTGTGTGTAGCAATAAATCTAAAAATTGTGTTTTTTGTGTTTACCAATTAGATTGAAAGTAAATGCTCGGCTGAATTTTTGTGGAAAAACGTCGAAAATATCTTAAACAATGCTAAAAAATACATTTTTTGAATCCCGGGATTCCCGAGACATATTGATTGTTTAAGGATTTTGGATGCTGAACCAGATGGTAGATCTTAAACAACGCCAAATTGGCAACCATGGTGTATAGATTTAAAAAAATTCCATGGTTGCTAAATTCTGTAGTAGATTTTTCTTCGCAATTTTTGTGAGCGATCATTGATCATTGTTTAACTTTTATATATTTTTGGCCGTACATTCTGCTTCGGCCTTAAATATTCGCCGAAGCCGATTATGGGCTGAATATGAAATTTTATGCCGAATGTGGACGAACCCGAATACTTGGTCAAACACTACTAATTTCTAACGCTGACGACTGCACTGTCAGGTGGGAAAATCGAAGAACTGGAAGTGAGGTTAAATGCTTATCTGCCAACGCTCTGTAATTTCTTGGCAGATCGGACCCTCAAACTTTCCGCACAAAAATCAACAGCCACGCTTTTTAACAATTGGACCAAGGAGCTATGGAGGACTCTGGAGGTATACATTGATGCCAACACCAGTCTCCACGCATGGTAGACCCAAGATTCTTGGGGTTGTTTTCGATACCATGCTTACCTTCTCCAAGCACGTGGAAGGCGTGGTTGCTAGAATGAAGGGCTGAACGAGAATCCTCAAAGCAATAACGGGCAGTACTTGGGGTAAAGATAAGGATGCGATACTAATTCTTACAAAGCCATAGGTCGTCCCCATATCGATTACGCCTCACCAGTATGGGCACCAAGCTTTTTACACTGGGTGACACTCAGTGGAAAAAGCTCCAAACAGTTCAAACTCGGCTCTTAGGGTGATTACAAGGTGTCATTCCATGACCCCTGAAGATCACGTGTTTGCTCACCCGCCAACACTTGATTAAGTGCGAGGATTCCAGCCATCCAAACCATGGCAGCATAAGACCGAAAACACGGGAACACGACTGGGCAAGGCAGATTAGGCGTGATTATCGGACTGAAGCGGAGGCAATTAATCACCCAATCGCCATGATACGAGGAGGCAAAATGACGATCAAGAAGGCACTATCCTTGATCGTCATTTGGTTTCCGGCACTTTACAAGACATGGGATCCCACGTGGTTCTTGGCGGACGCCCACCGAAAGTTTCGGAGGCGGAAAAAAAAAACACTCCCGCGTCCGACAAGAGTCTCGTTGGCTCAGCTCAGGTCAGGTTACTCTAAATACCTATACAGTTACCTGGCAAGAGTTTAGTTCTATCAACGCCAGTGTTGAACGGGAGTGGCTTGTAGTAGCTAAATCGGGCCAAGAAATTGTTAACACATTATAGTATGTTTTTCTAAAAATAGTATAAGGCTCTATAGAAACTCCGTCTTGTAAATTTCGGAAGATATAGTGTCCATTCTGAAAAATTTCTAATCGTAAGGTCGTCAATGCAAAAGCCTTCCAGATAAGATCTTTCCCGCCACATTTTTCTATTCCAATTATCAATACTGGCTGGTCGACAGTACCTACTCCATTTTTACATAAGTTTCATCTTTCATTATAATGCATTCAACTGCATTTCGAAACAAATGGTCTTGTGGTCTTGAAGCCTTGTTATCCCGACTTTCACTTGTCTTTCACTTTTGTTTGGTACTTTTGGTTTTTTATAGGTATTCACATTATGGCTTTGCTTTACTCTTTGGACCATAGAGGCACTGGTTCCATTATTTTTGTCAAATCTCGAATTGATATTAATTTATTTTTGATAATAAATAATTTTATCAAATTTCTGATCTCTTGGACTCTTTTTTCTTCCAAATTTCGGCATATATTTGAGAGAAGAGGTATCTCTGAACTTATTATAATATTTTTCACGCCATTTAAACTAATTTTGTAGCGTTTCGTCAAATATCTGTACGAAATTCCTCTTTTTGTGAAGTATTAATAAAAAGTAAATTCAAATAGATTGCTTTTCAATGCAAACAAACAAATTTCTCAAAAAAAGTTCAAAACCTTCATTTTATAAGCAAATCAAAGTGTGCAGTTTAGCGTACGCGATTTTTTTTTGCTGAACTCGTTCAGGGGCGTGTCCTAAGCTTAATGTCAAAACTATTATTTTTCCTATAAAAGTGAAAAATAAAGAAAAATAGTAAAAATTTCATGTTTGCCGAGCTATAACTATAAAACCAATTATCCCACAACAAAATGTTGTAGCTAAAATTGTAGAGAATTTTATTATCTACAAGATTGGTAATAAGTCTGGTCAACGCGCAACCCATCGTTTATGAGATTTAACTCGAAAACCATATTTACACAACTTTGACACAATTTATAATACAAGCTATCAACTTTACGAAAAACTTTTTGTCTAAAAAGTAGACGAAGTAATTCTCTTCAATATAAGGGTTAGTGACGCGAATATATATATGTAGCCTGTCCTAATCAAATGTCAACCTCACCTTCACGTTGCTATGCCCTGTTATGACAGACGAGGCTCTGGCGACCGGTTATGGGCAGGATAACCCCTTACATCCCTGTGCGCGTCTGTTTTCTCCATGTTAGGAGCGGCGTACCCTACCTACCACTTCCTAAATCCCTTCCCTTGTCCCATATCCTTTGCAGCGTCAGTTTTCATCAGTAGATGCGGCTCCACTCTGTGCGCGTCTGTCTACTGTTAGGGCGGTCGAAAAATTCTAAGTCTTTTTGGATGATGGACCAGACAAAAAAGAAATCATCCGGGGGATGGATCACCTCCTCAACAAAGCCACTGTGTGTTTGTTATCTATGGAGTCCACAAAAAGAAAAAACGTTTACGGTGCAAGTGGTCGAATCCCCAGTACCGGCGGTAAGTGACGAGCGAACGGGTGACTTGGCGTCGTCATCCAGCGACTGTTCAGACGGTACGGTGAGACATCAGGCTGTACTATCTACAAAAGTGACTGATACTGCGAAAACAGAATGGGTTAACAGAACGGTGACGAACGTTGACGACACTGTCGTTTTTACGGATTGATCCAAAATGGATATAGGGACAGGTGCGGGTTTTTACTGTGAAGCGCTTGGCCTCCGAAAGTCCTTCAGACTGCCGGACGCCAGCAGCGTCTTCAAAGCCGAAATCTACGCGATAGAGAAAGCCGATAGAGCCTTAGCTAGTCAAAACATACGCACACAAAATGTAATGATCTGCATAGACAATAGGGCGGCTATACAATCAATACAATCAAACACAGTAAAGAGGTGTAGGGAAGCACTGCGAATCGTGCAGAGCCACCATCGGGTTACTCTCTGCTGGGTTCCCGGACATAGCGATATAGAAGGGAATGACAAGGCAGACGAGATGGCCAGAGGAGGCTCTGCTATGGAGATCAGTGAGGCTGACAACTCAATTCTGCAACCGATACGCAATCAATACGGAATAATTGACAGTATGGTAAACAGGGAAATAAACGATAAATGGGCCCACAGACAAGACTGCAAAACGTCTCGACTTCTATGGCCTAAACTGAACCCGAAAAGAACAGAGGAACTGCTATCCCTGGATGGGGGGCTAAGGCTTACTGATCAAGGCCATTAAGCTAAGGTTGGTAAGTCAGAGAAAGTGCGTGTCGTGGGACAGTGCTTCCTAAGAGTCACATCCTGCTCGAGGTGCCCCTGCTTAAAACTGAAGATGGCGGATCTAGAGAGGCAAACTCGATAAAACCCGCAATCCTAGGTGTCATACGTACCGTGCCGAGGGACGAATGGCACTGCGTTAGTGTGTCTGTCTACGGTGTACTCCAGATAACAGGCGACCTCTGGTTTTAACTAGCCTTGCCGGGGTAGCGGGGGCTATGCCCCGGTCGACTTTCTGTCCCCCGTACTCGTGGGATCATTTATGGGTAGGAAAGTAGGTAAAACTGTATGGCGGGATGTTACCGCAACGGAGGCGGCTAACCGCCTCCGTTCAGCGCAGTGCGATCGCCGGCCAGCATTTCTGGTCGGGATGGTGCGGCAGGGCGGTCCGACACATCTGGGAAGGCCCACCAAAGAGGGGTGGCGGGGAAAGTACCCGCGCCGAGTAGGGGGGGTGCCAGTGAAGCCGGAGGTGCCGGATCGTCCAGCGCAGTGCGATCGCCGGCCAGCATTTCTGGTCGGGATGGTGCGGCAGGACGGTCCGACACATCTGGGAGGGCACGTCAGGCAGGAGGGTTGGGGCTTGTACCCACAGAAGGAAGAGCTGCCACTGTTAAAGATGCCGGAGGTGCCGGGTCGCCCGAGCCTATTTGTGAGGCTGGGAGACCTGACACGGCTGGTATGGCACGACAGGTAGGGAGGGTGGGGCTAGCACCCACCGAAGCTAGGAGGGGGAGGCGGCGTCAACCTGGTGGTAAAGATGACCCATTTCGTGAAGGCCTTAGCGGGTGCGGCACGAGGTGGTACATCCGATATCTTCAGAGGGGCTTGGCGCCGAGTGAGGCCAGGAAGTTGGCGGTTCAGCATCGGGCTCAGCCTGGTATTGCGCCCCCAGCGGATGGGCCCCACAAAAGGGGCAACAAAACGCTGACTCCTCCTCAGGCGAGTACTGCGCCGAAGAAGAGCAAGGCAGTCTCGTCGTGCGAGGTGAGCGGGGCACGGGCGGTTGTCGACCCGGTCACGACAGGACCCACCGCGGCGCCGGGCATCTCCTACGCCAAGGTGGTCATGTCTGAGCGGGTGGCCATACTGCCGAAGGACTATCCTCAAGTGGGGTTGGCTCCAAAAGAGCTGACTGCGCTTGAGGATGCCATTGTCGCCGAGATGGCCCTGGGATACGAGTTCAAACTCAAGTTCCAGGGCATCTACTTTAGACCCGGCATGATGCTGCTGGACTGTGAGACACCCCAAACCGCGGATTGGATCAGGAAGGTGGTGTCTAAGCTGGGGACGTGGAAGGGGGTGGAACTGACGGTCCGGTCTGGGGGAGAAATCCCGAAAGAGCGGATCGTCACGGTGTTCCTACCAAGGAGTGCGGGACAGGCGCTGCAGGTGACGATGGCGCTCATCGATGCTCAAAATGAGGGCCTTCATACTAACGTATGGAAGACGCTCAGCTGTCGGGAGGATGGTGGTGGCCAGCTCCTGAGGGTGAGCATCGATGAGGCGTCGTACGAGGCCATCCTGAGGAGTGGTGGGCAGATGAACTACCGCTTCGGGAAGGTCTCGGCTCATCTGCAGAGGAGACCTGTGGAGGTGGGCGCGGAGGCTTCACTGGAGGATTTTCCTTCCGAAGTTCATGAGGGGCAGGACGTTAGCGCGGCACCTACAGTGTCAGCAGAACCAGCGTCACCTGTGGTGGTTGACGCTGGAGCGACCCCTGCCCCTCCGATGGAGGATGGGTCGGATTCTGATGAGGAGGGCAGTGATGGTAATATCACTGTCCTCAGCGTCTTGGATCCGACAGAGGAAGAGAAGGAGAGATTGCTGCTATCCGGGGCGTCGGCTCATGATGGACGACAGAGGCGGGGGGGTCAGTGCCAGGTTCGCCTAGGTGAACATCCACCACGCCAAAGCAGCTTCGGCTGTAATTGCGAGGATGCAAACAACACCTTGTGGCGGCACTGATCCAGGAACCTTGGACCTATGGCGGACAGGTGAGAGGATTGACAGTTGTAGGGCCCAGGTACTATGGGATACCAGGGTCAAAGACCCTAGAGCCTGCATGTTACTGAGCGATAAAACTAACTACATAATAAAACTAACCAGGGACCTAGTGCCGATTCAGACTCTGCTCAATATAGGCGGAACTGATCGGAAGGTGGTCATAGCGTCGGCGTACTTCCCGGGTGATGAGAAGGAAGTTCCACCACTGGAGGTTCAGCGGCTTGTGGAGCATTGCACTAAGCTGCACATACCACTACTCCTGGGGTGCGATGCAAATGCCCATAACACGATATGGGGTAGCACGAATTGCAACGGCAGGGGTGAGTACCTTCTTGAGTATATCTATAACACTAACCTAGAAATTCTCAATGTTGGGGATAGCCCCACTTTTGTGACAAGGGTTAGGCAGGAAGTGTTAGACATAACACTGTGCAGTCAAAGCATCAGTGGACAGATTAGAAATTGGAGGGTATCGGACGAACCCTCAATGTCAGACCATCGGATAGTGGTATTTGACATTGTAGGGAGTAGACCAAATTTATTACCATCAAGGAACCCCAGGCGTACGAACTGGGACAAGTATAAAGACTTCATGAATTCTAGTTCTGGGGTATTCAGTACCGGCAGACCGCCGGGCAATCACCCTCAACTGGAGCAGGAGGTAGTAGAACTAACGAACGTTATGATCGAGGGATATAACCTCAGTTGTCCGAGTAGGACTGGTAGTACTAAGTATGCGCCGTGGTGGAACAACGAGTTGTCAAATCTTCGGGCTTCGACGAGGAAGCTCTTTAACCGAGCTAAGAGAACCGGGGACTGGCAGAGTTACACCACGACCCTAACTATGTACAGTAAAGAAATTAGGAGCGCTAAAAGGAAAAGCTTTAGGGACTTCTGTGAGACCATAGTGGATACTCCTTAGCGGCGACGCTGTACAAGGCGGTAGCCAAAACAGGGAACGTAGCTACCTTGGCTCTCAAAAGGGCAGATGGCACCTTTACAGAAGGTGAGTCTCAACGAGCCGAATTGCTCCTTGAGACCCACTTCCCAGGCAGCGTACCTAAGGCGGACTCATTGAACTTGTATATGGGTCGGAGAGCTAGTAGAGTAGATTGGGAGGTAGCCAAAAAAATTTGTGATAGAAGAAGGATTGAATGGGCAATTGGAACCTTTCACCCCTACAAATCTTCAGGTGTAGATGTCATATTTTCGGCCCTTCTCCAGAAGGGAGGGCCTGAAATGATTCATCAGATTAGAAGGATTTCTACAAGCAGCCTGACCTTAGGGTACATACCTAGCAGCTGGCGTAGGGCTAAAGTTATTTTTATCCCGAAGGTTGGGAAGAAGGATCCTACTCTACCAAAATCCTTTAGACCAATTTGCTTGACGTCGTTTCTTTTAAAAACGATGGAAAAAGTAATAGATAACTATCTTCGAGAAGAAGTCCTGGTCAGGAGGCCCCTTCACCACTGTCAACATGCGTATACAGCGGGCTGAAACTGAAACTGCTCTATTCCAGTTGGCTGGGTACATACAGAGGGCCTTGGACACAAAGGAAATAGTAGTGTGTGCATTCCTCGACATAGAGGGTGCGTTTGACAACACCTCCCATGAGGGCGTTAGACATGCCTTGCTGTGTAAAGGGGTGGACACTACTCTGTGCCATTGGGTTGGGGAGATGTTAGGCACCCGGTCTGTCGAATATCAAACTGGCCTTAACACCACTGAGGCAGTCACCACGAGGGGTTGTCCCCAGGGGGGCGTGCTTTCGCCTCTTCTGTGGAGTCTGGTGGTGGACGAGCTCCTCAGCAAACTTACTGATATGGGATAAGTACGAGGAGGCTTTATGTGATATAATACAGTGAGGTCTCGAGGTCACGCTTGAATGGTGCAAATCTGTGGGGCTGAACATTAATCCAGCAAAAACCACGATTGTACCGTTTACATTGAAGAGGAAACTACAGTACTGGAGGCCGATTCGGCTGTCCGGGCAAGTTATAGAGAAACAAACGGAAGTGAAATATCTGGGATTAACACTAGATAGTAAGCTCACGTGGAAGATACACACGGAGTTAGTAACAAAGAAGGCTCTCATGATGTGTAGGAGCATAGCTGGTAAATCTTGGGGTTGTAGTCCACGCATAATGCGGTAGATGTACATAGGAATGGTGAGACCAATCATCACCTATGGGGCCGTTGCGTGGGCCAAAAGAACTAGTCTGGGCACCACTAGGAAGTCACTAGAACGTGTTCAAAGGCTAGCATGTGTCTGCATAAGCGGGGCAATGAAAACCTGTCCAACTGCGGCACTGGAGGTAATATTAGAACTAACTCCCCTACACATTGTTATTGGGGAGGTAGCTGACAGTACACTTGCGAGATTTTCTAAGGAGGGCATAGGGTACGGAAGGTGTATTGAGCGCGCGGATCACTTCACTCTTTCCAATAAGTATCCGCTTCTATTAGCTCCAAGGGACGATAACATGAGAAAATTTAGCTTCACAAAAAACTTTGATGTGAAGCTCAGTAGTAAGAAAGAATGGTCCAATATACACTCACAGTATGGTATACGCGACCATGCTATAATGTGGTTTACAGATGGATCCAGAACAGACGAGGGCACTGGTGCTGGGGTATTCGGGCCACGTACCAAATACTCCGAACCAATGGGCACACTGACCAGCATCTTCCAAGCAGAAGTTCATGCAATTGAAAGATGTGTGCAATTCAACCTCGATAGAAAATACTGCAGACGGGAAATCGTAATACTATCTGACAGTCAGGCGGCTCTTAAAGCTCTAGACTCTCACATCATTAGCTCCAGGCTAGTGGGGGACTGTCTTGCAAAATTAAACCGGCTGGGCGGAACCAATAAAGTTACGCTCTGCTGGGTGCCAGGACACGTCTGTGTGGAGGGGAACGAGGCGGCAGACGAGCTTGCGAGAAAAGGAGCGGCTACGCCCCTTACAGGGCCAGAGCCATTCTGTGGTATAGGTGCACACACTATCCGGGAAATGCTCAGAGAAAGAGTACGGGTGGACAGATCGAACTATTGGTTCGATCTACCTGGGCTACGGCAGGCCAAATCACTCCTTGGTAAATATAACAAGAGGAGGTTTGAAGCTTGTATCGGGCTGAGTAAGAACCGGCTTCGAATTCTAACGGGGTTTCTCACTGGTCACTGCAGACTGAGCGGGCATCTCACGAAGCTGGGCCTTCTAAGCGACGACTCTTGCAGATTCTGCAATGAGGAAGAAGAAAGTCCGGGTCATTTACTGGAGTCCTGTGGGGCAATCATCCACACAAGGAGGCGCGTACTGGGAAAGTACCTGGTGCCAGAGCATGATTGGCCGAATCTGGATCCTCTTCTAATCTTGAAATTCCTAACGGAATTGGGGTTGGTGGAGGTCCTCTAAAGGTTGGCAGAGGTATGATTCGTGATACTTGGGGCATCGTCACCCAACACGGACTCGTAGTGGGGGCACAAAAGACCAAAGGTCGCAGTGCAAA
The DNA here is from genome assembly GCA_951394025.1 of Heteromyza rotundicornis. Taxonomy (NCBI): domain Eukaryota; kingdom Metazoa; phylum Arthropoda; class Insecta; order Diptera; family Heleomyzidae; genus Heteromyza; species Heteromyza rotundicornis. Next base: position 42,345,880 of record OX596012.1, read on the forward strand.
TCCCCTTTATTATTATTATTATTATCCCTGGATAGGAAATCTCTTAACATACTGACGGGGCTTATCACTGGACACTGTGCCATAGGATCCATGTTGGGGGAAATGGCACATAGTAACCACAGATATATGTAAGATCTGCGGAGATAAGTTGAACTAGAAACTATACAACATTTCCTCTGCCACTGTCCCGCTCTACAAACAAAGCGCCAACGAGCACTAGGCTCCCGGTTCTTTTGTGAACAGAGCTGGCAGAGCATACAGTATCAGACCTTCTAAAGTTAATTCGAAGCACAAAATGGATCCATGATGGACCAAACGTGCGTTAATAATATAGGAGAGAAATTGAGGTAGGTTTTCATATATATACACTGAAATAAAAAAATCATGTAAAATCATGTAGATTGAAATATTAGCCGGTGAAATGCAATTCGCATCTATTTTTCTTTGTTTTGCGACATTTTCAGGCATCATAATAAGCATCACATGTCATATCAATTGAAATTGAAACATCTTTAATTTTTATGTATCACTATCGGCCATATTTTGTCAACTTTCTGTTCCACACACCCTTATAAACTAAACTAACCTAACCTAATTCTCTTCAAAACGATACCAGGAGATTTCCCATAGGATACACCGTTTACGAGATATTCGTGGAAACGCGTTTCTCCTTATAGTACCTGAAGAGCAACATCTACAGTCCCGCCATTTTGGAATTAAGCTTAAAAAGCGCCGCTGAATGAGTTCAGCAAAAAAAATTGTGTACGCTAGTTTTTGTAATTTTTATATGGAGCAAATCACAGAATGACTGGACTAAAATATTTATTTTGAAAAAAAGAAAAAGAATTCTGGTGTAATAACTGGTCCAACAATAGGTTTTCCCCAAACTTCCAAAATAACAAAAGCGCAACACTAAACTCAACACATAACATAACTACATCCCCCCGAGCGCTTATAATAGAATAAACTAGTAAGAGAATTATCTTCGGTCTGACCGAAGCTATAATACCCTGCAGATGTTAGTAATTTTATCGAAAATCGGTATTTTATTGATAGTTTTTCGAAAATTTATCGATTTTTTATCGATAATTTATCGATAATTTTTTGATTTTTTCGATAATTTTTCGATTTTTATCGATAATTTATCGACTATTTTTCGATTTTATATATCCCTTATATTAAATTGCTTTGGGTGGACTATATATATAAATACTAGCTGGGCCCGGTCCGCTTCGCTGGGCCTAAATAATTTTTTTTTGTTGCATTGTCTGAAATGTAATGGATGAATGAATGAAAGTAATTTTTAAATATATATGTTTAATTGGTGTTTATACTGTGGAGTTAATTTTGTACAAATTTATAGAGAGGAAAATTGATGTAGCGATCGGTATTGAAATAGGTTTTGATGAATGAATTAATGATTCGTATTGTATGTATGTATGTAGCGCAGTAAAGTATGTTTGGAAGATTATTGAAATTAAATTAAATGACATGTGGTATAAGTATTTGAAGCAAATGCCGTTAATTCCGGTGCAAACGACTGGATTACGATCTTTGAGCTTTGGTACGTAGCCGAATGCTCGCACAAAATGGCCCAGTAGTGTAAACACTTGAAAACGAACAAATCTGTAGATTCCGATGCTGGTGCGGGAGGGAATATTCAGTCAGTCAGTAAACGGTTGCACGAACGGAATTTCGTTTACGGTTGGAGTTCGCGACAAAAGTTGTGTTCGCTCCTACGGTCTAAGTGCACCTTCAAATTAAGTAAAAATAAGTACCTTTATCCCTTTTAGACAAAATTAAACCGAAAATTCCCTTAGGAAGGGAAAGTTGCCTAAAGTTGGCTGCTCTGGTTAAGCGCCCCGTCTGTGAGGAGTGTTGCCACATTGAGAGACGTTCTGTTGTGTTTTTGTAAATTTTTCTTGGAGGAAGAAAGTGATTTCTATAACTTGTTGGGACAATTTTGCAGTGCTTATTTGCCGAAACGGCCAATTGCAGTGTGTGCATTTAAGTCAAGTTTAATTTAATTTTCATTCGCAATGGACGTCTTCTCGTAATATTAATGGCGGTTTGCCCGCATTAAGGTCCCCATAAGCCAACGCGAAATTCCGCAGCCGGTACGAAACTTGAACAAAAATGTTGCTTGAATATGCGATACTGCGTTTTTTTAAAGAAAATTTATAAATGATACACATTTTTAGTTGTAGCTTTGAAATTTTTCACCGCAAACAAATTTTTGTATTCCAATATCTTTGCTGGAAGAATTTTCGAGAAAGTACCGCGGCCGCGGAATTTTGGGTATTTTAAGTTGTAATGAAGTACTGTGTGTAGGGTTACTGTGAAAGTGGGCGACTTTCGCAGTGAGCATTTAAGGTCGCCACACATGAATGCAAAATGTCGTTGGTGTCGTGGTTCTTTTTCTTGAAAATACGATAGTGCGCTCTAGAATGATATGCATTTGTTTTTGTTTTTGTGAAATTTTTCAGCACGAACAAATTTATCCGAGCCGAATATCGCCCTGCAATTTTTGAGCAATTTTTGGGGAAATTTCGCGGCAGTGTGTGGGAGCTTTAAGGGTATAATTTAATTTCCATTCACAATAGACATTTTTCCGTAGTTATTTGGAATGTAAATGGCAAATGCATTTAAGTGGAAATGAAGTACTGTGAAAGTGGGCATAAAATGTGTACTGGGAGATTGGGGCAAATTATGGAATTGCGAATATGTAATACTCAAGGAGAAGCCGCGTTATTTTGGCATTGCCTTAGGTTTTTTCCATTGTTGAAAAGTTACATGCAATCAAATGGAAATAACCTTAATTATTACTCCCTGCTGCATTTAATGTTGAAAATACACGAAGTTGTTGAAATTTGTGATCGGTACATCGACTTGAAATACTTTAGCAAATCGATTTCATACTTTGAAAGAAACCGAAAGGGTTTTTTAACCCGCAGATATGGTAACACTGCTTGGGTGGGGAAAAATTAAGTCCTAGGTAAAAGATTCACAAATGTGAGAGAAACACGTATTTTCTAACTTGTGGGCGGTAAAAGTGGCAGTGTCAAAACCTATCCTATGTCACGACTCACGACCCCTAGGACACACATGCGTTGTTGTTGGTTGGAGCTGTGTCGGTATTCCGCATGTGCCATCTAATTCAGCTTAACAATTAGCTATGGGTGCATATGTTACCAACAATTATGCAAGTCTCGCGATGTGTAGAGCGTTGTTACAAAAGTTAAATGTTCCGCTGTTGCTATGTGCGCTTTTGCCGAAGATAATGATGATGATAATAATTATGATGATATGAATGATGATGATACGAATGATGATGATAAGAATGATGATATGCAGATGTACGTATGTATGTTTATAGCACAGCATACTAGAATAAACGACCCAGGGGGAACTTTAAGTAGCAGCTTGTATTAACAGAGCATGCTAGCACAGTAAACCATGAAACAATATCTGGTGATGTTAGCCTCTTCTAAATCACGAAACGTCCTCGATTCGAAGAAGTACATTGAATTTGTTGACAGTGGAAACATAGTTGCGTGTAGGCTTGGCTTAAGTTTTACAAAGGATTTGGCTTAGTTACTACTGATTACAATTAGGAACAGAAGTAATATGAATGTTGAATTATACAAAATAAATTAAACAAGGTCATATAAAAATTAATAATAATTACATTTGTGAAATTTCTTAAGACTATCGTGATAATTCAAAAAATTAACAAGTGGTTCATTTATATATTTCTTTATTTTAATGTTGTTGCCCTTTGCTTATGATGTTTTGTTTTTTTTTTTTGGTCAGAATAAAATATAGATTGAACGGTTTATCTTTATCGAAGATTGCTTTTATGTACTTTCCTGCCATCAATCAAAACTGTCGTGCCAAGGTCTTTTTCAATTATCTTCTCAACAAACACCCTATCAAATTTATTTCCAAGTCTTTTATTTCGTCTGACAAAAACTTTTTCTCCAGCGCTATAAGTTTTAACTATTCGCCCTTGATTGTTTCTTTGCAAAGTCTTTTCCTGAGTTTCAAGTAACTTTTTTCTTATAATATCCAACTCTTCCACCGCGCAATTGTGAAATATATCGGTTGGCCTAGCATTGATGACAGAATGGTAGCTACAATTGTATTTGTGCGTTGCTAAAATAACCAAACTAATAGTATCGTCTATCTTTTGCTGCTCCTTAATACAGCGCGCAATTTCCAACAAAGTGGAGTGGAACCTTTCTACCTGACCATTGCTTTCGCTGTGAAGAGTTGGTATAAAGAATTGGTCTACCGAAAAACTATCTCTTAGTAAACTTTAATTGCAGTTGATTGGAAGGCTTTTTCGTTGTCAGAAACAATGACTTTGGTGTTATTGAATGCTAATAAAACTTCTAACATTGCGTATTTAATATCAACTGTAGCTCTTGAAATAATAGGTTTTACCATAGCAAACTTTGAAAATTTATCTACGCACGTTAAAAATAGTTGCTTGCCAGTTATAAAAATATCCATATGGAGGATTTCTCCTGGAAGGTGTGGAATTGGTGTTTTACCTATTCCAGGATCGGGGGGTTTTCGTTGATACTTATTCTCCGAACATATCTTGCAATTTGTTATTATTGATTTCAATAATTTTTTTATGTCTGGGAAGTAATACTCACGAGTAATTTGGCGAAAGTTTTCATGTAAGCCACGATGAGCCCGATTGTGTTCCATTGCTATCACTTCCATTTGATCATCTCTATTGATTAAATCAATTAAGAGAAGTGTGAATAAATTTAACGCCAGGAAAAGCTGATATTATTACTTTTTGTATCTCTGCCAATGTTTTGAGATCACTGAAAATTCCGTTGGTGACGTTAGGGTTAATAATACTTTTTAAGCATTGAAGAAGATTCTCGAGAGTGTCATAGGTGATCGTGTGACGAATCAGTTTTTTAAAAAGAATTTTAGTATTTTTACTAAAAGAATTAGACTTGGAAATCTTTAACTGGTTTCTGAATTGGTTAATTGGGCAATGAACTGTTTTTATCACTTTACTTAAAGATTCTTCGCTGTGCACAGTTTCGTCTGATGCAACTTCACTCAAATTGTGGGAAAACTGCCTTGAAAGTGCATCTGCAACTATGTTATCTTTTCCAGGTTTGAAATGAAATGTGGGCGAAAACTCTTCTATGAACGCTCGCCATCTTTTCATTTTGGCGTTCGGATTTTTCTCTGACATTGCAAATATCAGTGGCTGGTGGTCAGTAAAAATTTGTATATCTTTGATTCCGTACAAATAATGGCGAAGCTTTCTCAATGCCCATACAATCGCAAGTAGCTCACGTTCATTAGTAGCGTAATTTTGTTCGGTAGCAGAAAGTGTCCGCGAAATCATTGTAATGGGACGACCTTTTTGCGACAAAACCGCGCCTAACGCTGTAGAAGAGGCATCTGTTGTGAGCTCAAAAGATTGGTTATAGTCGGGATATTGAAGCAAAACATCCTCTGAAGCTAGTATCTGTTTTATTCGGTCAAAGGCGTGAAGCGCTTCAGGATTAAAATCGATTTTCACGTTTTTTGAATTGCGCTTACCCACTTGTCCATTTTCTCCACGAAGATAAACAGTCAAAGGTTTGACGATGGCAGCGTAATCTTTTATAAAACGCCTGTAATACCCGGATAGGCCAAGAAATGAACGTAACGCTCGAAGGGTTTGCGGAGGCTCATAATTAATAATGTCATGAACCTTATCCGGACAAGTTTTAATACCTATTTCAGAGACAAGAAACCCCAAAAACTCTACCTGGCTTTCCATCTTCATCCAACCCTTTCTTAGACACCACATTAACAGGTGAATTATAAGGCGAACAAGATTCTTTTATTATTCCTTCCTTAAGAAGCGTTTTTATTTCATTATTGATAAATGGAGCTACGGAAATTGGGTAAGGATAACTTCTGCTGTATATCGGTTCGTCTGTATTTGTACGAATTCTGCCTTTAACGGTCGTGTTGAATGGCAAGGCTCTGTTTGAATCAGCAAAAGCATTAATATTCTTATTTATTATCTGTCGAAACTGAGCTTGAAATTTGGCTGGAACTGTATCTTCTTCTATCGTAATTAAATTTACTTGATCACATGAAATATGTTGTAATTTTTTTTTACCGTTTCGGTAAAATAAATACCCTCTAACAGTGTCAATTTTCGCATTAATTTGTCTTAAAAAATCGTAACCTATAATACCATCGAACGTGCTTAAGCTTGAAAGCAGAAAGAACGTTGAGGTATTGTCTAACACATTAATAAGGCATTTTTTATTTATAAAATTTTTACCGTTAATTGACTTTAAATTGAAAGGTTTTTCCAAAGGCTTAATTCCTTGGAGAAATGAAAAATGCTTTATATAATTTTTTGACGTCCCAGTGTCAATCAAAATGCGAAGCTCCTGACCGTTTTTGCACTTTTTTGTAATAAACGGCAGGAGCGATTTCAGTTTAAAAAATTTATTTCGTCACCGTATTCCGCCACAACATCATCATTGTAATTATGGTTGTCATTCCGAGGGCTTTCGTAGTAATATTCATTTTCAAAATCAATATTCTGATTTAGTTTTTCCTCTTCATTCGAAAAAGTTTCTAATTCTTCCGGCATATAATTTACTTTTTGTAGTTTCTGAAAAGGTGAACGATCAGAATGTAACTGTTCGCGACTCCGCTTAAATGTTACTGGCAAATTTGGATTTAAATGCTGCGGTTTAGGAATATAATTAGGTATAGTATGTGATTGAACTGAATTTTTAATATGTTGATGCTGTGGAGTGGTAGGGTTGGAATATTGTTACGCTGTCTGTAATAACTTGTATTGTTATCAACTTCCATCAGAGTTGGTCTATTGGAAGCGTTTTGATTGAAGCGCATACTTGTATGCGGTCGGTTATTGCGCTCTATTTGTTTGTATTGAGACATTATTGGCCTATTGTGTTTAAAAGTATTTCCAACCGCAAATGCCTCTGCAAAATCGTATCGTTTTTGATTGGCTTGGAGTTCTTGAGCAACTGCAAGAGCAGTGGGAAGGTCTTTGGGTCTGGCAGAGAAAAGTGTATCGCACAATGGGCGACGAAGTCTTGATATAAAAACGCGTAAAGCATTCTCTCTAGCGCGTTCATTTAAAGTGTCGATGATATCTCTATTTTCGCTATATGTCATGATTTGTTTATTTATTATAAGGCATAGCTTTTTGTCTACCCTATTGTAGTACTCAGTAATAGAAAGATTATCCTGCCTAAGAATACTTAGTTCGTTTTCCAGTACATATAACGGTGTTTTATCGGCATATTCTTGATCTAACCTAGCTATGATTGCCTTAAAATTAAGCACTGTATTAAAAGACGCAAGTGTGGCGTTTCCAGAACCTATAATTTTGTTTCGAAATATACCCATTGCGATGTAATATTTTTCCGAACCCTCGGTATAATAATTAATGGCAAATTCGGCTGCGCTTCGCCAGGCTGGATAAGAAACAAAATCACCACTGAACTCAGGAAGAGACTTTATTAGATCTAAACTTGAATTATTTTCATCAATCAATGGGTTAATCGAGACTGGCAAATACTGTTCAACGCCACGCGGTTGCAATTGATTAATCGCTAAGGTTAAGCGATTTAACTGTTCGGTTAACTGCAGCCTTGTATGCTCATTCGTCTCATTAACAATTTCTAATACCTGCTCTTTATTAAGAAACATTTTGTCAGACTTCAATTTATTTTTACTAAAAGACTTGGTAGAGAAAACCTGATAAGAATCGCAATAAACACAAATTTTTTATATATTTATCACTCTTCGTACTTTACTAATATGGATGCCGACAACAATTGTCGTTTAAGAAAATAAGCTTTAATACTTTATTTGATTCGACGAAAATGAATAACCTTAAAATTAGGCAAGAGGCACGATATCAGACACGTGTTCCTTTTTTAATGGTATTAAAGATTTTAAGCACTTTTTAAGTTGACAACTTTTATAAAAAAAAATTAAATATTAAGAAAAACTATGATTTATTTAAATTAGTTTTAGAAAATATTTCGTAATTTTACTTGAATCGAAAAACAAAACAACATTTGCACACCGGGTTTTAACTTTTAAGTTTTTAAGTAATGTTTTTAATTAGAACACGTATTTCTAACAAATTAATTTTTTTAAATAATATCCACTTTGAAAATTTTTTAAATGATCACTTACACTTTTTAAATTTAATTAAATTAAAGATGAAGGCAGTCAGTGCTCCTTTGTCCTTTCAGAATTCGCATGTCCTTTCAGGATTTGTAGGTTGGTCCTTCAAGTTGGGCGCCAGTTAAGTATAATTCTTATAATTTTATTTAATATTATCGATGGCGTTCTTACTCGCTTAATATCTACTTTACAAGTGAAGTTCTGAACTTTTTTTAACTAAGCCAAAGCCCCAGCATAATGCGAGCTGCATACCCATGCGTTGTTGTTGGTTGGAGCTGTGTCGGTATTCCGCATGTGCCATCTAATTCAGCTTAACAATTAGCTATGGGTGCATATGTTACCAACAATTATGCAAGTCTCGCGATGTGTAGAGCGTTGTTACAAAAGTTAAATGTTCCGCTGTTGCTATGTGCGCTTTTGCCGAAGATAATGATGATGATAATAATTATGATTATATGAATGATGATGATACGAATGATGATGATAAGAATGATGATATGCAGATGTACGTATGTATGTTTATAGCACAGCATACTAGAATAAACGACCCAGGGGGAACTTTAAGTAGCAGCTTGTATTAACAGAGCATGCTAGCTAAGGCATTCAATCCCGGGATCCCGAATCCCGAAATCCCGGGATCCCGGAAGTTTTCTCAATCCCGGAAACCCGGGATTTTCAGTCCGGAATCCCGGGATTCAAAAATGCATTTTTTTATGAATTGTTTAAGATATTTTTGACGTTTTTCCACAAAAATACTTTAGTGCATTTACTTTCAATCTAACTGGTAAATTAAAAAAACACACTTTTGTAGATTGAGTGCTACAAACACACAAAAATTTACAACATTTTTGTGAAAAACGGTTAACAAACAATTTTTATCGATCTGAATAAAATTTTTTTAATTTAAACCATTTTTTTTTTACAAAAAAGATATATGTTAAAATTATTTTGTTATCCGTATATTGAAAACTTTACGAATTGAATAAATGGTTTTGTGTGTGTTTTACTTTTGAATGGACACCAATTTCAATAGTTTTAAACAACAATTGGTGTATTTGTTCCCGCTATAATACTAAAACTACTGAAAGTAATGCGTGGTTTTCATTATGTCAAAATAATGGCAATTGTTGTCATATGTTGTCAGAACAGGTTGGCATTTCGTTGTCAATTTAACGAACTGATGTAAAATATCGAAAAATGAATATGAGGTGACGTCACCGTTTGTCATATACGTTGGTATTTGCCAACATGCTGGAAAATTTATTTGCATATGGCACGGGCCAGCAAATTCAGCACTTTGCTGAATCGTTGTCAGTTTGTGATGCCATTGATTATGACATAATGAAAACCAGGCTTAAGTTTTTCGTTTTTAGCATGAAATGGAGCTGGCAAAAATAATTTGTTCGATCAATCTAATTTAAAATGAATTACTTTTTGTTTGACTATATTTATTTAAATATTAGTTTTGTTTAATGTAATATTTATTAAATATGTTTTCTTTGTCGAATTAAACTTAAAATATTGTTGCAACAATTTGTTCTTTAATTTTATATTAACTATTGTATTTAATTGGAAAATCCCGAAAATCCCGAACAAATCCCGGGATCCCGGGATTGTAATTTCAAATCCCGAAATCCCGGGATTTTCAAAAACACTTCGGGATTGAATGCCTTAATGCTAGCACAGTAAACCATGAAACAATATCTGGTGATGTTAGCTGCTATGCTAACTTATATATAGATATATCCCCAAATCTGCGGCGAGCTTTTTCATACACTTCCACATCAGCTAGAGAGCTGAAATTTGGAACACTGATAGAACTCCGGTGACAATGCATTCTATTGGGGTCCATCAGAGGCGTAGGGGGCCGTGGGGGGAGTCAAATCCCTTTTTTTTAAACATGCTATAACATCCGATTCCTTCAGGCTACAATGATGAAATTTAAAATTTGTAGGTGAGTTCTTTTGTACCCTTTGGAAAGGGGGGTGTGGGGGCAAAGGGGAGCGGCATGGAGCCAATTTAAAATTCTAACTTTCGTATTTTGTAAGCTACAAGGCTGAAATTTTTTACTTAGGTTCGAATTCGGGAAAAAGAGTAAAAAAGGGGGAAAAAAGAGGGGGAAAAGGGGGGGAGAAAAAATTTTTTTTTCAAAATAGAGGAAAATAAAAAAAGAGTAAAAAACAATTTTTTTAAAATAAAACCCTTTAACCGACTAAAAAGCAGAAAATAAATTTCCTTTAATTTAATTTCAGCAATTTCGATTTAAAATTAAGGGTTTTTGGAGACTTTCAAATCAGCAATGATATTCGGGGGAAAGTACCCAAAAACCCTTAATTATAAATATATAAAAAAAATAGAAAAAAATTAAATACATAAATAAATAAAATTCAGTTTCTTATTCTACTTTAATATTAAATTCAGCACAAAAAAATTCAGCAAATCCAAAACTAGCTGGAATTAAAAATTATAAATCTTAAATTATACCTAACTAAAAATAACAAAAATAAGAATATCTAAAATAAAGACTAAAACCTAATTAAGTGCGTAAGTGCAATTGGTAGCTAAACAAACAAGCAAGGGAAAAGTAACAAAAAAAAAAACAGCAACCATTATTAGTGTATTTGTTTTGCTCTCTGTATCCCTTTTTTTTTTTTACTTTTGCGTATCTTTTTTTTTGTTTTTTTTTACAGTGGAGACTTATTTTCTTCTTCTCAGAGCTTTTTTTTTACATTTTTTTCTTCTTTTTTTTTTTTAAAATGAGATCACTACTCTAGGCGATTGCCAATATCATTTCCAACGAACGTTGGAGGGGAGAAAAATGTAAAACAAATAAACGCACTCACCCATGCATTGAATCCTCCGATGATGGTACCAACATCCGACGATTACCTGCGTGCTAAAAAAAAACAATGTTATACACAAAGGGGATGGGGGGATCGCTGAGGGCAGTGAGCGCAATCTCTCTCTTTAGCTTATTATTTGTATCATTTATTTTTATTATCTCACACTTTCCTTTTACTTGTTTCTTTTCCCTTTTTTTTATATATGGCAATGAACCTTTTCTTTAAGACCGCCTCGTTGTGTTCAATTTGCAATCTACGCACTTTTACACTAAAAAAAACCATAGTTCATAAACAAAATATTCTATTTTTTTATATGTTCAAAAATATGCCTCTTTTTCTTTGAGAGTCAAAAGAACAAGGTTTGGTATCATCATTCATATTAACCAAAAGAGACTGTTGTGTTTTATTTCCACATCTTTGCCTTGTTCCACACTTTCTCACACGCGAAGTTTTCCTGCCGCTCAGAGAATAGTCTCACTCCTATCAAAAGCGGGCCATAAACTTTCATCGGGTGCCGATCTTCGCTCTTCTTGCCTTCTCCGATTCGTAGATTTAGAAAGTCTGTGTTGCATAAAAAAACGCAAGGTTGACCCTTCACAGCTGATGTACGGTTCTTAGCCACCACGAAAAAACCACTTGAGGCCCCCGTTACCCTCAAGTACGGGACCTACAAAACGAACAAAAAAAACAATTTGTTCATACGTATTTGACACTACTTTTTCTTGTTGCACCCTAAATATTTACCTCAACCCTCTTTTCTTTTTCCAAAACTGGGCGGCAAATTTTTAAATTCTAACGCGTTGCCTAAAGCGATTAAATAAAAAAAAAAACGAACTTGATAAGAAACTTTTTCGCACTATTTCACCACATCAAAATTCCTTTGCTTGCAACTCACTTTAACCTTTATTTTTATATAAATAATTTTACTGTCGCACAAATGCTTCAAGCATATATAAATTATTTAAATCGATTTAAGAAACACGGCCAGAGTGCACAGCGACGATTTTCTAATAAACATAAATTTCCTAACTTAAAACATTCAAACCCCTATATCGTATAGTTTGTATCCTACCAATAATTGCCTGCACTATTAACATTTTAGAGTTGGCCTCAACTCAACACCCATCATCATACATGCACGCAAATTTTCACTCTTTTTCTCTTTTATACATCAACAAAAATATCGCTGCGTATGCACAAACCCAACGCACAAACCCAAAATATCACATTCACTCACGCAACTCAGTCTCTCATCACACACACAAAAATTCTCTCATACTAGAGATAATAACCAAACGACTGCAGCAGCGTGCGCCTCCGTACTCAGATCAAATTCTAGGAAGGTAATTGAGACAAAGTATCTGTTAGATAAACTCCACAATAAGATTGAAGAGAAGCAAAAGGTGGGGAGAGAATAAAATCACAATACAGGCTCACGTTACAGGCTCGAATCCGTCGATATGCCTTGACATGTGGAACGCGTTCGTACAAAAAAAATAAAACGTAGCCTGACAACAAAAAAACATAAACAAATAATACAAATAACTAACGAAAATAACCAAACAAAACAAAAAAAACAGAATCATATTGCACTAAAAAAACGTGTGGCTTCGACCCACGCCCTAATGCTCTTTTTGCCGGGCTATATTATTTTCTAAGCTATGTATATTGCTAAATACCCCACTTAGTAAAAAAAAAAAAAAAAATCTCAAAAATAATCTCCCAAAAATCTATATCACAACTCCCTAAAACCTAGCAAAAATAAAAAAAATAAATAACAAAAAAAATATTAACTTAAAAAACAAAAACCCCAATATTTCAACAATTCAACTATTGCACCTTAAACTGAATAAAAATTAAATTACAAACAAAAAAACCTCAAAATAGGTCCAAACAAATTTATTAAATAACTAATAACAAAACTAACTCTAGTATTGCACCTAACTTAAAGAACTAATAAAAACGAAATTAAATACTGCACCAACAAAATTTATCATTCCCCTAAATAAAATAAATTACGCCACAAACATATCCTTCGCATGATACACCCCCAATTTTTTTCCCGCTACATTTCCTAACTCATATAGTGAGTTAGGAAACTACTGTTTTTAAAACGATAGATTTAATATGTGTAGGCGCTAATTTCGCATGATACCCCTCTGCTTAACTACTTTGCTTGAAATTGCGCCGGTACACCATTTGTCCAACTTGGAACTTCACATCCTTACACCTTGCATTATATACCTTTTCGTTTTTCTTGTGAGCAAGTTTCAGTTCGGTAAAAATTTTGTTGCTTACCAGCTGTTGCTTATCAGCAGGTATTTCGATTTTAAAATCAGCATTCTTCACACTGCTGAGACGTCTCATGATTTCATATGATCCTGCATGTTGGCTCATATGAAACCCGAACACAGCATAGTAGGGTTCAACTCCAATGGAACTGTGTATCACGCTTCGCAATGCAAATGCTGCATCGCTCACGTGACAGTCCCAATTTTTTTGTAATATCGCCTACATAAGCCCGAATCATCTGCAACACAGATCGGTTAACCCTCTCTGAGGAATTTGCCTGTGGCGAATAAAACCCAGTCTTAATATGGCTTACACCATACCTCTTTAAAAATACATTAAACATTTCGGACACAAACTGCTTACCATTATCGGAATGAACAAATTCAGGGACACCAAAGACATGAAATACTTCTCGCTCTAGAAATTTAACCACCCCCACTGAGGTAGCTTTTCGCATTGGCTGTAAAAACACAAATTTTGAGAAGTGGTCAAGACACACCAATATATAACAATTACCATCACGCGTTCTTGGATAGGGCCCCATGAAATCTATATATAATCGCTGAAATGGGCGCTCAGTAATTTGTTGTGCCCCCATTGGAGGCCTGCGGATTATATTTAAATTTTTACTGCCCTTACAAACGTCACAGCTTTTAACTATCGCTTGAACCTGCCCTACCATGCCTGGCCAAAAGTATTTTTCCCGCAATTTCGCCAGTGTCTTGTGTATACCCCCGTGACCTGCAGAAGGAGAGTCATGTGCAGCAGACAATAATCCATCTTGCAGCTCAGACGGCACCCAAAGCTTCCAGGCGCGGTCCTCTTGAAGCACATCCCCCAGACTAAAGTCAGTCCGTTTATACACATAGCCGTCAGATATGCATAAGTCCGGAAGTTTGTCCATATTTAGTGTCAAAGTATTTTTCAACTCCTCCTTCCACATAAGGACGAAAACGTTTCACGCTTAATATGGCAGCATAACACTCAAGCTCAGTGATGCTATAATTCCTCTGAGCTTTATTAAGTTTTGATGACATGTAGGCAATCGGACGCTCATTGTCATCACCCTCAATGTGGAAGAGCACCCCACCAACCCCTTCTGTCGACGCGTCACACTGAATAAAAAAGTGTTTCGTAAAGTCCGGGTTCGTTAGTACTGGCGCAGTGATCAAACTTTGCTTAAGCTTATCAAAGGCCAGCATTGCTTCGTCTGTCATTGCAAATTTATTAATTATATCCTTTGTGAGGCAGTCATGCAGTGGCGCTGCAATTGATGCATAATATTTAATGAAGCGTCGGTACCACCCTGACATACCCAGGAAACGCCTGAGCTGCTTCGGTGTCTTAGGCACTGGAAACTCCTCAACTGCAGACACTTTCCCTGCATCGGTACGAATGCAGCCATCGCCAACAACATACCCCAAATATTTCACCTCTCTATAGCAAAATTTGCTTTTCTCCACATTTATGGTCAATTTAGCATCAATAAGGCATTTCTAGACTCTTTCCAACATGACCATATGTTCTTCAAACGCGGCCGAACATACCAGCAAGTCATCCAGGTACACAAAGACATTCTCCCTAATTTCCGCCGGAATGACTTTGTCCATTAATCGGCACATTCGCTGCGCGGCGTTACACAGCCCAAACGGCATTACCGTGAATTGGTAAAGAGGCCGCCCTGGAACTGTGAACGCCGTCTTCTCCCTTGACCTTGCCTCTAACGGAATTTGCCAAAATGCATCTTTCAAATCTATTGCTGAAATATACCGCGTCTCTTGCAGCCTGCTCAGGATTCCATCTATATGTTGCAAGGGGTATGCGTCTTTGACAGTACGTTCATTCAACTTACGCGCATCGAGACAAAGCCTATTTTTTGTCTCTTTGCGAACCAAAGACACTGGCGAATTCCAGGCTCCATGCCCTACTTCTATCACCCCCATACTCAGCATCCTGTCCAATTCAGCATATACCAACTTTTGTATGGCCGGAGAAATTGGGTAAAAACGTTGCTTCACTGGGATATTCTCATCTACAATTTCTATTTTGTGTTCTTCAAAATCGGTTTTACCTAACCCTAACACCGCAAACGAAGGAAACATAATTTTCACATTTTCCAGCCTAAACGCCTCATCTCTATTTAATTCATGCTGGCACGTGTCAAAGGTCAAATCGCCGGCCACAGGCGTTAATTCTGCCACTGTCATGGGCGTGTGGCCCGTGGAAACAACTTCTGCAACACCTTTGCTGACCACAGCCATACCGAATGTTCGCCAGAATTCCACACCAAAATAAACTTGCTGCTGCAGGGCTGGCACAATTAAAAATTCCAAGCTCTCTGTCCGTCCATCCCACAACACCGGCAAGGTTATTACCCCCACAACTGGCGTTTCACCACCGTCGGCTGTGTGCACTTTATGGCCTTTAATATGCTCCTCACGCTTCTCCACAAATTTCATTCCATCCTTCCCAATGCAATTAGCGCAAGCGCCCGAATCAAGCAAAGCCACTACCTCTTCACCACCAATTTTCGTCCTGGCGAAAAACCGGTTGTCCCCTTTTAATGTAATTATAGTAGCAACAATAGTTTTTAAAATTCTTTTCATATCCCTGTTTTTCTCACGCATTCTTCTTATTTTATAAAAATTTCTATTTTTCTTACTATCTATTTCCTCTAAAAATATCCGGGCCCTAATCTCTTCATATTCTTTTTTCCTTTGGTGTAAGCTCTTAAACGGCTCCTTATGTTTTTCATCTCTCTCCACCTTCACATCCCTCTCTCTTTTCAGAATTTTTATTGATTTTGACTGTCCGGGGTTTTCTGTGGCAGGCTGGAGTTCCCGGTGGTCTCCACCTGCCCCCCGTTAAATGTATCGGGCACATACAAATAAACAGACTGATTCAAACCACACTTAAAACATATCATATTGTGGAACAAGGACTTACAGATACTCTCTTTATGAGCCTCAGAGGGATTTTTTACAAAATAATCGCTGGGTAAGCCGCAGACAAAACATAGATTACAGTGTACAGGGGATGAAAAAAATCCTTCCTTCGAGCTATCAGATGCCCTGGCATCGTTGTATGTCGGATAGGATTTCTGTCCTAGAAAATTATAAACCGGCTTGTTCATGGCTGTCGGCGGTTTGAAATTCCTTTCATTCGGCACATTTTCGTGACGAAAACCTGCCCGCTGTCCGCCGTTTCCATACGCAATAGCCTCTACCCCTGAATACCCCACATCTTCCTGGTCCTCAGCCTCTTCTCTCTTCCAGCCGCTAATTTCACTCACACCTCTTGCCTTTGCTTTGCTGTCCCGGACATGCTTTTCGGCTTTATGGCAAACACGCTTCAGTTCAGCCAACGTCTGAATTTCAGCCAAAAACAGCAAACTTGACAAATTTGTCTCCAAGTTGGCCCTAACCATTTCCACCATTTCAGATTCGGTCGGTTTTTTCTTCATCCTGAACATCAGACTGTGTACATCCGAATAAAACGCGTCAAAATTCTCTCCTGGCAACTGCTTTCTCTCCATTATTTCCCTTATTATTTCCTGGTCCGAGTCCGCCGATTTGAACTGGACCAAAAACTCCCTTCTCAACGCCAAATACCCGAAATTACTATTGTCGCCATTATCCTCTAACAATTGCCAATACCACTCCCGGGCATTACCAGTGAGGAGGCAGTGAAAGTCCATGAACAATTGCTTATCGGAGAGGCCATATTGATCGCGCATTCGTTCTACCCTGAAAATAAAACTATCGACCGAAATATCCTTGGTCGATCCGTCAAATTTCAGATGCCATTTGTCAAGGTCAACTCTCTTTCGCCATTCTGCTCTTCTATCGACATTACCATGACCATGGCCTCCTAAGTCGGTTCCCCCGGCACTACCTACTCCAGATCCTGCCCTACCCCGCTGACTTGGCGTCGACGTCTGCGCCGGCATCGTCCTTTCTCTCAGAAGTATAGAGCGAGCATCTACCTCTTCGATCCGATTACTCAGTGACATCACTTGCCCTTGGATCTCTTCCATGTGATTCACCATATGTTGGTTTTGCCTCAGCAACTCCCTCATCATCCTCCCCAAATTTTCATCCCCCGGATCCTTACCAGCTGGCTCCCTATTTCCAGCAGCCTGCCCATCCGTTTCTACCTCCCCGTTTACACAAACTCCCGCAGCGCTACCACCCGCTGCCAAATCTTCAAAATTGTTTCCCTCAGACATGTCAATTAGTTCCAACTTTCGCGAAAAGCTTAAGGAATCTTCGATATTACTGACCACCTCCTGTTCCGTTAATTTCCGGCCACCTGGCAATTCTGAATCTAGGCTCAGCCTCCCAAAAACTAAATCTGAACAGCGCCTCAAATAGTTCACCGGAACCGAATCAATTTCCTTCGCTATCCCGGTATCAATCTGCATGTACAGCGAATCAACAATTTGCTGCCTCAATGCTTTGGCCCTACTGCGAGTCGTTGGTCTATCGTCGCAAAACACACTTCCGTTTTCTTTCGCTGATCCCTTCCCTGATTCCCGTCGCTCTCCATTCACACCTCAAATTCTCACTCATACCCTAACACTCCAATCCAAAAATCCAAATCCCAAATATTCCCTCTCCAAAACAAAATTTTAAACCAAAAAAAAAACAAAAAAAAATAAAATTCAATGAAAAATATAAAAGAAAATCAATAAAGATAATAAAATTAAATACTAAAAACTTCAATTAAATTTAAACCCAAAATTAATTAAAAAAACAAAGGAAAAAAAATAATAAAAAAAGAAAATAACTGAATCCAATTACCAAATAAGAAAATTAATATAAAAATCCAAAACAATTAACTTCTAATAAATTTAAAAAAATAAATTTCCAAAAAAAAAAAAACACGAACCAAAAGTAAATATGAATTCAATAAAAAAAAACCGGTTGGTGCGAATTGGTGCCTACATTGGTACTTCCAAACGCATGTCAAGGTCGAACTAGTCCGTAAGTCCCGGTCAAGAGTCTTGAGTTTAATCCCTCCCAACCCTGAAGTCATATGTGTCCCTGCACAGCACATCAACCACTATAGTTCGCCTTAGCAAATTTTAGTTCGGCTGCTGCTCTAGTACCACTGTATCCCCCATGAGCACAGTGAAATAAGCCTGCATTCCGGCCTCAGCTCAAATTACAGGTAGCTTCAATTTCACTTATACCCATCAAATAAAAAAAATAATAAAAATTTAAATTAAAAAAATAAAAATAAACCCCCACATAGTCACTGCATCAACGTGTGTCACATTTGAGGAACTCTGTACTACCCTTCCAGCATAGCCACGTAGTTCACCAATCTTTATGTTAGCAAACTGAGGCGCCATAAAGCCATTATGCTGCAGGGAAAAAAATTTAAAAAACAACCACGGTCCGAGAAAAAAAATTGGATATAATCAAAAAATATAAAAAAAACAAAAAAAAATAATACAAATCAGTGCTGTTACGTTGGGCGCCATTGTTATGGGTCAAGCTTCGTCGTGTAAAGTTTGGCACAGTGGCTAGCCCGAGCTGCTCGCCGTATGGGTGGGGTTTTTGCAAGCAACCTCCAAACACCTCAGACCCAAACAAAAGAATTTTGTTTGTGCCTAAAAAATCCGTACCTATTTGAACTCTAAATGAATAAACTAGCGAAAACTACCTAATTTTGTGCTCAAGCTTTAATACTCCCGCATTCATCCTACATTCACCTTCAATCAGCTCTCATACAGGAAAACCATTCACCAAAAAAAAAATATAACCAACCTTTCACCTACTCATACTATTCCCCCCCCAAAGCACACTAGCGCATTAAAGCTTGAAACCCCTACCAAGGAATCTATAAACCTGTCCAACGTCACTGTCCAGCAGCTAGAGCCATCCCACCCCATCTACGGTCCAGCGGATACGTAGCCATGAACAGTGTCTGGGCTCTGGTATATCGACACTGTTCCCAATTACTGCTATGTCCGTCTGCCTTTCCCCTAAGTCCGTCCGTTTACCATTATGTACATCTAAAACGTCCGTCCGACCTTCATGTCCGTTCGCTTGTACCATGGGTAGGCACCCACACCAACACCAATGAGTCTAGTCGCTCATTTTAAAATCGAAACCGCATATAAAAGAAAATATAAATGTTCATTTCCAGGGTGAGGAGAACGATCAAAATACAATTGTTCTCACAATTAATCGCACCAATAATTCGTTGCTTTCAATAACTCATGAGTGAAAAAGTTACGCAGCGAACAAAAGCATTTACGATCGCTCGCAACCGAAAGAAAAGCTCGTATATATCACGAACGAAAAATCTTCACTGCAAGCGTCGGCGATTGATTCACTCGTTGATTCGTTCATTTATATGGTAATGATTTATTCGCGAATTAATCGCGAGCGTATTTTTGCAGTAAACATTTTGTATACTCAACGACTTGTTTTCAAAGCAGGCAAGTTATAACGACACTTGAGGGTTTTTATAATATTATTTTTATTAATAAAATAAAATGTTTATTGTTAAACAATAAAAAAATTCCATAATAAAAAAAAATTACTTAAAATTAAGGATAAAAGTTTAAACAATAACAAGAAAAGGGTTTTCAATTAAAAAATTTACTTTTTCGATTAAATTGTTGTTTACTTTTTACACCAGCGCTTAACCCACGAACTTTAAAAAATAAGCTCACGATCGATTCAAAATTCAATCTTCTCGCGATCAATTCATTTTGCACTGATAAATTGACGTGATAAATTCATTAGAAAACGAGCGTTCACAAAAAAATTGCACGTATACACATTTTTAACGAGCGAGCATACAAATGTGTTCGTTCGCGGATAGACGCTAGTGAATTTATCACGTCAATTTATCATCGCAAAATGAATTGATCGCGAGAAGATTGAATTTTGAATCGATCGTTGGCGAGTTTTTCCGCACCCTGTTCATTTCATTGTTAGATTCAAGTCTTCTTCCTATGAAGTTAACCAACTCACTATTTAATAACACTATACTTATGTAAAAAAGAAACAATATATAAAAAAAAATAGAAAAAAATTAAATACATAAATAAATAAAATTCAGTTTCTTATTCTACTGTTAATATTAAATTCAGCACAAAAAAATTCAGCAAATCCAAAACTAGCTGGAATTAAAAATTATAAATCTTAAATTATACCTAACTAAAAATAACAAAAATAAGAATATCTAAAATAAAGACTAAAACCTAATTAAGTGCGTAAGTGCAATTGGTAGCTAAACAAACAAGCAAGGGAAAAGTAACAAAAAAAAAACAGCAACCATTATTAGTGTATTTATTTTGCTCTCTGTATCCCTTTTTTTTTTACTTTTGCGTATCTTTTTTTTTGTTTTTTTTTACAGTGGAGACTTATTTTCTTCTTCTCAGAGCTTTTTTTTTACATTTTTTTCTTCTTTTTTTTTTAAAATGAGATCACTACTCTAGGCGATTGCCAATATCATTTCCAACGAACGTTGGAGGGGAGAAAAATGTAAAACAAATAAACGCACTCACCCATGCATTGAATCCTCCGATGATGGTACCAACATCCGACGATTACCTGCGTGCTAAAAAAAAACAATGTTATACACAAAGGGGATGGGGGGATCGCTGAGGGCAGTGAGCGCAATCTCTCTCTTTAGCTTATTATTTGTATCATTTATTTTTATTATCTCACACTTTCCTTTTACTTGTTTCTTTTCCCTTTTTTTTATATATGGCAATGAACCTTTTCTTTAAGACCGCCTCGTTGTGTTCAATTTGCAATCTACGCACTTTTACACTAAAAAAAACCATAGTTCATAAACAAAATATTCTATTTTTTTATATGTTCAAAAATATGCCTCTTTTTCTTTGAGAGTCAAAAGAACAAGGTTTGGTATCATCATTCATATTAACCAAAAGAGACTGTTGTGTTTTATTTCCACATCTTTGCCTTGTTCCACACTTTCTCACACGCGAAGTTTTCCTGCCGCTCAGAGAATAGTCTCACTCCTATCAAAAGCGGGCCATAAACTTTCATCGGGTGCCGATCTTCGCTCTTCTTGCCTTCTCCGATTCGTAGATTTAGAAAGTCTGTGTTGCATAAAAAAACGCAAGGTGATTGACCCTTCACAGCTGATGTACGGTTCTTAGCCACCACGAAAAAACCACTTGAGGCCCCCGTTACCCTCAAGTACGGGACCTACAAAACGAACAAAAAAAACAATTTGTTCATACGTATTTGACACTACTTTTTCTTGTTGCACCCTAAATATTTACCTCAACCCTCTTTTCTTTTTCCAAAACTGGGCGGCAAATTTTTAAATTCTAACGCGTTGCCTAAAGCGATTAAATAAAAAAAAAAACGAACTTGATAAGAAACTTTTTCGCACTATTTCACCACATCAAAATTCCTTTGCTTGCAACTCACTTTAACCTTTATTTTTATATAAATAATTTTACTGTCGCACAAATGCTTCAAGCATATATAAATTATTTAAATCGATTTAAGAAACACGGCCAGAGTGCACAGCGACGATTTTCTAATAAACATAAATTTCCTAACTTAAAACATTCAAACCCCAATATCGTATAGTTTGTATCCTACCAATAATTGCCTGCACTATTAACATTTTAGAGTTGGCCTCAACTCAACACCCATCATCATACATGCACGCAAATTTTCACTCTTTTTCTCTTTTATACATCAACAAAAATATCGCTGCGTATGCACAAACCCAACGCACAAACCCAAAATATCACATTCACTCACGCAACTCAGTCTCTCATCACACACACAAAAATTCTCTCATACTAGAGATAATAACCAAACGACTGCAGCAGCGTGCGCCTCCGTACTCAGATCAAATTCTAGGAAGGTAATTGAGACAAAGTATCTGTTAGATAAACTCCACAATAAGATTGAAGAGAAGCAAAAGGTGGGGAGAGAATAAAATCACAATACAGGCTCACGTTACAGTTTTTGGCAGGTTTGTTCCTAATGTCAGATTTTGAAGTGGCCAAAAAACCCTTAATTTTAAATCGAAATTGGGGAATTTAATTTAAAGGGAATTTATTTTCTGATTTTAAGTCGGTTAAAGGGCTATATTTAAAAAAACTAGTTTTTACTCTTTTTTTTATTTTTGGGAGGTTTCGATTTAAAATTAAGGGTTTTTGGCAGGTTTGTTCCTAATGTCAGATTTTGAAGTGGTCAAAAAAACCCTTAATTTTAAATCGAAATTGGGGAAATTAATTTAGAGGGAATTTATTTTCTGCTTTTAAGTCGGTTAAAGTGTTATATTTAAAAAAACTAGTTTTTACTCTTTTTTTATTTTCCCCTTTTTAATAATGATATGAATTGTGAATAAAATATCGATTTTCGATAAAATTACTAACATATGGTCTCAGAATGTATCGTACTCGCATGTGCAGGGTGTTATAGCTTCGGTCAGACCGAAAATAATTCTCTTACTAGATTTAAAAAAATTGTTTACCTTTTTTTTAAAAAAATTTTTGCATAAAAAAAAATTGTATAACCCTCAAGAAAAAAGTTTGAAAAGTAAATTTTTAAAATGGATTTTCTCGATAAACAATTTATGGATAAAAATGTACAGGTACTCATTCCAGTACCTCCTCAAGAGACCTTTCCAATGGTAGCAATTTAAATACTATAAAATGTTCGCAAACAAATCAAAATTTAAAATTTCGACCGCTACTATTTTTTTGACCGCAGCTGTATATTTAACTTGTTTACGTTTTTGAATATTAATACATTTTCTGTTCATCAATAAAGCACAACCACACATTTTTTAAAAATTCTGGAAAATGAAAAACAAGTTTTCAAATTGGTATGTTTTGTATGGAAATGGGTTTTCGTTTCCTCAGTTTTCAATTACTTTCATCACGATTCCCACAAACCACTATAGCCTATCTGATGTAGCCTTTTCTCAGAAATCCAAAAATGCCAAAAACTCGATTTTCATGAAATGGACATGGTTGTGCTTTAAGGTATCATTATTACAAACTATTTTTAATTATAAAATTTGGACATTGAAGTGTTGGTACTTTTTCACAGATTTGGTACTATTTTGTTTCACTTTTTGTACAAAATGGAACAACCCAAATGTCATCCCTGAGATAGAGCATTTATTAAAAAATAAAAGGAAAATACGTCGCGAATGACAAAACAACAGATCCCGAAATCTGAAAAAACAACCCAATAACATCACTCGAACTCTTCAAAAGGAGCTAAAGTGGAAATCCGAAAGAGACTTTAAAAATAAGAAAAAACCAGTACTGGCAGAACCTCCCATTCGGCTTCCTAATGGAAACTGGGCTAGATGCGATGCAGAAAAAGGTGCAGCTTTTGCCAACCAACTAAAAACCGTGTTCACCCCAAACGCGACAAATGGTGATATCCCATTAGCCACACCAATCGCACACAATACTTGTAATACAGTCGCTATTAAAAAAAATAGCTTATGGAGGCAATAAGCAAAAGCTTGGATCCGAAAAAAGCACCAGGACCAGACTTGATATCGCCCACGATGATAAAAGAACTACCAAAAGTGTCAATAACCCAATTATTGCACATTTTTAACGCCATTCTCAGAACATGTCACTACCCAGACGAGTTACAATGATTCCCAAACATGGACAAAATGCCAACAATGTGACTACAATCAATGCAGCAATCAGAGCAGCTCTCGGCGCTTTTAGATCAACACCCATTTACAATCTCCCTTTTAAAGCCAACTTTTCAACAATAGAATATCAAAGAGATTTCACTACCGCAAAACTTGTTTTAAGATGCAATAATAGTCCACTACACAACAATATTATCAGACACTAAGGCATTCAATCCCGGGATCGCGAATACCGAAATCCCGGGATCCCGAACGTTTTCTAAATCCCGGAAACCCGGGATTCAAAAAATAGAATTTTTATGCATTGTTTAAGATATTTTTGACGCTTTTCCACAAAAATACTGCAGTGCGTTGACAATTGGTAAACACAAAAAGCTCACTTTCGTAGACTTAGTGCTACACACACAAAAAACAAAAAACTAGACAATTTTTGTCAATAACAGTGAACAAAACATTTTTATCGATCTGAATAAATTTTTTTCAAATTGAAACAATTTTTTTTATTCGACAAAAAGGTAGATATAATTAATAAAATTATTTTGTTGACCGTTTGAGTGTTGTACTTTTGAATGGATTCAGCGTGGCAAAATAAATAATAAAGCCACTCAATTTAACACATAAATTATCAAACTTTTCGATCATAGTAATTTAAAATTAATAACTTTTTGTTTGACTTTATTTATTTTAAATTTTGTTTTGGTTAATGCAATATTCATTAAATATTATTTCTACATTGAATTAAAATAAAATTAAGCTTAAAATATTGTTGCTACATTTAGTAAAAAATTCAGATTTTTATTGAGCTTTTCATAATTTATGTATTAATTATGGGTTTTAGCTCGTTTTCCAAAAAATTAATTTTGGAAACTAAGAAAAAACCCAGACTGAGTTTTTTGCTTAGTTGTTGTACTCCCTTTCCAAAATTAATTTTTTGGAAAACGAGCTAAAACCCATAATTAATACATATTGTTGCTACAGTTTTTTCTTTAATCCCGAAAATCCCGAACAAATCCCGGGATCCCGGGATTGTAATTTGAAATCCCGAAATCCCGGGATTTTCAAAAACACTTCGGGATTGAATGCCTTATCAGACACCCAAATAAAAAAAGTAATCAAAAACTTACACCAGCAATCAACCGAATCATAAAAACTTCAACAGAACTTGGCATACCAAATGCACCCCTTAATCCTATAGATAACCGTAATCCACCATGGACATTCAATCACTCCACCATTGACACTTCTCTACATCACTTCACAAAGTCCCATAACAATCCAGTCATATTCCGTTCTATGAATCAAGAAATAAAAGAAAAGCTGGAAAGTTATTCTTTTACTTACACCGATGGCTCCAAGACAGACAATAACAACAGTTTCAGTGTAACCACTGTTAATCAAATTATCAATACTTAAAATGTACCATAATACAGCTCAATATTTATCCCTGAAATTATCGCTATTTACGAAAACTCAAACTTCGCTATACTCATTGTCGTCTTTACACGCTATCGCAAAAATCGACAATTACGAATATTACCCACTTCTTATCAGAAACGCCCTTACGGATAATTATCCAAAAATTAAATTAATTTTAAT
Organism: Heteromyza rotundicornis; assembly: GCA_951394025.1. Classification (NCBI taxonomy): domain Eukaryota; kingdom Metazoa; phylum Arthropoda; class Insecta; order Diptera; family Heleomyzidae; genus Heteromyza; species Heteromyza rotundicornis. Next base: position 42,371,466 of record OX596012.1, read on the forward strand.
TTCAGGACAATTATATATATATTTGTCCAGGTCTGTCTGTCTGTCTGTCTGTCTGTCTGTCCGGAACACTAACCGATTCAAAATTTACAACTTCACTTAAAAAATTTTTTTAAGTTGTAAACCTTCTTTTTTTTTTAATGTTAGCCATTCTGTGGTGAGAAGGAACCAGAGCCACTTACTTACAAATATATTCACACATATATTTTGTCTTATAAATGTTAGCCGCCCTGGTGAGGTATCGAACCCACAACGCAGCGATTGTAAGTAAGATGAAGTAGCGAACTAAGCGCCTTCTCACCAGAGCCACTAATGCTCATACAATACCTTCACCTAATATCGATTAACTTCGGCAAGCTGTATGCAAAACGCTTTCATGTATATACACACACAAAAAATCATTTCACATATAAACAAAAATAGCTTCGAAGTAAAGATGACACCTTTAAGAAAATAACACTGCCTCAAGACTACCGTTGCCACCTAACACTATTTTCACCTATTACGGTGGTGTATTAGATTTCCATATTACACTTTCATATTACACTTTCCTATACACTATAATATATTCCCAGTACAACATTAAGGTCCGCACACATCAACGCGAAGTACCGCAGCCGCAGCGAAACTTACTCAAAAATGTTTCTTGCAAATGCGAAAATATATTTGTTTAAGGTGAGAAATTTCATAAAAACAAATAAAAATGTGAATCATTTATCAATTAAAATTCCCGTAAAAAAATACTACAAAATGAACACCTTTCTTAGAAGTCACTCAAGAAATTGTAAAAGGGGAAATCAAAACTTAAAAAAATTTATTTCTCGGAAAGCAGATTCTTGCTACAATAAAAGATTCAGATTCGGTTTTATTACGTCAAAATACATAATACGAAAATAAAAATTGAAAAAATCCAATGAATAAAACGCTTTGCAATAAAAATAATCGACAATCGGAAATAATGATTAGCCGTAACAGGTGAAAACATTGTTAGGTGGCAACGCTAGCCTTTTGGTAGTATTATTTCCTTAAAGATGGCAATGGTAAATCAAAGCTATATTTTTGTGTGTATATACACATTCACCATACAGCTTTCTGATCTATATCGGCATTAGCTCAATTTATTTTATAGCTGACTGTGGTCTGTTGGTTAGAGCGTCGGCCTATGACTGCCACAGTCTTGGGTTCAAGCCCGCCACCAGTCGTATTTTTTTTTAATCCATTGCTTGATATTTTTTTTTTAATCTTTCTTTTTTAATGTAACAGTTCAACTTTACATAATTACATCATCCTACAAAATTTCTTTCTATTCTTTACAAAATTTAATAAAAGTTCACATATTTCACAAATGATTTTTATATGCATATATAAATTATGGAGTTCACCATACGGCTTGGTCTACCTAACCGCCATTAGCTGAAATTATTTTATAGCTGGCTGTGGTCAGTTGGTTAGAGTTTCGGCCTATGACTGCATAGGTTCAAGCCCGGTGCCGGCCGAAGTTTTTCTTTTTTTAATTCCATTGCTTCATATTTTTTTCTTTTTTTTAATCTTTCTTTTTTAATGTAACAGTTCAACTTTACACATTAGGCGACAATTACATCATCGAATAAAATTTAATAAAAGTTCACATATTTCAAAAATTTCTATAAAAAAAATTACATATGAAAACATAGAAAATATTTTTGCATCTAAATTACACAATAAAGTAAACATTAATTTTTTCAAATTAGTGTTTTATTTCCCGTGCATGGGACGGGCAAATTTACTAGTGTATTGATAGAAGGCAACGAGTTCGCTGATCAATCAGCTAAGGACGCTAACAAAGCTCCACTAATTACAACAAATAACTACAACTTGAATGACATAACACTCTACATTAAAAACAGCTTCAGGATAAAACAGATAGAGCAATGGAACTAATCCTCCGACTGGTACAAACAAATAAATCCTAACGAAATTACCGGAATAGAGCTAGAACGCATTCACAACCCAAAAATACATAGAAACGACATTATTAAAATTGAACGCTTACTCCTCGGACATACTAAAATTACACACCAACACCTAATGAATAATACTACCCATCCCCTGTCCATTCTGTAACTGCAGTACTCCAATAAACATCCATCACCTTCTTTTAAACTGCCCCACATTTTACAACACAAAAATACGAATTTCCGAAAACAATAACCCCATATCATTTATTTCAACACCCAACCTATACAACCTTGAAAAAATTATAGAATTCCTAAAAAATCACTGGTTTATACAAACATACATATATAAACACCATAAATTAAACGAAACCTCAAATACTAGTAAAAATTAGATTCAAAAAATAAAAAACCTAAAATGTACATATTAAAATCAAATCAGGTTTACATCTTCAGGATGTTTACATCGTACTTTCCATTTCTCAAATTTCTCAAAATGGCGAAAAACTGAGAACGCCAATGTGTTTAGAATGGCCTGTGATATTTGTTCTTAAACAAACTTCATTCGTTTCATTATTATTATTATTTAATATTCTAATTAAATTTGTATGCCTTTATATGAATATAAGTAAATTGTTTCATACACGAAATTTCACTTTTGATAAAAACTTTTATCATTTATTTTAAAGCAAATTTGCATATAGAAGGCTGAAACCAATCGGAAAAAGGGTCGGTGAGTGCAGGCATTTAATCGAATATAGTTAAAATGTTTTTTTAATAGTTTTTGTAAAAAAAATTTTTTTTTGTTTTTAATAGAAAATTTAACTATTTAGTAGAGACCGACCAAAATCGCTTTTTTTAATTTCGGCTGAAACCGAAATGGCCGAAATTGTTTTTTTTTTTTCGGCCGAAACCGAAAAAATTAAAGAAACAATTGTGAGTTTTAATGTAATAAAGTGGTACATAATTAAGCTTATCAGTAGGCTGAAATCGATGGCGCATATTCATAGTCAAATTTAGTAGCTGCTAAACTTTAGAACCAGCTTAGTAGCTGCCAGTTCAGTGTATTATCTGTCAACTTAGTAGATTACTAAAGTTAAGTTGGAGCTTAATTTGACTATGAACATCATGATCATTTAAAGTTCAAATCATGAATTAGATGAATTTAGAAGCAAACTATCAAATGCGTGGAAATCAAGAGTAGTAGAAATTACTTTCAGGGTAGTAGATTTCAAGAGAGGGGATATGGGTTTATGCGTAGAGTACTAGAAATTCTACGAGATTGGTAGAAATTTCTGTCGGGGAAGCAGATTTGTAGAAAGAATAGTACTTTTGCATTGTATGAAACTCACATAATATTTTGAGGAGTAGATTTCTTACCATAGTAGTAGAAAATATCTTGAGGAAAGTAGAAAAATCTGCTACCGAAGTAGAGGAGTAGAAAATTATAAATCATTGCGAGAGTATTAGATCTACTCCGATAGGACATGTCTTCTTTGTCGCTTCTGATTCTTCGAAACTATGATCAATGGTTAAATTTGTGTTACATACCGCTTTTATCCACTTGGTTGTTCCTTATGTATATTGATACGCTAAATCTGAAAACATTTAATTCAATTTTTCCAGCACGCACAATTTTTCTGCAAATGCCACAAAAATTGCATTTTTTGTGCTGTATACAAAATACATAAGATTTTGTCTATCAAGTATATTTAACACACAAAAAGTTCAGTTTTGTCGATCAGTGTAATATTTGTTATTTATTTGTTACATTTTTCTATGAAACCGAAATTTTCGGCGGAAATATAGAAATTTCGGCCGAAAACGAAATTTGGCCGAAAGCGATATTTTATTTTTCGGCCAAATCCGAAACACGGTCGAAACAGCTTTTTTTGGCCGAAAAGCCGAAAAATATTTAGTATAACTTTTAACGAAGTTAACTTTTCAACGAAATAAACTTTTTAATTTAACGAAGTTAAATTTTTGATTACCTAGTACCGGGTTAACGAAGTTAAATTCTCGCGTTCGAGGTGGGGCTGGCAAATATTATTCTAAAATGCTTTAATTCATGCAGTGTTTAACCAATTTCGTTTTGGGTAATGAATGGGTAACATGTTGATTCTGAAAATTTGCACATTCAAGGGATGCTATTTTAGTGTTGAGTAGTGAATGGGCAGAGGGATGACTGGCAAAATGTACTTTTATTTCAGCTGCCTAAATAATACATTTAGGGTTGCCACATGCAAAATGATCTTCGTCTGAATTTTGAAAAAAAAATATCTGGACTTTTCCATTTTCAACTGGACATTCAAAGAAAAAATCGGAAAGTTTTTTTTATTTTAATGGCATGTTTTTAAGAAATAGTAAACCGTTTTAACACACAACCTTTTTAAAAAAAGGTTGTGTGGTGTGGTGTAGTTCCATAAATATTTCAGAAGACTCTTCGAAAAATGTTTAGAATGACGTATACAGTCTTATTCAATTCATGCTTAATTACTTAAGAGAATATTGTCTTTGGCCGCAGAAATATTTCAGATTTTATGAAATCAGCCATCATTCTACTTAAGGTAAGGAACCTAAGTTATTTAAATGGCTAAAAACTCATTAGCAGTAATTGAAAAAAATAAAAATATTTGATAATAAAAAAAGAGTAAAAAATAAGTTTTTTAAAATATAACCCTTTAACCGACTAAAAAGCAGAAAATAAATTTCCTTTAAATTAATTTCCGCAATTTCGATTTAAAATTAAGGGTTTTTGGCGACTTCAAAATTTGCAGTGATATTAGGAACAAAGTAGCCAAAAACCCTTAATTTTAAATCGAAATTGCGGAAATTAATTTAAAGGAAATTTATTTTCTGCTTTTTAGTCGGTTAAAGGGTTATATTTTAAAAAACTTGTTTTTTACTCTTTTTTTATTTTCCCCTTTTTTTTAAAAAAATTTTTTTTTTCGGTATATTTCTTTCTAATTTATATTTTGCCCGTATAGTTTTTCTTCTTCAATTTTTACATTTAAAAAATTTTTTTGATTTAAAAAAAAAAATTGTTCCCCCCTTTCCCCCCTTTTTTTCCCCTTTTTTACTCTTTTTCCCCAATGCTAGCCTAAGTGAAAAATTTCAGTCCTGTAGCTTAAAAAAAAAGAAAGTTAGAACTTTAAATTGGCTCCATATATATATATATATATATGTGGGGGCAAAGGGGAGCGGAATGGAGCCAATTTAAAGTTCTAACTTTCTTTTTTTTATATATATATATATATATATATATATATATATATATATATATATATATATATATATATATATATATATAGTCCGCCCAAAGCAAGTTAATATAGGGGTTATAAAAATATGGACAAATTATTGAAAAACTGGACTCTGGACACATGACAAAAAATCTGGACAATTCAGACGAATCCAGACCGTGTGGCAACCCTAATTACATTTATATATTAACATGAAAATACAAAATTATTGCGAGCGAAGCTGTGGGTATAAGCTAGTATTTAATAAATAAAATAAAATAACACGATAAGAGCGCAAAAATGAATTATTTTAGTTTATGGAGCTTAAAGCCCTGGCCGCTAATGCTATTTTTAAAGTTAATAAATAATAATAATAATCGTTTTTTTTTATCAAAGTAATTCGCGAACAATTACCGTTTAATTTCGTTACTTTTCCAACTCTACAAGTAAGATTAGTAACTGTATTAAGGTTTAATAAGTTTCTTGCAAAAAAACACGTAACTGCGCAATGCAAACTTAAAAATTAATTCAACTTAATCAAAAATTATGGTAACGAGTTTTAGATATTTTATTAAATAGAGGCCTGTCAGCGTTTTAAAATCATTTTAATAATTCAGCTTATCAAACTACTCACGGTGAAGTGTTCCGCGGAATTAAAGTCTTCATCCATATAAATGCGAATAAATGCAAATTCGCTCATTTCACTAGCTTCACAGAGACATCGAATAAACTCCTGGACGTACTCCATTGATTTTTCATATGTTTTACCACCAACCTCCTGAAGATGAAGGGCCAGAAATAGTGGTTGGGCCTTTGCTACTTTTTCCAACAATTCCTGAAGCCATGGTTGTAGCAATCGAATTGGCTGTGACGATAGAAATACTAAAGTTAAGTACTAAAGTGGGAAAAAATCTATAAGCTCTTACGTCCTCGAAAAGGCTTCCAACATTAGCTGTGATCAAAAGCACACTGCTACTATCGCAATCCGGCATCTCACTTAACATTTTGGAGTATTTTAATTGTTTGAATTCCAATCACTACAATCACCAATATGATTTGTTTTCAATTTTAATGAAGTGTTTTTGGTCTTTTATTATTATATGTATAGTGGGTACATATTCATTTCCTCCTGCGAAGAATTTTCCCGAAGAATTTTCGTTGTGGCAAATATCGGAACTTATTCCACGTACATTTAATTTAATTAGTGACTGATAAATGATTTGGTGTTAGATTTTTTGGAAAAGCCAATTGAAAGAATTTGGTTGAAACTTTGCTGAAACTTTTTAACGCCTGTTCTGTTTTTGCAATTGGCGATGGAATGTCAAACACAGGGTATACAGAGCAGGGATGATTTTTTTGGTACAAATGTATTTTTTTAGTACAATTTCAGAGACAAAAGTACATTGGTACTACATTGACATTTTTGGTACAATAGGGCAATTCACGAGTTGGTCTCAAGTAAGATAGAATACTAGATAGCGCCATGAGTGCCGTTTACAGTTATGTTGCATGACGTCAACAGATACTTCTTGCCTGAAAAAAGCAAACGTTGCCACAAATTTAGCTCAATTGGTTTCGCAATAGTGCTACCAGGTTAATGGATTTTCTAATGTATAAATTAGACTTTAGTAGAAATCAGTGATGACATTTGACGAGTCAACAAATTCATATTTTTAATAACAGCACAATTCAAGATTTGACATCAACAAAAAATTTGACTCGTAAATTTTACGTGTTGACATAAAAATATTTCACGCGGTCATCACTGGTACAAACACTATTCAAAATTATAAAAAGAAATCAAATTTATTGACTTGATAAATAAAGAATTTAATAAGTTGAAGCGATTTTTTAAAATTATGTTTATGTTTAATAAAAAGTTCAGACAAAACTCAATTTTTGGTCAACCTCAACACAATTATTCTCTCATTGCAGTTTTTCTGGATCAAAAAGTTGGCATTAGTTAAAATCAGCAATCAAAAAATTTTACATTTTGACATCAAGTATTGGCAAAGGCTATTTTGTTCAAAATATGTAATAAAAATTAAATTTAAGAACTTATCGTCCCATATTTCCTACTAGGGAGTGGACTATCTCCGGCAATGCCGAAGCTGAAATACCCCCACAGAGTAAAAGTTTAGAAATACCTCAACATACAAAATTTGGTCTCAACCCCCTTTTTGAGCCATTTATAAATCCGTTTCTAAAAATTTCAAATCGAATCCACCAAAAAAAAAATTTGGTCACAAGACCCTATTTTGACCCATTTATATGTAGTTTTGGAAGCTTGGACCATGTCGTAATCCATTTCTAAACATTTCCAATCGAAAACAGCTATAAAAAAGACTTGGAAAAGGTTGACATATTTTTTCGTTATATGGGAGCCACGCCCAGTTTTTTCCGTTTTGTCTGCTTCTCGAACTTGCTCTTACTTTTGAAGTGAAAAACATGTTCCCAAAGTTTCAAGTCCAAAACTGCGACAGCTATCGTTCGGACAGACAGAAAGACGGACGGAAAGACAGACGGACAACGCTAAATCGACTCAGGAGAATGGCTCAAGAAAAGAAGGTTAAACGAGTCGCTCTTTCGGGAGAGCTACATATGTTTTTGATTAAACGCATGTTTCTGACGTTTAAAATATAAACCAATAAAAATTCAAAACAAAAGGTAACGAAATTTAAATTTCAAATAAAACATTTATTATATTTTTGAAATAAAACCAGTTGTGCGATGAAAAACTGTTTAAATTCGCGGTATTTTTGCAAAAGAAGCTTTGTGCATTTCTTAAATTTTCCGAGAATAGAAAATATAAACCAAAAGTGAATATTGGAATGCCAAGAACTAGAGCCCGACCGAATAATCGGCTTCGGCATCGGCTTTGGCCGTTATCAACCGAAAACGCACATTCGGCTTCGGCTTCGGTTTTTCCAAAAAATGGCCGAAGTTTTGGCCGAAGTTTTTAAATTCTTTTTTTTATTTTTGCGACACCGAAAACTAAAACTAATTTTTTACGATACGATTTTCTAGCCCACATCACATCTAAAGGGTCTTACTGATTTTCTTGAAACTTGAATATAAAATTGTGTAATTGATGGAACTTCCAATGGGACATAAGAGGCCCACAAAACAAAAAATATGATTAAAATTTAACTTAGTAATCATCGAATATTGAGTGAATCTCGCCTCAAATTGAGTGGCACGGGGTTACAGCTGCCACAAAGTACATCCTTGGACATTTTCTGGGTGGATTACTGAATTTTAAATATAGATTTGGAAGCTTAATAGTCGCCCTGATGTCTATGTTAAAAGTAGTCCTGGTAAACTGTATGAAATTTCAAATATAGGGGTAGGAGGCTCACGGAAGGATTCTACCTTTTAGAAATGTAGCCCAAATTGCTGCGCCAACAATTTACATTTAAAGTTCAAAGCTTCACAGTTGGTTTTTACCATCAACTAGAAAATCCTTTGCCCATCACCTGACGGATTTGGGGAGTTCTTAAAAAACACCTACTTAGATGGATTTATTCTTTGAAGAATTCTCTACCATTTCTACTAATTCTCTACCACTTCCCATTATTTTAAGTTTAACTCCAAATTTTTAAAAATGATTTTAAAAAAATCCAATTTTTCTTGCTGTTAGTTTTGACCTAGGAGACCCAAATTTGTTTGTGAATTCTTTTTTACTTTTATTATTTATTAAAATAAATTTTTAGTTCCTTAAAAAACTAAATGTGTATTTATATACTCGAATTTGAATGAAAATACACAAAAAAAACAGTTTTTAAAGGGTTTTTACTTAAGTATCGGCTTCGGCTTCGGCTTCGGTATAGGCCTTCGGCGTCGGCCGAAGTAATAGGCTGCCAATTGACCTTCGGCATCGGCTTCGGCTTCGGCATGAAAATGTTTATCGGTCGGGCTCTACCAAGAACACAAATGTAAACAAAACAAAATCTCTAAAAAATTTAAACAAAGAAAATTTTTCCAAAGTAAATGATAAAATTAGAATTGTCAAAAAACACAGCACTTGTCAAAGTTACTGAGAGTTACTGAGAGTGCTCTAACCTCTAAATTCTTGAATCATGCTCAGGAGGGGATGTGTCATTATACCCCCACACTAACTTTGACACAACGTTTGTAACGCCCATAAGGAGGCGTGTCCGGTATGGAAAAGTATATATATTCTTGATCAGCATCACCTCCTGAGTCGATTTAGCGATGTCCGTCTGTCGGTCCGTCTGTCCGTCCGCACGATAGCGGTCGCAGTTTTGGAGATATCGGCTTGAAACTTTGGGTACATCTTCTTCTCGTGAATACGTGAATACTGAGATCAAGTTCGAGAATCAGCCAAATCGGATAAAAACTGGGAGTGGCTCCCATACACCGAAAAAATGTAAATAAAAAGTTATTACAAATTGTTATAAACAAAAAGAAACAGTAAGAAAATAATAATATGTAAAATAAAATAAACAAATGAAATATAATAAATTTTTTATTTTTGTAGTAAATGCAAAAAAAAATTTTTTAGGGTTGCTAATGATTTTTTTTGGTAAACTAACAATTTTTTATCATTTATATTTACTTCCTTTGTTGGTTGGATCGTTTTAATCAACCTTTTCGGTTAGATTTACCAACTTTTATTTTTCAGTGTACCGACTTTTTTTTAGTGTGTAGAGGAATTTTTGTTAAATTGTGATTGGAATTTTTGGCCAGATTTTTGATTAAGTTCCAGTCGATCAAGTTTTTTCTTTAAGTTCGACTGGATTTTGAGGTTCGGTTCAAACAAAAAAACAAAGAATGAAACCAAAAAAGTAAGAAAAAAACTAGAGAGTGGACTATCTTCGGCTATACCAAAGCTGAAATACCCCCACAAAGTAGGAAGAAGTATCTCGAACATAAAAAAAATGTTTTGAGCCAATTTTAGGTGGTTTTGGAGCCCAAACCATGTCCAAAATCCGTTTCTAAAAATTTCCAATCGAATCCACAAATAAAACCCCCATTTAGACCCTTTTATATGTGGCTTCGGAACCTCGGACCATGTCAAAAATACGTTTCTAAACATTTCCAATCGAATACAACAATAAACAAGTGAGTAAGTTTCAGTCGGGCAAGCCGACTTATATATACCCTACTCCTAGTGGGCCATATTGGATCCGCCATCTTGAATTTTGAAAATGCGACATCAAATTCGAAATCAGCGACCCCAAAAATCCCCCTATACAAAATTTCATACTGTTGAGATGAAATCTTAAAATTACGATAAAAACACGATTTTCACTTAGGTGGGCGTGGCAGTCGACCGATTCCGCCCATTTGCAATACCAACTCCTTCTAGTCCATAAAACAGATAAATCCAAAATTTGGGATCCCGAGCTTTCTTCTAGCTCCTGCAAACGTTTTTAAAAGAAAAGAGGACGGACAGACAGGGAGTCCGATTCCGTCCATTTTCAATTCAATACCAATTTCATTTTCAATACCAACTCCTTCTAGGGCCTAAGAAGGATAAATACAAAATTTGGGATCCCTAGCTTTCTTCTAACTCCTGCAATCGTGTTTACAAGAAAAGAGGACGGACGGACAGACGGATAGAGCTAAATCAACTCAGGATGTGACGCTGATCAAGAATGTATATACTTTTCCATTCCGGACACGTCTCCTTCTTGGTGTTACAAACATCAGACCAAAGTGAATATACCCATACCTCATGAGGTGTAGGGTATAAAAAAGCAATGCGCGCGTTTTCACTAATTTTTTCCCAACGTGCGACGCACACTGGGAACGCTCTATACGTTTGGTGCCAAAAAATAGAAGGAGTTGCCGTAGAACTTAAATTTTTTGCAAGTCTAATTATTTTGTGCAAATCAAGAAAAAAACCAAAAAAAAACGTGGTCGGTCAATTCTAACGCCTACCTCCCATACAAAAAAAAAATTCAAATCACCATAAAATGTGTTCCAAATAACATATGAACTTAAAATTTTGGTCGCGTATATATATATTTGCTAAAATATGACAAGCTGAATTATCCAAAGTTTGCTTTTTTCGCCCAGCTGATGATACAAATCCCAATAAATCAACTGTAAAAATGGTATTTGAAATGTTATATGCCCAAAATTTGTAATATAATATGCGTTGAATAAGTCTGCGTCGTATACCCACACCTTATGAGGTGTAGGGTAGGGATGTCAATTTTCGAGACCTTTGCTAATCCCGGGATTTTCGGGATTGAAAAATGCAATCCCGGGATTTGGATTTTTTTCAGTTCAACCAAAAATTATGTAAAATAAAATACTGATTGGAATCGATTTGTTCTGTGGAATCTTGGGTTTCCGGTCAGAATAAAATTATTTTAAAAATTTGTCGTTTGTCCACATTTTTTGACCAACTGTTGAATGTAATATTTTGTCATACATTTTAATATACGGAACTGGAACTTGTATTTCATGTCCCGAATAAAGTTCGATGTATTTTTTGATCCCATGAAAATGTTTCGATTTCCATTAAAACAAAATGGATTTGTGCGCTTTAGAGTCTACTAATTTGCAAACAGTTTGGAACTTTTTTTACCCTAAATTTGTTGATTTTTTTTTTTACCCTAAAAGTAGTCTTTAATTTCCTTCATGCATTGATGCTATCTGCAATGCGTATTGTATATTTTTATATAACTCATATAGTTTATGTACTTGTATATCATTCAACCTTTAGCTCATTTTATTTAAATTTTTTTCATTAAAACCAAATTTATAATTTTTCCTAACCAATGAAATCAAATAAAACGCAAGCACACAAATTTCTGAACAGCTTGTTTATTTTCCTGAATGCTTATCAACATTTTTTGGATGAAAAATTATGGTTAAAACTAAACCATTCACAAAGGAATTGGTCATGATATAAAAAGTTCCTGAATTTATAAATTTTTTTTAAATAATTAGAATTCAATTCAATAATTTTTTGCCATTATAGACGGCATATTTTTGAAAAAATTCCTAACAAAGAGGCGGGATCCCGGGATTGACATGCCTAGTGTAGGATATAAAAAGACTAGAAAATTTTTTACCTTTTTTTTCGGTGTATAGGAGTCACTCCCAGTTTTTGTCCGATTTGGCTGATTCTCGAACTTGCTCTTACTTTTGAAGTGAAAAACATGTTCCCACAGTTTCAAGTCGATATCTCCAATACTGCGACCGCTATCGAGCGGACAGACAGACGGACATGGCTAAATCGACTCCGGTGGTGCTGCTGACCAAGAATATATATATTATTCCATACCGGACACGCCTCCTTATGGGCGTTACAACCGTTGTGTCAAAGTTAGTATACCCTGCCACAGTGTGTGTGGTGGTATAATAATAAAGCACAAATAAAAATTTGACGTCAACAAAAGTTTTGATTCGATTTCTAAAACTTTATTATCTGCATTATTTGAAAAAAAACATTTAAGGAGGGCTTCAGGCCCTCAAGCCCAAGAGGGGCTTTTCCCCCCAGGGTGATTTCCACGGTGGGGTGACATTACGTCAAGGACATAATGTCCATGGGCGCGGCGCGACTGTTTCCGAGAAAGAATTTTTTGATTTACTTTGCATTTTTATTTGAATTTATTTTTCTCAAGTTTATTATTATTACATTAAATACATTTAAACCTTTCTCAAATACAAAAAAATAGAGTTAAATAAATTACTTTTTCATTACACTTCCTTTTTTAGGTAACTTTTCCAATGGGAACCGGTTAATCCTTTCACCGAAAAGGTTGGAGTCATACAACTTTTCAAAAAAGGCACATACATATTTGAAAATTTGTTAAAAAATGTTTGGTGTTTGGACATTACGTCCGCTTTAGACGGTCATAATGTCCATGGACTTTATGTCTCATCGGTATGGTTATAAGGTCCATGGACATTACGTCCTATTTGAAACAGTCATAATGTCCATTCCCAAACAGACTTAATGCCCATAGACCTTATGTCCGTTTGCGATGCGGACATAAAGTCCATGGACATTATGTCTGTTTGGAACTGACATAATGTCCATGGACATTATGTCCGTGGACGTAATGTCACCCCACCGATTTCCACAAAACAAAAATTTGGAAATTTGTTTTTCTAGAGCCTATTTACACAGTCATTCCCATGACGCATGGGCATGCCGTTTTTAGAATTTACACTGACATGGGCATGACGAAATTTGACAGTTTTTATATGAAAATGAAAATAAACGAAGCATGGAGTTGCCACCTGTTACGTTTTTTGTATGGATTTTCGGTGCAAAATGTTCTATCCCGTTTTCACTACTGCAGTTCTTATAAGCTCTTTGTCAGATTTTTCGTCATGGAACTGATAGTGTAAATAGGCTCCTATAATATATTTTAGCAAAAAATGTTTCAATTCAGATCTTTCTGCCAGAAAAACGTAAACAAACGTAAACAGCTGTTTGAGTGACAAGAAGTATCTGCTGACGTCACGACAAAATGGCGATCCTAACGGTAAACGTCATGTCGTCAACTGCGTTTATATCCTTCTTGAGTTGGTGATAATGGTGCAGTGTGACCAGAAGACTAAAGAAAAAATATTGCACTTTGGTTTAAAAGTGGAATATTTATAATCCACTTTAAAATTTTAAAATTACACTTTTTTGATTCACTTGGAAAATTAAATATTCCATTTTTATTGTACAATATATATAAAAATTTTGTTCAAACAAAACATTTAAAAGCCACACAAAAAAGGGCCAAAAAAAATTACACGTAATATGGCACTCAAAAAGTAAAATAATAATTTTTTTTACACAAAAGTCAAATAACTGAAGGTAGTACTTTTTGGAGGACATTTGAGGCAAATCGATACTTTAAGGCTGATTTACATTAAGGGTATTCATTTAAAGTGGGAAACCCCTCGAAAACGCGGAGTTGCTTAAAATAACTGTCAAATCTCATATGTTTTGACTGCTCATCTGAACAACTGATTCGTTTCCGAGGGGTTTCCCACTTAAAATGAATCGCCCTATTGTATGAATTGGTTGATACAGCGTATGAATTTTGACATATGAAAAAGAGATGGAAATATTTTGCATTTAAAAATATATTGGTATGACTGAAACAGACTTGTCAAAGTTTTATAGGACGATTGATACCGATTTCTGTTAACCTCCTCTGTTACGTGTATGAAATTATAGGAGGAGATATTTTAAAACATGATTGATCTTTCTGTATGAACCGTATCGTCTGCTATAAAAATATCATAACAAATTTCTAAAGTGTCAACAGAAATGTCAACTTTTTTAAGTTTCAAATTTTGAAATTGTTTTTAAAATTAAAATTCTCGATAGCTTAATAGTTATTCGCGGCCAATACCTTCCTCCGGTCCACTCATTTTCAAAAAAAGTTATACAGCCATTGGTTAGAAACGTTTTCAAAAGTTGAAAATAAAATTTATTTATTTTTCCCAACCTATTTTCGTTTTTAAAGTTTTCTATAATAATCTGGGTGGCCACTAAGGCATTCAATCCCGGGATCCCGAATCCCGAAATCCCGGGATCCCGAACGTTTTCTAAATCCCGGAAACCCGGGATTTTGAGTCCGGAATCCCGGGATTCAAAAATTTAATTTTTATGCATTGTTTAAGATATTTTCGACGCTTTTCCACAAAAATACTGCAGTGCGTTTACTTTCAATCCAATTGGTAAACACAAAAAGCTCACTTTCGTAGACTTAGTGCTACACACACATAAAATTAAGACAATTTTTGTCAATAACAGTGAACAAAACATTTTTATCGATCTGAATAAAATTTTTTCAAATTGAAACAATTTTTTTTATTCGACAAAAAGGTAGATATAAATTATAAAATTATTTTGTTGACCGTTTGAGTGTTGTACTTTTGATTCAGCGTGGCAAAATAAATAATAAAGCAACTCAGTTTAACACATAAATTACACTGTGCAACAATTTAAGGCAAATTTTGTAGGGCCTCTACGAAATTTTTGTGGGATGATAGTATTGTATGTGACAGTAAAACCCTAGCTGGGTTTTGCTCCACCTCATCACAATTTTTTTTTAGACGTCATAATGCATTGTTAAAGCTTTTCATTAGTAAAAACTGTTTAGCGGTTGAACTGATTTAGATAATCCCGTACTCTTTTTTTTTGTTGGAAAGGTAATTTCTTGATCTTTCCTCCAGTTTTAAGGAATTGAAAATCGAACTAGTAGTTATTTACAAATCGGAATTTAAACGTTTTAATTTTTTTATATTTTTATTTTTTTTTTTTTAAATTTAAAGTTGCAACGTTCAAATTCCGATTTCTCAACAACTTCTAGTTCGATTGTTCGATTTTTGTGTAATGCAATATTTATTAAATATTATTTCTACGTTGAATTAAAAAAAAATTAAGCTTAAAATATTGTTGCAACAGTTTTTTCTTAAATCCCGAAAATCCCGAACAAATCCCGGGATCCCGGGATTGTAATTTCAAATCCCGAAATCCCGGGATTTTCAAAAACACTTCGGGATTGAATGCCTTAGTGGCCACTAATACGATAAGCATTTTTGACTTTCCTTGGGACTCAGGGAAACAATTGAAATGTCCCATATAATCTATTCCTGTCGATGGAAGTCTTCAAATTGGTCTCGAGCTGGAAAATAAAGCAATATGAAAGATGTAAATATTTCAGAAAAAAAATATATTTTTAAATTTGGAACATCTGATCTTGGTTTACAAAAAAACAAACAAACTTTGAATATCTGCACTCTTTTTGGGCATAGAGCGGAACTACTCTTTTATGGCAAGATTCATACGCTGTATCAACCAATTAATACAATGTAAATCAGCCTTTGAGCCGGAACTTTATGTATGGGTGAAATTTAAAAAAACCCAATGTTACAGTTGAAATTTATTTCATTTTCAATCCTGTTACAGAATCTGAAAATATCTTACAACACCTAAAATCGTTGAAATATTCATATAGTACTGGTCAAGATAATATTCCTAGCTTTATTTTAAAAGTTTGTGCTGAACATTTATAGATTCCACTTTCAATGCCTCTATTGAAAGATGTTATTTTCCGAATTCATGGAAAGAGTCATATATTATTCCTCTTTATAAAAAAGGAACTAAATCATTCTTCTCTAACTATAGAGGTATTGCTAAATTTAGCACAATACCAAAGTTATTTGAACAAGTTGTCACAAAGCAATTGGTTCACTCGGTCACAACATTAATATCTCCTTCACAACATGGTTTTCTGAGAGGTAGATCAACATCTACAAATTTATTGGAATATTCCATGTCTGCAAATGAAGATAACATACATAGATCAAATGAGTTTATTACGCTGCCGCCGGTAAGCTAGAAAAAATGCAAACACACGAAAAAATTGCAATATCAATCAAAAGTATTAAAAGAAAGATTGTACATTGAGAATAACTAAAGCTACGGTCAGATTAGGCAAATATTTGCCCAAATACACTCAGATATTTTTAAAATCAACTAAAATCGTATGTGACTGAACCAGTATTTTATTTTACTGAGTGTAGTTTCTTAGTATTTGTGCAAATATTCTACATTTCTTATTTTTTTATACCCCCACACTCACTGTGGCAGGGTATACTAACTTTGACACGACGTTTCCCAGCCAATAATTTTATCGTTAAAGAGCTCGTAAAAGAAAAATTTTCTATCGAAATGCGAACAAAACAATCGTAGGCGACACACGATAACGATACGTTTACGAGCTATCTCGTTATCGAACCAAAATGTGCTCGTTAACGAATTCGTTCGTTCGTTAAAAGACTCGTAAGCGAAGTCGTTAAAGAATTCGTTAACTAAGTCGTTAACGAGTTCGATTATGAAGACGTTAAGGATATTTTATCTAGGAAATTACGACTATCGTAATATACGAGTGAATGTCGGACATTTCTCGAATATTTTTGATCGAGAAAAGTTCGTGAAATACGATCTTCGTAAAAAGTTCGTACAATTATTGGCTGGGTTGTAACGCCCATAAGGGGGCGTGTCCGGTGTGGAAAAGTATACATATATATTCTTGATCAGCATCACCGCCGGAGTCAATTTAGCCATGTCCGTCAGTCTGTCCGTCCGTGCGTCCGCACGTTAGCGGTCGCAGTTTTGGAGATATCGACTTGAAACTTTGGGTACATGTTTTTCTCGTGAATACTGAGATCAAGTTCGAGAATCAGCCAAAACGGAAAAAAAACTGGGCGTGGCTCCCATACACCGAAAAAAAAAGTCAACATTTTTCAAGTCTTTTTTATTGATGCATTCGATTGGAAATGTTTAGAAAAGTATTTTTGACATGGTCCGAGGTTCCGAAACCACATATATAAGGGTCAAAATGGGGTCTTGGGACCAATTTTTTTTTTTAGAGCTTTAAGGCTGATTTACATTGTATGAATTGGTTGATAAAGCGTATGAATCTTGCCATAAAAGAAAAGATCCGCTCTATGCCCATAGTCAAAGTTTGTTTGCTTTTTTTTGTAAATAAAAATCAGCTGTTCAAAAATGAAAAATATATTTTTTTCTGAAATATTTACATTTTTTATGATTTGTGCATTATTTTCTAGCGCGGGTGTTATTATAAGATTTCCACAGACAGGAATAGTTTATATTGGTTATTTGGAAACATTTTCATTGTTTCCAAGTCGCAAGGAAAGTCAAAAATGTAAATCGTATTCGTGGCCACCTCGGGTGTTCCCAGATTTGTATAGGAAGTTTTCAAAACGAAAATAAGTTAGTAAAAATAAATAAATTTTATTAAACTTTTTAAAAGGTTTCACAAATTGAAAGGGGGAAAGTAAATTGCTGTATTTATTTCAATCTATGACACCGGCGGTGTCACATGCTTCCGAGCAAGTTGTGGCCACAAAAAAATGTCCGCAGTGTTTCGTTTCTGGCCAGAGAATACGCCACCACCTTGACCAGCATAGAACTTTTGGGGAAGTGCATAGATCGGAGGAAGGTATTGGCCACGAAGAACGATTTAGCTATCGAGAATTTAACTTTTATAAACAATTTCAAAAATTGTCGAATAAAAACGTTGATATTTCTATTGACATGGTATTTTTTATGGTATATTTATAGGAGACGATACGGTTCATACAGAAAGATCAAGCATATTGTATTTAACATATCTCCTCCTATAATTTCATACACTTAACAGAGGGGGTTAACAGAATTTGGTATCAATCGTCCTATAAAAATTTTACAACTCTGTTTCAGTCATACTAATATATTTTTCAATTCAAAATATTCCCTTCTCTTTTTTATGTGTCACAATTCATACGCTGTATCAACCAATTCATACAATGTAAATCAGCCTTGAACCAACTGACATTATGTATTGCCGTTATGTATATTGTTCAGCCGGATCGTGAAGCGGCCGCGAATATGAAATCGGAAAAAGCAAAGCTGGGCATAGTTAATCGAGAATTTAACTTCGTTAATCCGGAAATAGTTAATCAAAAATTTAACTTCGTTAAAATAAAAAGTTAATTGCGTTGAAAAGTTAACTTCGTTAAAAGTTAAATTAATTAGTTACATTCTCTAAAGAAAAATTTTTTTTTTGGTTGTCACTACGCACGAATAGCACAGAGTATACAGAGGCGACACTCTCTTTAAATTCCCTGAAATCCAATATGGCGGACCATTTTTTTTGATTTTTCGTTCTTTGCTTCACACACTATACGTGAGTTCACCCACGGTGTAGTAAACCAGGTGAGGCAAGTAGCATTTTCCCCCGCCAGACGTCAGATTTTCTCCCCCGCCGTACGTCATTGAAAGAGGAATTGAAATGATTCAGGGCTACCGTTTTCGGCATATTTGTTTGGAAATGTTCTGAAAAATTAGTAATATGCTGACTAAGGCAACGCTGATCACTGATTTTTGAATTGGGAAGAACGTCATTGAAAACAAAGGCAAAGAAAATCATAGAGATGACATAAATTGAAGTGAGAGCATTATTCCTACTTGCCTCACCTGGCTTACTCCACCGTGAGTTCACCACGAATTATTTCGATTTTTCGCAGGGATGATTCTATTTCGTATGAAAAGTAGTATATAATTGTACAAAATAACATACAATTGTACCGAAATATTTTTATACCCAAAATAGAACTTTTATATTTATTTAAAACAATTCTTATAATAAACAATAAACAAAAAATTTAATTTATAAAAATATGGTTAATTTTCTTTGAAATTCAACATTTGTATATGGTTTTTCATAAGAATTGTTTTAAGCTAATGTAATAGTTCTATTTGGGTATAAAAATATTTCGGTACAATTGTATGTTATTAAGTACAATTTTATACTACTTTTCATACGATTTCAAAGAAAATTTTACAATATTTTCATAAATTACAAACCAATTTTATTTATTTTAGACGAAAAAGATTTATTGGGGTTTGTTCAAAATCCCTATAAAATTGAAAGTTTTGTTTCTTTTTTGTGTTTGAAACTGAAAATTTTTTGTAATTGAAGTTATTATTGAATATTGCGAGCCGCTTAACGTAAGCAATACGTATTCATGCTAAACATTAAAGCTGAAATTATAGTGGCTCCAAAGATATAGAGGGTGCAATTTTATCGTAAGCGAAAGTTAACTTAAAGATTTTATAAGGACACAAGATTTCTTTGTTTTTTTAAATTACATTTTGTGCTAAAAATATTCTTTCCGCGTGGAGAATTGATAAAATTTCTTGGGGTGTTTATAAATATTGGAAAAGAAACGATGTTTTTTTCATTATTATAAGATATATTTAGAAACATTTATTGGCGCATTGTTGTAGTCAAAGTTAGTTGTTACTAAACCTTAGTACCAACTTAGTAGCTGTCAGTACAGTACTTAAGTTAAGTTGGAACTTAATTTGGATAAGAATATGGGAAATTGTGCTAGGTATTTAATTATTAAATTTTGAAAGTTACAAAATTGTACATGTCTCAGTAGTACAATTGCAAAAGAATTAGTTAAAAATGTGGATTTCTACAGCTCAAAAGATAATAAATAAAAATATATATAATATATGTGTAATATTTATGGCATTAAGTTATACAAATGCGATAAAAGCGAGTAAAATCGAACTAAACAACGTTTCTTCGTTGAGAAAGCCGATCTGATCCGGCGAAATCTCGGAGGGTTTGGATTTTTCGGACCGCAATGGATGTGCTGAGATCATTACAGGCTTGCCTTTTCCTTCCTTTAAAGCATCCGATAGTCATACTAAGGAAACGGCATTTGGAGCATAATCGTACAAAGAAAAGGGAGGTGGACCTAGGGTTGCCACATGCAAAATGATCTTCGTCAAAAAAAAAATATCTGGACTTTTCCATTTTCAACTGGACATTCAAAGAAAAAATCGGAAAGTTTTATTTTATTTTAATGGCATATTTTTAAGAAATAGTAAAGTAGGAATTGGACAGCAATAATTAAAACAATTAAATTACATAACTTATTATGAAAAAAAAACACCTTTACAGGTCTATTCTGGCGCGGTTAGAAGTTTGTAACCGTCTTTAGTACCTTCTCATTGGCATGCAACAAACATTTTACCTTTTGTCTCTCTTTTCTTTCCACAAATATTTAGCAAAAAGGCCGCTTGTAACAATTTACTGTTTTTTAAAGTATGTATAACTCTTTACAGTTTTATAGTTTAGTCTGACAATTTTGTGGTCGAAAGCAAAAAGCACTTAAGTCGAAAAAAAATTTCAAAATGGTCTACTTTTTAAAAAAAGGTTGTGTGGTGTGGTTCCATAAATATTTCAGAAGACTCTTCGAAAAATGTTTAGAATGACGTATACAGTCTTATTCAATTCATGTTTAATTTCTTAAGAGAATATTTCTACTTAAGGTAAGGAACCTAAGTTATTTAAATGGCTAAAAACTCATTAGCAGTAATTGAAAAAAATAAAAATATTTGACAGAAAGCTTTATCTTTATAATAAAAACGAAAACGCTATTAGGTTTTCTGACTTATTTTAGTTTTTTTACTGAGAAATATCATAGAAAATTTTGTCTGGACAAATTATTGAAAAACATGACAAAAAATCTGGACAATCCAGACGAATCCAGACCGTGTGGCAACCCTAGGTGGACCTCAATATCGTACTCCGGCGCTGGGTGATATACTGGAAGAGCTGGAGGCTGATCGTTTTGAGGAGGTTTACAAAATGATTAGCACTCCTTCCGCCGAGGATGAGAATGCAGACAATGAAAAGGATCTGACCGCCGTTAACAGTTACAAGTCGATGAGCAGCGAACGCGCGAATTGTGGAGAAGACCAGCAATGATGTGCTGAGAAATTCCAAAAGGTTATCGAAGAAAAGTTTGGCAAGTGCAGTTTCTGATTCAATTGAACGGAGCGCAACGTTGTAGTCCTCAACATGTGTTGGAGAATAATGTGATTTGTTGGATTTTTCCATTTTACTTTGATTTTATTGAAATTTGTCTATTTTCAGTGACTATTGCCCCTAGGCAGCGAGACGGTCTCGCACCAGTAACGCACCACGTGCTATAGACATGGGTGACAGTGGGTTCATCCTTGCTGCGTATATGTAGTAATTTCGAATGTACTATACATATTCTTCATGACACTGAACTTTTGGGATTCAATGAAACTCTCTTTCGCGCAGATGTATTCGGGCATACGCCTCCGGCAGTAGTTAAAATTACATTACCCAACAAGAGGACAAAGTATTTTTTTATATTTTTGGATGCTGAGCACAATGAATTTTGAGAAATTCATGGTATAGTCAAAAATGGGAGATGAAATATTTCCAAAATGCTAAGTGTATTCTGTAACTGTTAGAAATTTCAATTTTTAGTTATTTTGAAACAGTAAAGTTAACAATAAAATTTAAATTTTTGAAACTATCTCAGATATGTTTTTTTTAATTGTTTTTTAAGATGATTGAGTACTAGTGAGTGTAAGCATTTGGGTTTTTTGTGAACTCCACTAGAGTGCGGTTGCTTCAAAGACACAAAATCACAACCTCTGTCCTGATCGGAAGATGACCACCTGAGGCTGGCCACACATGACTGTGGCAATTCCAGCTGCCCAGCCAAACCAATGAACATGACAAGAACTTCTTTTTGTAACTACCCTATGGACCCTTTTCATAAGTCTTGAAATGGCGCAACTAGAACTAACATTTCATGACGCATTCTCTCGTTATAAATAATTTGATGTCTGCAAATATATTGCAAAATGCAATTAGTAAAACTAAATTTATTTACACCAACAGATGGACAAATATAAGACACATTAGCAAGGTTTTCTGGCCAAAATACAGTAAACATCAATCCAACTACATCCTATCACTTAACCGAGACGAATGCAGACTGACGGTGGGAGTGGTGACCGGACACTGTCTTATCATGTCTTACATCAAGCTAGTAGGATGGGTCTGGTGTCCAACCACTGGTGTCGGAACTGTAACGAACCTGATGAGGAAGAAACACTTTAACACTTGCTCTGCTACTGCCCTGCGCTGGCCAGATGCAGACTCAAAATACTAGGAGGGGCCTTCTTTACCTCAATAACGGAGGTGTCCAAACTAAAAATCTCTCAATTGAAGCACTTCGCGTTGCAGACGAAAACTTTCGGATTGGATAATGATCACGAAGGAAGGACTGTAAACTTTGAGTGAACGGAGAGTCGTGGTAACACTATGGACCAGCACTATGATTAACCGCCACTCTAAGCTAACCTAACATACACCAATATTAATCCCCCAATATTATCAATCACTTCTGCAATGGAATGTAGAATTTTGTACTCAGCTTATTTAATAATGACCGATGAAGAAAACTATAAAAAAATATAAAATATTAGTTGAAGTTATAACTTTTTATTTATTAAAACATATCAGTTTTGCATTTTTCGCTGTTTGGCGCGTGATATCATATGCAAATTATGTGAAATTAGTGGTGAACACGAAATCAGAATCAAAAAAAAAGAAAAAATCTGGTGGGGAGTTTCTTAAATCAGCTGAGCTCTGGTGTTGAGTTTCTGTCACAAGCTGAGCTCTGGTGGTGAATAAAATTCATAATTTTGACGCATACCAATAAAGAAATTTCATTTTTTCACGCACACCAGTAAACAAATTTGCTGTCACTTCACTCATATTCCCTCTCGCTCAAGCAGAGTGTCCCTTCTGTATACTCTGTGCCCTTAGTTCCAAGTTGATTGGAAAATGTCGGCGGCGGCTAAACAGTTTCACGCCGACCATAATCGGCTTCAATCGGCGTGCGAACAAACCGATGTCAATATCGGTTGAGCCGACACAATCGACTCAATTTTTCGCGGCCGACCAAGCCGATACATTTGACGACGGGCTAGGCACCACAGAGTATACAGAGGGGACACTCTGCTTGAGCGAGATGGAATATGCGTGAAGTGACAGCAAATTTGTTTACTGGTGTGCGTGAAAAAGTGAAATTTCTTTATTGGTGTGCGTGAAAATTCCCAATTTTTTTCACCACCAGAGCTCAGCTGTTGGTAGAAACGCAACACCAGAGCTCAGCTGTTTTACAATCTCCCCACCAGATTTTTTCTTTTGTTTTGATTCTGTTTTCGTGTTCACCACTAATTTCATATAATTTTCATATGATTTCACGAGCCAAACGGCGAAAAATGCAAAATTGGGAGTTTTTAATAAATAAAAAGTTATAACTTCTACTAATATTTTATATTTTTATATAGTTTTCTTCAGTGGCCATTTTTCAATTAGCTGAGGACAAAATACAGTACTCCATTGCAGAACTGATTTGTAATTGGTGTAAAGAAATTTAATTTTACTACATAATTGAATTTTGCAATACATTTGCAGACATCAAGTTCTTTATAATGAGAGAATACGTCATGAAATGCCAATACTTGTTCCGCCATTTCAAGACATATGAAAAGGGCCCATAGGGTAGTTACAAAGTGAGGTTCTTGTGGTTCTTGGTTTGGTTGGGCAGCTGAAAAGATGCGCCACGTCATGTGTGGCAAACCCATAGTCCGAGGTCCGAGCACACTTTCACCACTTACTCTCTGATCCTAGCCATGTAGCTTTTGAGGAAGCGGATCAAGGCAGATCTGGGTTGTGCAGGAGCTCTTCCCCTTAGCCACAGGTGGTTATCTTCCGATCAGGACAATGCTGGGAATGTAATTTTGTGTCTGTGAAACAACCGCATTTGGTGGGGAACTTGCAATAACACTTTTCATCATAAAACAATTCAATCGCAAAATAAAAAAAAGATTTCGAGAGAATTTTGAATTTTGCTGTTTAAAAATAATTATATTTAAAATTTTTTATAAATTGTAACTTAAAATTTTACAAACTTATTTAGAATTCACTATTAAATATGCATGTCGATGCTAATAAGCGTGTACTCTGGTAGAATTCTTCAATGATGATGATTTTCTAATTGCGCGGTTCTCTAAAAATTGGCTTGTGCGACCAGAGTCCGCAGGCACGTCACGAAATTGACACTGATTCATCGTGGACAAGGAAAGGTAACCAATACGTCATCAGGGACGAGTCGTGGTACTTTGAGTATTACCTAAGAAAAATTATGTATTCACGATTGGCGCTGGAATTTAATAAAATTGAAATTAATAAAACATTTTATTGTTTATGTAGTTTTAGTTTACCTGCTTATGAACTTTATAGCTTTTGTATACCTATGGCCTGGTCTCCTGATTGCTGCACAGCATCATGGTTAAAAAATGGGACATAATCTGAGAACTTCCTTCCTTCCTCCTTCTGTCACCGCCAGAAAGTGTTAATTTGTCCAGCAGTGCCTCCGTGGCATTCAAATTAAATGGCAATAGCACATAGCATTTGCCAAAACTGAAAGATACGCAGTTCCCTTTATTGTCCACCGCAATGTCGATGTCATCGTTGTTGCATTCTCCAAATCCAACAGCATTTCCCTTCAGGCCAAATCCTCCAATGCAACATCCATTTTCTCATCACCATAATTTGCAGTCACCACTGCACCCACAACACCGAAACAATTCTCCAAATGATGAATGATGGTTTACTTCTCAACCGCGCGAATATTTTTTATAATTTAATATAAAAAAAGATATAATTTCAAAATTATTAAAGAAATTGATGGGAATTGTTTACATTTTTTACTTTTTCACTTTTTCACCACATTTTTTACACTTTTTTATTCATATTCTCTCACTTCTTCGCATCAGGGATGATTTTTTCCGTAAAGTTGTACTTTTTTACTTTCCTACTACTTAGACATTTTCCGTACAATTTTGTAACTTTCCAAATTTAATGAATAAATACCAAGCACAATGGCCCATATTCTTAGCCAAATTAAGTATCAACTTAACATCAGTACTCTACTGACAGCTACTAAGTTGGTACTAAGGTTTAGTAACTCCTAACTTTGCCTATAAATATGCGCCAATAAATTTAATAATTTCAAAAATTTTACCATTTCTGAATTTTGGAAATACGTAAGATCAATAATAATGAAAAAACAATCGTTTCTTTTCCAATATTTGTAAACACCCCAAGAAAATTTATCAATTTCACACAAAAAGAATATTTTTAGCTCAAAATGTAATTTAAAAAAACCAAGAAATCGACTTCAAGTAAATACAATTTCAACAATTAATAAATGCAGATGTTTTTTAAAAACATTACATTATTACAAGTGAAAATTAACATTCCACAGAATAAAATTCATATGTATATACGCTAAGAAAAATTAAATGCACTGACGCTCAGTTCTTTTTATTTCACAAAGTAAATTTTATAAAGGATAATGTTTTTTGACTTATTTCCTTATAAAATCTTTAAGTTAATTTTCGCTTACGATATCTCTGGAGTCATTATAATTTCAGCTTTTTCGTCTAAAATGTATGAAATTGGTTTGGAATTTATAAAAATATAGTTAAATTTTGTTTGAAATCGTATGAAAAGTAGTATAAAATTGTACTTAATAACATACAACTATACCGAAATATTTTTATACCCAAATAGAACTATTACATTTACTTAAAACAATTCTTATGAAAAACCTTATACAAATGTTGAATTTCAAAGAAAATTATCATATTTTTATAAATTGAATTTTTGTTTATTGTTTATTATAAGAATTGTTTTAAACAAATATAAAAGTTCTATTTTGGGCATAAAAATATTTCGGTACAATTGTATGTTATTTCGTACAATTAAATACTACTTTTCATACGAAACCGAATCATCCCTGCGAAAAATCGAAATAATTCGAGGTGAACTCACGTATAGTGTGTGAAGCAAAGAACGAAAAATCAAAAAAAATGGTCCGCCATATTGGATTTCAGGGAATTTAAAGAGAGTGTCCCCTCTGTATACTCTGTGCTAGGCACGCCGTCGCGACTTAGAACTTTCAATTTTTGTCAACAACACGAAAGAGTTCTGTGTTTACAATTTTTCAACAGTGTGGCTAGGTAGATTATTAAAAATTGTATGAATTCTTAATTTTTTCTTTTTTTTTACATTCAATAATAAAAAATTTTTTTGTTTCAAAGTTAACTAATGCTAGTTAATTGAAAAAATTTAATTTACCTAAATAAAAAAGTTAATGGTTTTCAAAATTAACTGAAACGTTAAAAGTTAACCAAAAATTGAACTTCGTTAATTAACTATTAACGAATTAACTAGTTAATGCCCAGCTTTGGGAAGAAGTATTAAATGAAAAGGAGGATTAGTCGAGTGCAAATGAAAAGGCGAATAGTTTAATTTTCATATATAAAAGATTTATTGAGGATTTATGTAGACAATGAGGTCCTACTTTTGTAGATGGATATATGTATGTAGTTATGCTGTTATAAGTATGAGCAAAGATCACAGGAGCGTGAAAGAATACTGACGTTTACTTGTTGAGCGATCGTAGAAGAAGGAAGTTAAAGGTTGGCAGCATTTAGCCAAACTTTATACGAGCAAACAGGGTGCCACACAGGGTGGTTTTGGCTTAAACATATATGAATACCGTTTAGGGTTGCCACACGCTCTGGATTCGTCTGGATTGTCCAGATTTTATATCTTGTGTCCAGAGTCCAGTTTTTCAATAATTTGTCCAGATAAAATTTTCACTGATATTTTTCAGTAAAAGAAAACTAAAATAGGTCAGAAAACCCAACGGACTAATAGTATTTTCGTTTTTATTAAAAAGATAAAGTTTTCTGTCAAATTATTATAGTTTTTCCAATTACTGTGAAAGAGTTTTTAGCCATCTACATAACTTTTACCCTAAGCATAGTTAATCGAGAATTTAACTTCGTTAATAGTTAATCAAAAATTTAACTTCGTTAAATTAAAAAGTTAACTTCGTTAAAAGTTAAATTAAACAGTTAAATTTTCTATAGAAAAATTTTTTTTTACAAAAAAAACTTTTAAAAAACATTTTAACTATATTCCATTTAATGCCTGCACTCACCGACCGGTTTCAGCCTTCTATATATAAATTTGCTTTGAAATAAATGATAAAATTTTTTATCAAAAGCGAAATTTCGTGTATGAAACAATTTATGTATATTCATATAAAGGCATACAAATTTTAATAGAATATACTATTATTTAATATGAAACGAATGAAGTTTGGATAAGAACAAATGTCACAGGCCATTCTAAACACAATGGTGTTCTCAATTTTTCGCCATTTTTAGAAATGCGATGTAAAAATCCTGACGATGTAAACCTCGCGTGATGGCTGAGAACTCCATTGTTTTTTGAATGGTCAATTCATGCATAAAAATATAATATAGAACACTTCTAAATATATCGGCCTGTGTATTTAATTGTTTTGTGAATATCAGTTCAAAAATAGTATGAATTCTTAATTTCTACTTTTTTTTTATTTTCAATAATTAAAAAAAATTTTTCGTTTCAAAGTTAACTAATGCTAGTTAATCGAAGAAATTTAACTTAACTAAATGAAAAAGTTAATGGTTTTCGAAATTAACTGAAACGTTAAAAGTAACCCAAAAAATTAATTAATTAGTTAATGCCCAGCTTTGCTCTTAAGTACTTGAGCATGAATTGAATTATGCTGTATACGGCATTCTACAAAATGTGATTATCTTCGAACTTTGTCTTAGGTGTGCTTGCTTTTGACCACAGAATTATAAAACTAAACTATATTAAAGACTGTAAAGAGTTCAACATACTTATAAACAGAAAAGGCCAGTAAATTGGCGGCCCTGTACTAGGAAATTCAATCCCGGAAGGTTTTGGCAATCCCGGGATTTCGGGATTTTTTTAGCAATCCCAAAATCCAGGGACGGGATCGGGATTTTAAAAAAATTGTATTTTGATAAAAAAAAAACGTTTTCATTAAAAAGGCTTTGTCATGCAACTGCAAGCAAAATTAACCTACAACTTGTATTATGCAACATTTTCATTGAATTTACCAAAAAAAAATTACAACGTTATTTTAAGCTTCACGTCATAATGTATTCAATGTAATTTGATAAAGATGAGCAGTTAAAACGCAATTGAAGAATATGGTTTCTATCAGTCTTTATTCATTACCGACTTAACAATCATAAATTCAACAAAATATATTTATTGGATTAGAAAATTAACAAAACAAAAAATAAGTACTTATGGTGACTTTCATTAATATCTGTTGTAGAAATTCAACAGGATCACATATGGGATGCTAGATCCGTTATAGAAAAAATCATGTTTAAATAAATACAGTGGCGGTCAGATAATTAGGGACAGCCTATCCTAGTCATTTTGAATCACTTCCGAAATTTAAAAAATGTTAAATAAAAAAATTCGAAATAAATATTTGAGAATTTTGAATTTTTTTCACATTTAAGAGGGTTTAAAATCCGGGAATTTTCGGGACCAAAAAAGCAAGTCACCCAGCAAGACGGATGTCACAGAAACTCCAACACAATCATAAAAAAAACTTACACAATGTGTGAAAGAAAGAGACAAAAGATCACATGGATAGGACACCTTTTTTTTTTGGTTATAAATGCTGAAATTGGCTGCAAAAGTTAATTTATAATGCTATATCGTAAAAAAAAAAACTTTCCACCAATAGAGAGTATAGGTGTTCTTTCATTATTAAAACAAAATTTTCAAAATTTATTAAATCAACGTAAAAAATGCAGTGCCAGATTTCTTTTTTGTATACTACTTTCAATATCATTATTATTTTTATTTATATTTTATTTTTTTATTTCACATTTTGATTTCTGCCTCCTTTACAAAATCCGCAAGCTTTCCAAAAACATCCTCATTTTTTGATGCCAGTATATCTTTTAACATATTGAAATTTTGAAAGACATCATATTGTCGCCTCAAATTGTCATATTTTCTGCAGTGAAAAATTTAATGCTCGCTATCTTCACGAACATTGCATCCTCGCACAAATCAGATTGTATCATTTGAAGTGGGAAAACCCTGGGAAACGCGCAGTGGTTCAGTTGTTGACCAGAACTGTCAAAAATTGTATGAGAAGAGAATTGCACAAAGTGGAAAACTTTGCGCGTCGATTTTGATATGGAAAGAACTGCACAAATGTTGTGCGATTGTAGTGATGTCGAACAATAAAATTGAAATTCGATTAATTAAAAAAGTACACTTCCACATGAGCTAGAGAGCTGAAATTTGGAACACTGATAGAACTCCGGTGACAATGCATTGGGGTCCATCAGAGGCGTAAGGGACCGTGGGGGGAATCAAACCCCTTTTTTTTAAACATGGCATAACTTCCAATTCCTTCAAACTACAATTTTGAAAATAAGAAAATTTATTTAGCTTGAAATTAATTTCAGCAATTTTGATTTAAAATTAATGGTTTTTGGCGACTTTAAAATCTGCAAAGGTATTAGGAGAAAACTAGCCAAAAACCCTTAATTTTAAATCGAAATTGCTGAAATTAATTTCAAGGAAATTTATTTTCTGCTTTTTAGTCGGTTAAAGGGTTATATTTTAAAAAACTTGTTTTTTACTCTTTTTTTAAAAAAAAAATTTTTTTCACTTTAAACAACAGCTGTCAAAAATTTGAAGAAGAATGAAAAGAAGTGCACAAATAATTTGCTGGTGCGTTCATGAAACAGATCGGGGAAAACTGCGCTAGTCACCAACTGCTCAACTTCCACTTTTAAATGAATAGTATTCATTGAACACCCTTAATATTTATTTTGTAGCTTTGTCATAAGTATGACCAAATAAAGGTCGATTAATTAATTTAATTTGAAAAAAATTGAGAGTGGATCTTTTAAACCAAGGACTCGGCGGCAGCTCCGGATAAAGGCTATAGAAAAAAACTCCTTTAGATTGTGAAATCTGCTCGTATCGGTGTTTCCAAGTGGCCCTCAAACCATTGCGAATTTTACATATAGCCTCTTTCGAGGTGTATTTGGGAACCATAATGTTGTTACAAGTCAAAGCTTCTTTGGCAGCTTGATCAGCTTTTTCATTAATGAAGAAGCCAGCATGCCCTGGAACCCAAACAAAGTGACAAACCAAAAGTGACGACTTAAATTGAAAATATCACTGACAACATAATTGTCTGTAAAGTGTCTTTTCAAAAGTGTACAGCTAGAACTACTATCGGTAAAAATTACAATATTTTTTAGAGCCAAAGAAACAGCACTTTTCACAGCACATTTTATAGCTAGAAGCTCAGTTAAAAGTGATGACAACTTTTCATTAATCCTAAACTTCACCGAATAGTTCGCAGAAACATTATATACCCCTACACCAGATGTGTCAGCATTTACCGAACCATCAGTTCCAAAGACATGAAAACCATCCTCTTTGTACTTGTTATACTTTTCCATACATATAGATTTTACTACATCCGGTGGTACATTTGATTTTTTTGATGCAAAAGAAGATTAAAAAATCAAGATTAAAGTAAGATTTCGTATTTTGACGCGTACATAGAGAGAAAAAATCAGAACTGTGGTTATGATTTGAAACGGCTATCGTTACGAAAAATTCAAAACCGCATAGTTCTAAAACACAACTGAAAAAATTTCACTTTTTTAAGGTGGTATGAGCGTGGGTTCTAATCTCAGTCAGACCAAATTTTTTTTCAATTCTTTTATTTTTTTTTTATTTTTTATATACAGGGTGTAACAGTCGAGATTGGCCAAAAGGTAGGAATCGATTGGGGACCCAAAAATATAAAGAAAATGTTATGTGCACTTATGGCGAATTCCCCACCCACTTCATTTTAAAAATCAAAAAACTTTTTCAATGATAAAAATTTAAGTTGTTTGTGTTTTAACTAAATTTAATTTTTATGCATTTTGAGTGTCAGGCTGTTTTTAGTATATAATTTTATTGTATGCAATGAAAAGATCACTTGAACAAGCAAACAGGAAAGTAGCAACATGAAAAAAGGAAACAGTCCAAGCATGGCTTGAGTCGTATAGCTATTTCAAAATTTGCCAGATTTATCATCAGCGACTCATTTAGTTGACTGCCAATTATGTTATTTTTAAACATACTATATATACTTTCACATATGCGGACGATTACTAGAGAATTGCAGACTTTTCTTTGCAATGAATGTCAAATTCTAAATGTTTGACATTACATTAACAAATCTCAGTCGCTTTCACTAGCCCCTCCCACGTATGTTTCAGTTTAGCATTCGAAAGAACAACAATAATAGCATTCCGTTAATTTCTTTCATGTGCTCCTGTTACAAGTTGCCATCCCAATAACCTTTTGTTATTGTAATACATTTTACTTGTTTGTTGGGCTACATTGTTGTTACTACATTGTTGGGCTTTTTTCCCAAATGCAACAGTAATAACAAGAGTGGTATTATTTAATTGTTGTAAAGCCGAAGTTTTTACAACAACTTTATCCCAGGCCGAGGATTTCGATTTGAGTTGTTTGTGTTTTTCCTAAATTTCATTTTTATGCATTTTGAGTGTCAGGCTGTTTTTAGTATATAATTTTATTGTATGCAATGAAAAGATCACTTGAACAAGCAAACAGGAAAGTAGCAACTTGTATGGCAACTTGTAACAGGAGCACATGAAAGAAATTAACGGCATGCTATTATTGTTGTTCTTTCAAATGCTAAACTGAAACATACGTGGGAGGGGTTAGTGAAAGCGACTGAGATTTGTTAATGTAATGTCAAACATTTAGAATTTGACATTCATTGCAAAGAAAAGTCTGCAATTCTCTAGTAATCGTCCGCATATGTGAAAGTATATATAGTATGTTTGAAAATAACATAATTGGCAGTCAACTAAATGAGTCGCTGATGATAAATCTGGCAAATTTTGAAATAGCTATACGACTCAAGCCATGCTTGGACTGTTTCCTATTTTCATGTTGCTACTTTCCTGTTTTATATTTCAAACATTTTTTTATATTTCAAACATTTTCAATTTTCAAATTTTTTTTCTCTAATATCGAATTTATTTGATAATTAACAAAATATTTTCTATTATTAGTAAATCTTTAAGTATCATACTATAACAAACCATGGTATCAAAAAAAAGAAAATTTCACAAGCAATAATTCTATTTCAAAATAAGCTAATGTTAATCTGGTGAAATTAGGAGAACAAAAATTATTAAATCAAACTTTAGGTCATAAAATAGAGAAGATTCCACTTTGAAACACAACTGTTGTGTCAAAAAAACGAATGTAAATGTGAACTATACACAGTTTAAAAGGTAATTTTATTACCTTTCCAATGTGCCCAAGGGTGCATTTTTCTATCTTATATTGTTGAGAAGTTATTCACAAAAACCTGAAAAATTTTTATCATTGAAAAAGTTGTCTGATTTTTAAAATGAAGTGGGTGGCGAATTCGCCATAAGTGCACAAACATTTTCTTCATATTTTTGGGTCCCCAATCGATACCTACCTTTTGGCCAATCTCGACTGTTACACCCTGTATATTTGTGCAAAAAAACCGATCTGCATTTGCCGATTTTCATTTTGTTGCATTTTTGAGGTACTGAACGTCGATTTCAAGAAATCTAGAGTTAGCGCAGCAAAACAAACCCCGGATTCGTGACCAGTGATCTCTCAAAAAAAAAAAGAATACAAAAAGTAATGAGTTGAAAAGGAAACAAAAAATAAATTTCTCCGACTGAGATTCGAACCCACTATCCCAAAAAGTAAAACTGATTCAGTTATATTTCAGAACTGAAACCGTTTCAAATCCTAACCAATCAGTTTCATAGTATATGTATGCAGTTAAAACATTGCAAAATACACACAGCGGTAGGCATGCGTGCTAAGAAGAGCGTTTATGAATCCGAATGGCCAGGGTTCAAATCTCGGTAAGTAAACAAAAATTTAAACCATTTCTTTATTTCGTAAATAAAATATAACATAGAAATATCAATAAATAATGTTGTTTAAAAAAATATTTTGGAGTAAAAAAAATACAAAATTAAATTTGAAATTAAAATTTTTTTTTTAGGTAATTCTTAAAATAGGCTTTTCCAATAACCTTTTTTTGTATTTTCAATTCACAAGATCATAAACATTTCAGTCGCAAAACAAAAATTTTCAGTCTTGAAACAACAACATTTGCGTCTCAATTAGGCATGTCATGTGTTAATTTATTGCCATACCCGCATGAATGGCATCATTGGCGCGATGGATAAGATGTCGGACTATCAACCAGAAGCACGCAGGTTCAAGCCTTGACCAGGGCGATTTTGGAGTTGAGAAGAATAAAAGTGAAACTTATGGAACTGAAAAACAAATTTAAAGAAAAAAAATAAAAATTACAGTGAAAATTCTTCTTTTTTTTTTAAATTAAAAAAAAGAAATGGTCGTACCGGGATTTGAACCCGGAGTTCCCGGGTGGCAGTCGGACATCTTCCCACTAGGCTACGGTTATCAACAGCGGATCAACTGTCAATTTAACAGGTTTGACTATCGGATGGTTTTTAACCGCGAAAACTGTTAAATTTACCTACTTTTTCGTTGATTATACAGTTTTTTTTCTCTCAATGTAAGTGTGATAAATTCAATTTGAAAAAAATCCAATAAAAACCTTGAATATATTTAATATATTGCTAGATTATAGAATGGGTATATTAAAAGCAATTCGATGTAGTATAACATTTTTATACTAAATTTTGGGTGAATTGAAAAAAATCCAAATCCCGGGACTATTCCCGGGATTGCATTTTTAAATCCCAAAAATCCCGGGATTGGCAAAGGTCTCAAAAATTGACATCCCTAGTCTCAATTCATCAATGTGCCGTGCCGTTTTAATTCATTAATGGGCAGTTTCAAAAAAAATTAAACGTTTTGTTGTCAAAATCAGAACATTCAGTTTTGGCTGGAAATTGACAACGGTTCGGAACGTTTTGACAACGATTCGTTTTGATTTTTTTTTCTCAGTGTAGTACCTGGAAAATGGATATTGTCAAAAATTCCCCTAAATCAGGAGATAGCACAAAAAATAACTTGATCGAACACCTGGACTTGCTTTTATCTCATGAAATAAAGGCAGATTTTTGAAGAATATTTTAATTATTTCCTTCGAAGTTAACTAAAGTGCTCTCTCTTTTGGAGGCAGTTCACACGCCAAAGCATAAAGAATATGAATTGGTTTAGAAGGTGGGACACCTAAGCAACGCCGTAAATGTCTATTTTGGAAAGTCTGTATTTTTTTATTGATATAATTTGGTGAATGACTAGTGGTGGTACTTGCTGATTCAACTTTCGACCTTACCAAGGATTCATACCAAGGTTCGGATTTGCTCACTCACGCTCACTCACTGCTCATGAGCAAAACCATTTTTTTGTTGCTCACTGGTCACTGCTCATGAGCAAAAAAATGAGCAGCATTGCTTATGAGCAAAAATTTGCTCACTGCTCATGAGCAATGAGCAAAAAATATTTGGTTTTGCTCACTGCTCATGAGCAAGGAATTCGCTCATTGCAAACTGCTCATGAGCAAAAAATTTGTTTGCTCATGAGCATTTTTTTTCTGCTCATGAGCAAAATTTTTTTTTGATGTATAAAAAGGTTTTTTTTGCTGTTAACAATATTCGTTGATTATTTTGTTGTTATTGAAATCGATATTTATGTGTTAGTTATCTGGAATAATGCATTTTAAGCCGCATACTAATTTGTTGATTACATATACATATGTATGTAGTTAATTATTACTAATGAAGCTTCGAACAAGTAAGAAAGTACTTATTGGAAATGAAAATCATCGTTAAACTGATATACACGTACTATCTCATATCAACGCATTTTTAGTTGCAAAAAATTGTGGAATTGGTTTTTTTCAATATCCGTAGCCATGGGCTTATATTTAGGCATTTTCAAAATTTGACTGCGAAGAAATTATGTGAGGCGGTGTGAATAAAAAATAGTAAGAGAATTATCTTCGGTCTGACCGAAGCTATAATACCCTGCACATGCGAGTACGATACATTCTGAGACCATATGTTAGTAATTTTATCGAAAATCGGTATTTTATTGATAGTTTTTCGATATTTTATGTATATTTTATTCATAATTTTTTGATATTTTATCGATAATTTTTCGATAATTTATCGATTTTTTATCGAAAATTTTTCGAAAATTTTTCGATTTTTTATCGAAAAGTTTTCGATAATTTATCGATACTTTTTTAAAATTTTATCGATAATTTAGTGATTTTTTATCAATAATTTTCCAATATTTATCGATAATTTTAGTTTCCTGATCCATTTAAAAATTTTGTTCCAATTCCATTTTGTTCCGGTCCAATTCCATTTCGTTCCAGTTTCATTCCCGTTTCGTTCCCGACCTCATTTCCAACCCAATGCAAAAAACCGCATCCAAATCGGCTCAGTATTTCTCAAGATAACCGAAAAAAATACAAATTTGGCGGCCATTTTGTATGGGAGGTAGGCGTGGTTCTTATCCGATGTTGCCCATTTTCAATACCGTCCAATCATTCGCCAAAATAGAGTCGATAGCTCAAAAGCTACGACAGTTATCGTGCGAAATGACAGACAGACGCCCTGAGTGAACAGAATTGTGGCGGTGGCGGCAATCACTTGGCAGATGCAAATCAATGGTGTCCTATGGTAAAAATAATGGAAATGGGTAATTTTTTAGCTTAAAAGGGTAATGTACATTTTTCAGGGCATTTTAAAAAACACAATAGGCCTGTTTTATTTGTGTTGTGTATACAATTACAGGTAGGACAAACACAACTCGCATCCACAATTACCTATGTTTTTACCAATAAGATCGCCATACACAATTTTAGATACTTGTAAACTTCTGGGGTGCAATAGCGTTTCTTGATATCAAAAAAATCGACAGTATTCCATCATTTGAGTTTCGGTTAGGTTTGATATTTGCTCGGAACACTTTCAAAACACATTCGACACCATATTAGCTGTCGTAGCCAAGTCGAAAGACATGATTGCACCTCTGAAATCAAAAAACCAATTGAAATTTTTGTACACCTTTCTTACTATACACCATTTCAAATACTATTGGAATCAATTAAATAACAAAGAACAGCAAACAAAACAAAAAAATTTAGTATTTAAAAATTAATCAGGGAATTTTGTATTTAACTAGGCCTATTTTTCGGCCGCTTCAGCGAATTTCAAAAATATTGGCCTTACTGATACCTTGGTGCAACCCTATACCGTCAGCCGTCTACCAGAAAATAGAAATAAATCTATGTTCGGCGGCTACCGCTCTACGTCTCCGTCCCGATTCCGTGCATTCCCATCTAGTTGCGTGTGTTTTAATTTTGACAGCGGCTAGCCCTCGTACCGCCAAACCGTCAACTGATGCAATTCTGTTTACTGCATTACTTCGTAGTATTGCAGTATAAAATTACAAGAGTCCGCCTTCATGTTTTTTGCAGTTGTTATTAAAAATAATATTGTCGCTATTGTGTAATCAAATTAACAAAAATATAAATATTTGATAATTAATCTGAGGCCATTTGTATATGCAGAAAAAAGTAAACAAAAAACAAGAAATTTGCAGTGACGTCTCGACAAAGTCACTGTTCACACGAAGGCGGCGGCATCTTTGTGTATAACCATTTTTGACGCATCAGGTGTGTAGCCTTGAAGTATGTGAAGTATTCTATGCCTGGAGGCTATCTAGTCCAACCGCGGCTATTTAAAGTACATTTAGATGCGAACTGTGAAACTCGATTTGACATTTAAGCACAATTTAAATGGAAAATGCCATTTAAGTGACGACTGTGAAACCGAACCTTAAAGTTTTATTCATCAAATCTCCAATGCAACACTGAGTGAAAATCTTTCTTGAAGGTCCCCACTAGGGCATTCAATTCCGGAGGGTTTTGGCAATCCCGCGATTTCGGGAATTTTTTTTTGGCAATCCCGGGACAAGATCGGGATTTTTAAAAAATTAACCTACAACTTGTATTATGCAACATTTTCCAATTTACCAAAAAAAAAATACAAAATTATTTTAACCCTTTTGTTGAAATGCCTTTGGCATTCCGGGTGCTCGGTAGGTTTGCCGAAATAAGAACCTCTTCCAGTGTAGGTTGGTAGGTTTTATTTCCTATAATTGTACAAATTCAGCTTAAATTCTAATAATATTTATATTATAAACTTACAATTCTTGCGCTCACCCACGCTTGCACCCTTTGCCGTTTAATCGAATAAGAAAT
The DNA here is from genome assembly GCA_951394025.1 of Heteromyza rotundicornis. NCBI lineage: Eukaryota > Metazoa > Arthropoda > Insecta > Diptera > Heleomyzidae > Heteromyza > Heteromyza rotundicornis. The sequence goes on from OX596012.1 coordinate 42,409,270, forward strand.
TGCAATATGCCGGAAGTCGGTCATTTGCACAAAATAACCAAAGGAGAATCAAAGATAATCGAAAAAGACGATTAGTTCAGGGTTGCAATACGTCGGTGGACACACTACTATTGTTAACTTTAAATTCAATCGTTAAAATACAAAATTCAAAATAAATATTTTTAACATCCCGACCTCTGTGAATCTAAAACATTTACGATTCACCAACATCTAACTTTTCTAGAATGCACGCTGGTCTTCTCAGAAGTGCCGTACTCGTCTGCACCTCGGCTGCTCGGACCAGCGAGTCTTTGCCAGGGAACACTCGTGTAATTCTGCCCATCGGCCATTTCGAACGATGCACGCCACCGTCACACACCAAAACGACGTCGCCAACAGCAAGCGGACTAACCGACTGGTACCACTTCGGCCTTCGGCACAAATCAGGAGCCACTTCTTCCAAAATCGCCGTTGCATTTGCTGCATCCTGCGCCACTGCTTTCGGGTAACTTGCCGATCTTCTTCGCACGGATGAGGCGTCTGTTCCGAGTTTGCTGTGCCTAAAAGAAAATGATTGGGGGTTAGTGGTTCATCAGCGGGCGAGTCAAGTGGGATGTGGGTTAGCGGTCGTGAATTAACGATGTTTTCGGCTTCGCACATCAAACTGTATAGAGTGTGCTCCTGGAGCGTCTCGTTGTGGAGCGCGTGACCCATGGCCCTCTTGACACTTCGTACCATGCGCTCCCAGGAGCCAAGGGGCAGTTGTACACCCATTCGATGCCTTTGTTCGCCAGTGCGTCTGCTATTTTGCCGTCGTTAAACTCGTTCAGTTGCCTCTTCAACTCACGGTCGGCTCCAACAAAATTCGTACCGTTGTCCGAACGAATACTCACTGGAGTCCCTCTTCGGCTCATGAAATTCCGCATACACATCGATACGTGATCAGACGAGAGGTCCTTTGCAATCTCCAAATGGCAAGTGAAAAACGATATCCACCGCTTCTCGACCGATCGCCACCAAAAATGGGCCCATGTAGTCAAGCCCCACGTAGCTAAATGGCCTTACAAATGGAGTCAGCCTGTCTTCAGGCAGCTGTCCCATATATGGCACCTCCGGCTTCGCCTTCTCATGCTTACAATACTGACATCTTTCAGCAGCATGCTTCACTTCCGTCCTTATGTGCGGTATCCAGTACTTACGGCGCAACTCGGCTATGATGGTGTTGAAGTTTTGATGGATCCACTGACGATGATAAAGATCGACTATCAGCTTCGTCACCTGGTGATTCTTGGGAAGGATAACTGGCCTACGCGTGGACTGAGGTACTGCTATAGCTCCATTAATGCGTCCGTTTACTCGCATAACGCCTTCATCGTCCATGTAGGGCATCAGTTTAACCAAGGTACGGCTGCGATCTATTTGTTTCCTTTTCGCCAAACGCTGATAGTCGTCTGGGTAGGTTTCCATCTGAACTTTCCGTATTATTGTACGCTCCGATCTAGCCTGCTCATCCGATTGAAGCCCATCGCAATTTCGTCCCGGCCGAGGCTTGGTGCAACTATCTTTAAACCGTAAAATCCAAGCGATTACTCTTTTTAATCCATTAAAACATGAAAAATTTATAAAAATGTCGTGATCATGTCGACGTGAAGAAAATTCGATTTCGTTCTAAGCTCCTCATCAGTGTTCTCGGAAATATTTGACCGCGGCCACGCTGTTTGTGCATCAAGTAAAAATTCCGGACCATTTAAACAAAACGATTCGCGCCGCTTATCTTTCAAGCGCGTTCTAAAATCGGCGGGATTCATTGCGCCCCCGGCCCGCTGAGCAATGCAGAATTCAATGATGCGCCATTCACCTCTGCCGCGGCATCAAAAACTAAGCGCAACTTTCCCGGCTTTTTTTGATTGTATACTCCGAAGTGCGGTGAGTGGGTGAGTTTCCTGCAGTACCCCTTTCTCTCGTACTCACTTACAGTACGAACATATTCGCCGTGAAAGTTTTCATCACGCTCAAATTTCCTCTCTAGTGACAACAATCGTTTCTTCGCCATCTCTCTGCTTTCAGGAAAGCTTATATCGTCGTGCTTCCATAGCAATTCTCACCGTCGTGGTATCCAGAATTCGTTTAGCTCTAACCATTTCCGAAGATTCAAGTGCATTTACTATCGTTCGCACACCCAAGTTTTCATCCGCTATAAACTCTCGGACTAGTTCCTCCAAACAGTTATCATCATCGCGGGAAACTCTTGCGAAGTGCGACCGTCTGATTTCACCTCCGACGTTACCATTGCCGGAACCATATACGACCCAGCCGAGCTTCGTTAAAATAGCGACCGGTCCACTGCAACCGTCAGCCACGGTTTTACTTGCGACTCCCAAATGGGCATTATCTAAACCAATCAATAATTCTGGAGTTGCCGAATTATAATCGCGTACAGGCAAATCCTTCAAATTTCGATGGTTCGTGCGTAGCTCATTCAAATGAAGACTTTGAGTCGGCAGTCGTAGATCCTTCACGGTTCGAACATCCCTAATATCGAACCTCTTACCACAGAGTATAAGAGGCGACACTCTGCTTGAGCGAGATGGAATATGAGTGAAGTGACAGCAAATTTGTTTATTGGTATGCGTGAATACATTGATATTTTGTGGCTTTTATTCACCACCAGACCCTCACAGCTGATAGAAACCTACCACCGGTACTCGGTCCTTTTGTTTTGATTCTTGTTCGTATTCACCACCAGTTTCATATAATGTTTACATAATTTTGAGCGCCAACACATTTGTCAAGTAAAGTTCGGAACGTTTTTAGAGATTAAAAATTATAACGTGGACTAATATTTTCAATATTTGAACAATTTCTTCGTTGGAAATTCTACAATCAGCGTGAATACAAATTTTCTTTACCCCCTTCCAAAAGTGAGTGAAAATATCGGCGTGCAATAATTTTATTTTATTAATTGTATTTTAAAACCAATTAGCAGATATGAAATTACTTGGCGTTCCATAAGGACCACGCGGAGCTGCTCTTCTGCACACTGACGTCCAATAAATTGGAATACATAAGCTGCAAGGATGGACTCACTGTCACCCATGTCGAAATCATGGAACGTGGCCTAATCGAGCGGGTTAAGCAATTGGACACCTACAACTTGAGAAGTGTGGCATACAAAATAATAGTGGCATCCAAATCGGACCTCGTGATTACTAATGTTCGACGACTAATGTCAAGAGTCCACCGCCTGTGGCTGTGCTGCGTTTTCTACTACTGGACGATGATATACGCGTTGAGTGCAGGTGGTAATTGCTAATGAGAGGATTTGATCTGACAAAGACGCTGGGCGGGGGGTGTACTTGTGAATTTTTGGAGTTATATCTTTAGAAATTACAAATTTTGTAATTTACGATTTCAGATTATGAAGATTTGACCAACTTGGCGGACTTGGTGCTGAAAATTGCCACTCCGGCAGTGCGCCGCTATGTTGAGTATGGTTTGTCCAAGAAAACTTATGTTATTCGAATTGGTACAGGAATTTAATAAAAAATAAAATACAAATACAATAAAGCATTTCCTTTTGATTTTCAATTTACCGACTGCACAATTCGAAGCAATGATCTTCGCATAAATCTGTCCTCGACTGACTATGTGGCAATTCTCTGAATACATACTTACACTTACTGTAACTCAATGATTATTTAAAAGTAATTCATAAAACTATGAGATTAGTTGCATAAATCTAAATTTAATTGTAAACTTTACTGTTTAAAACAAAAAATGTCTAGCAATAACAGAATATACTTATTACCGGTGCATAACAAGTTGACTAATTTCGCCAACAATTTAAACCTGTGCCATTTTCCATCCAACGAGATAAACTCAATGACACCGGCATTTTAAAAAATTGCAGACAAGATTAAGGGGACATTTGGTGCAGTGACGAAGACTCCATTTGCGTTACAATGTCTAAAATATGCCATTGAACGTCATGTAATTCACGATCCACACAAATGCCGTTGCCTTTGTACACGTTATAGGTGGACCGCAAGTATAACAGCATTTTGTGCAATGTTTAATTGCCGGCACTGCAACTAATTTTTTTTTCTAATGTTACCACCACTTACATGCACTTAGTTCTTCAGAGCCTTACTGAGCGCGCTTCTGATTAGTGCGATTCCAACGGCGGGATTTCCTGTGTATTTGGCTGGATATCTTGAATTTTAGACCGTAACTGGTTTCGTCCTCTGACGTTTTGTACGAACCATGTATGCCCGTCAGACTGTAAATCAAAACGTAGGTTGGCAATGGGTACGGCCACAATATGGCTCTGATGAAATGGCAAGCTGTCGATAATGCGGAAATCCCAAATCCTCTAAGGTGTCCATAATTTGCGTGAATTGACTGCCTAGAGCCAGACCGAAAATGACGTGCCCTCAATTGTGTTCGATTTTATTTCCTTTTCTCAGCTTTGAAAATTGAACTGAATAAATGTTATGTATATCCGCAAACGCCACTAACCTTTTAAGGCCGTAGAAATTCACATTTTCAAAAAATAATTTCCAATTTACAAATTGTTTACATTTTTCACTTCACCACCTTTTTAACATTTTGACCACATTTTTTACACTTTTTTATTCGTTTTGCCTCATTCTTTTTCGTATTACACGCGAAACAACAACAATTCGTGGTGAACTCACATATACAGTGTGAAGCAAACACGAAAAATCAAAAAAAATTGTCGGCCATATTGGATTTCAGTCGATTTATAGAGAGTGTCGCCTCTGAATACTCTGTGCCTCTTACAGCCTTGAGAGACCCCTGATATCTTCATATCAACTCGAATTGACTCTTCCGTCGCTGTTCTGTCGCCAAACCACTGTAGTGTAAGGCTCTCCGCCTGTCCTTTCAAGATGAGGCGCTCCGCCAAACAACTGTTCATTAAAGAGACCTCGGAACCTTCATCAAAAAATGCGTAACACGTCGCCTCTTTATCATTTGTGTACAATGTTACTGGTAAAATCTTAAAAAGGATTTCGGTATCCCTTTGTCGCGCTACTGTGCAAGCGAAAACATGTTGCTGTTGTACAGACGCCGGCTGCTGCTGCGAGGCGTTCTGCTGCTGCTGTGACGCGTTCTGCTGCTGCCGTGCTGCTCGTCGCTGCCCTTCATAATCCGCCCGTCGATTGTACAGCAGCCCATGGAGCCTCTTCGTGCAACCCTCAACTTCACATTGATGACGCTTTGTACAGGTGTTACTCCAATGGCCACAATTCAAACAATTGAAACATAGGCGCTTTTGACGCACCAAACGCCACCTTTGATTCACATTCGTATTCAAGAACTGCTGACAATTTTCAATTTTGTGTCTGGCACCGCATGCCTTGCAGCCCCCATCAGAAACGTCACGTCTATTACATTCGCGCTCCGGTTCGGATTGCACAAATGGTGCTAGCAGTCAGCGGCCTGCAAAAAAGCCGCCAAGTTTTGCACTTTAGTAGCGAACGGCACAATCTGCTCGATCTTGTTTTCGGGAATCGGGTTTACGCTTTAGATTTTGGCAATCTAACTTTTTACCAAAAGCTCAGGGCCACCGAACCGGTCTTGAAGCATTTTCATAATCGCCGATACGTTGCAACTGTGAATGAGTAGACACTCCACAGCTTCCTTCGCCTTCCCTTTGAGGGCCTTCTGCAAACGCAACAAGTTTTGGCGGTCGTTATAGCGGTACTCCTCGGATGTCATTGTGAACGCCTCTTTAAACATAGGCCACGCCTCTGGGTGCCCATCAAATTCCGGCAGATCGATCATCTTTCGCCCATTCTCCGGTCTGCTAGTCTCAATTCGCTTAACGCCGTTGCTAAAGTTGAACTGGTTTCAAATTCACTATTCACCGGGGTAGCCGCTGAAGTCGCCCTATTGCTCGCCAACTCTGCTCGCAATTGTTGCATTTGCTTCATCATCTGAGAGAGCCTTACCTCAAGTGTTGCAGCAGCCACTTGAGGCTCACGTATAGTGTCATTCAAATCGTAGCCATCGTTTTCAACTTGCTAATCGTTCGCAGCATCACCGCTGCTTCCAGCTCCCGACGAGTTTCCCGACCTAGTCATAGGCATTACGCAAATTGTCTAGCGCTTCGCTCCACAAACCCAATTTTCCTAACCTCGCAAATAAACCATTAACAACCAATCAAATTCAATAAGGCACTTACCTCGTAATCCAGTCTTAAAATTGATTTTATACTCTAAGTAGGCCCTCTTGTCCAACACAGTTCTTTTTATCCAATTAACGGTTCCGAAATTCTTTGCCTTAGCACATTCTATAAAATGGCGTCCTTCGACAAAAGAATTGAAATAAAAGATGTTGAAATGCCTTTGGCATTCCGGGTGCTCGGTAGGTTTGCCGAAATAAGAACCTCTTCCAGTGTAGGTTGGTAGGTTTTATTTCCTATAATTCAGCTTAAATTCTAATAATATTTATATTATAAACTTACAATTCTTGCGCTCACCCACGCTTGCACCCTTTGCCGTTCAATCGAATAAGAAATTGCAATATGCCGGAAGTCGGTCTTTTGCACAAAATAATCAAAGGAGAATCAAAGATAATCGAAAAAGACGATTAGTTCAGGGTTGCAATACGTCGGTGGGCACACTACTATTGTTAACTTTAAATTCAATCTAGTAAAAAATTCAGATTTTTATTGAGCTTTTCATAATTTATGTATTAATTATGGGTTTTAGCTCGTTTTCCAAAAAATTAATTTTGGAAAGGGAGTACAACAACTAAGCAAAAAACTCAGTCTGGCAGAGTGTACAGCTGTTTCGGATCCAGCCACGGATCCTCGTCAGCACTCTTTATGCATTCTATTTTATCCAAGCGACGCTATAAGTAAGTATTGGTATGACGCACAAGAGAATTACTTCTCCTTTGCATCACACGCCAACTCACTGAAGCAGCGAATGGTAAAATACAGCAAACTGAATTTTTACTTGTTGTTGTATAGCAACCTACTACTATGCCTGGTTGAAGAATTTCCTCAAAGTCCCAGCAAGCAAGTTGCATGGCAAATGAATTTTTACATTGTGTGTGCTCTGATACACACACAACAATTCACTTGCCAGAAAATACAAAAACAACAAAATTGTTTTTGGTTTGATTGACCCTCCATATGTTTATTTAGTAAAAAATTCAGATTTTTATTGAGCTTTTCATAATTTATGTATTAATTATGGGTTTTAGCTCGTTTTCCAAAAAATTAATTTTGGAAAGGGAGTTCAACAACTAAGCAAAAAACTTAGTCTGGCAGAGTGTACAGCTGTTTCGGATCCAGCCACGGATCTTCGTCAGCACTCTTTATGCATTCTATTTTATCCAAGCGACGCTATAAGTAAGTATTGGTATGACGCACAAGAGAATTACTTCTCCTTTGCATCACACGCCAACTCACTGAAGCAGCAAATGGTAAAATACAGCAAACTGAATTTTTAATTGTTGTTGTATAGCAACCTACTACTATGCCTGGTTGAAGAATTTCCTCAAAGTCCCAGCAAGCAAGTTGCATGGCAAATGAATTTTTACATTGTGTGTGCTCTGATACACACACAACAATTCACTTGCCAGAAAATACAAAAACATCAAAATTGTTTTTGGTTTGATTGGCGTACCCTCCATATGTTTATTTAGTAAAAAATTCAGATTTTTTTGAGCTTTTCATAATTTATGTATTAATTATGGGTTTTAGCTCGTTTTCCAAAAAATTAATTTTGGAAAGGGAGTTCAACAACTAAGCAAAAAACTCAGTCTGGCAGAGTGTACAGCTGTTTCGGATCCAGCCACGGATCCTCGTCAGCACTCTTTATGCATTCTATTTTATCCAAGCGACGCTATAAGTAAGTATTGGTATGACGCACAAGAGAATTACTTCTCCTTTGCATCACACGCCAACTCACTGAAGCAGCGAATGGTAAAATACATCAAACTGAATTTTTACTTGTTGTTGTATAGCAACCTACCACTATGCCTGGTTGAAGAATTTCCTCTCCCTTTCCAAAATTAATTTTTTGGAAAACGAGCTAAAACCCATAATTAATACATAAATTATGAAAAGCTCAATAAAAATCTGAATTTTTTACTAAATAAACATATGGAGGGTACGCCAATCAAACCAAAAACAATTTTGATGTTTTTGTATTTTCTGGCAAGTGAATTGTTGTGTGTGTATCAGAGCATACACAATGTAAAAATTCATTTGCCATGCAACTTGCTTGCTGGGACTTTGAGGAAATTCTTCAACCAGGCATAGTAGTAGGTTGCTATACAACAACAATTAAAAATTCAGTTTGCTGTATTTTACCATTTGCTGCTTCAGTGAGTTGGCGTGTGATGCAAAGGAGAAGTAATTCTCTTGTGCGTCATACCAATACTTACTTATAGCGTCGCTTGGATAAAATAGAATGCATAAAGAGTGCTGACGAGGATCCGTGGCTGGATCCGAAACAGCTGTACACTCTGCCAGACTGAGTTTTTTGCTTAGTTGTTGTACTCCCTTTCCAAAATTAATTTTTTGGAAAACGAGCTAAAACCCATAATTAATACATATTTAAATTCAATCGTTAAAATACAAAAGTCAAAATAAATATTTTTAACACCTTTCGCGAATTTGTTACCATATTGCAACATCACACTTTAAGACTACGTGGACCAGCCTCGGTACAATTTACAAAAAAAAGTTAATGCAATTTTTTTCTTTGGTTTATTAGAAGTATTTCTGTATAAACATTTTTTTTTTCGGTTTGTTGAATAGCAACAATTTCCGTTTTTTATTGCACCATACTGACGCGAGAAAGTTTTTACCGAAAACATCACTTAAGAAATTTTTTTTAAAAGTGTTGATGCAATAATGTAAAGAAATAGTCATACTACATGTTTGCATTTTGAAAAATTCAAAAATTAAATTCTCGTAGCTGTGGCGATTTTTTAAAATGCACGTGTTGCCATTTGGCAACAATTCCATTTAATGGTATATTTTTTTGTACGTGTCTAAATTTGAATTTTGCGACAGTTGCTACACGTTCAATGAAAATATACCTATAATTTTGTCCTTCTTATTTTTTTTTCAGCAATTTGATATTATATAACTATTGCATGCATTATATTATATGTATTTTATGTAAAAAAAGTTTATGTAAAAAAAAAATTTATTTTGAACTCTCATGAATAAAATTGATGTAAATAAATGCATACTTACAATGCATTTGACTTTGATTATCTTTAATATATAAGTAAATGTAAATATATTTAATGTATTTTTTAGGAAAAAATTTTTTTTTGTTAAAAAAGATCATTTTTAAATGTAATACATAAACTAATATAAATTTAAGCACATATGCAATAAATTTGACTGAATTTGACTAAAACAATGTCACTGAAAAATATTTCAAAAATTATTTTTTAATTTTCCAAAAAGCAACGAATTTTTTTATCATTTTCTGTTCTTTCTTTTTTAATTGGTAAGTTTATAATTTAGAATAAATAAAATACAATTTAAAATCACAATAACCTTCATCAGCATCCAGCATCCGCGCACTATGCAAAAAAATAGCTGGGAGTGTTTCACAATTTTGGAAGAATCGGGAGCAAAAAATGCGCTACTTGCATATATTGTTGCCATATATAAGGAAATGTAACTACAACCAGACTAAGGGGAAACATAATAAAATGCAGCCTATGTCCGGAGGAGGTAAAATGAAAACACATCGCAAGGGCAACGGCAGTCGTTAGCTCTCTCATTGCGGGATCTCAGAACGATATTGATATATCAATTTCGCGCGCTATATATGCTTCAGGTGTGCCACTGTCATTGCTAGAATCAAAGTATTGGCAAGATCTATTTTACTTGATGAGACCAGATTACAAAATTCCTTCATATATTTAGCGATTTTTAATAAACTGTAATGAACTTTCTTTCATATACTGTGGCTACGAATTCATTTTGGGATCAAAATTTAAGAATGGGCAATATACTTATTTGTGAAACGCATCTTCTTCTTAATTCTTTTGTTATAATTTTATTGATATCGGCATATTGCATTGTCCATTTTACTGTTTTGTTGCATTTTTTGTGTCATTGTTAATTTATAAAATTGATGAAAATAAAATGTTTTTGAAAATACAAAAAATTCTGCATCAATCGAGCGACAATGGGGTTAGAAATGCGTAGGAAGTTAGTTTTCTGCTTTATTCCTTTCAGTTTCTGTTTTTGACTGAATTTTACGTCAATTTGACTGTTTTTGACGAATTTTACTGTAAATGACTGACAGTCAAATTCAGTCAAGAAGTCATTTTACATCTCTACTATTAGCATCATTAATAGCAATAATTAACGGAGAATAGATAGGCTCGAAATGAAAAACATGTAGCGAAAGGGTTAAGCTTCACGTCGTAATGTATTCAATATAATTTGATAAAGATGAGCAGTTAAAACGCAATTAAAGAATATGGTTTCTATCAGTCTTTATTCATTACCGACTTAACAAACATAAATTCAATAAAATATATTTATTGGATTAGAATATTAACAAAACAAAACAAAAAATAAGTACTTATGGTGACTTTAATTAATATCTGTTGTCGAAATTCAACAGGATCACATATGGGATGCTAGATCCGTTATAGAAAAAAATCATGTTTAAATAAATACAGTGGCGGTCAGATAATTAGGGACAGTCAATTCTAGTCATTTTGAATCACTTCCGAAATTTAAAGAATGTTAAATAAAACTAGTAAGAGAATTATCTTCGGTCTGACCGAAGCTATAATACCCTGCACATGCGAGTACGATACATTCTGAGACCATAGTAATTTTTCGATAATTTGTCGATAATTTTCCAATATTTATCGATAATTTTCAAATATTTATCGATAATTTTAGTTTCTTGATCCATTTAAAAATGTTGTTCCAATTCCATTTTTTTCCGGTCCGATTCCATTTCGTTCCGGTTTCATTCCCATTTCTTTCCCGACCTCATTTACAACCCAATGCAGAAAACCGCATCCAAATCGGTTAAGTATTTCTCAAGATAAACGAAAATAATATAAAATTGGCGGCCATTTTGTATGGGAGGTAGGCGTGGCTCTTATCCGATGTTGCCCATTTTCAATACCGTCCAATCATTCGCCAAAACAAGAGGAATCCCAAAATTTGGGGTCGATAGCTCAAAAGCTACGGCAGTTATCGTGCGAAATGACAGACAAACGGACAGACGGACATGGACTAATGGACTCAGTAGGTGATGCTGATCTAGAATATATATACTTTTCCGGACACACCTCCTTATGGGCGTTACAAACGGTGCGACAAAAACAATATACCCTTGGACTAGTGTGCAGTGTATACAAATTCGAAATAAATATTTGAGAATTTTCACATTTAAGAGGGTTTAAAATCCCGAAAAATTTTCGGGACCAAAAAAGGTCCGGGATCCTGGGATTGAATTCCCTAGTCCCCACACACCAACGCGAAATTTCACAGACGCCGGGAAACTTGCTCGAAAATTGTTCTTGAAAATTCGAATAAAAATGATTTGTTTGTGGTGAAAAATGTCATAAAAACAAATAAAAATGTATATCCTTTATAAATTTTGTTAAAAGGAACGCACTATCGCATTTTGAAGAACAATTTTGGAGCAAGTTTCGTGGCGTCTGCGAAATTTCGCGTTGGTGTGTGGGGACCTTGAAGGCTGATTTACATTGTATGAATTGGTTGATACAGCGTATGAATTGTGACGCATGAAATAGAGATGGGAATATTTTGCATTGAAAAATATATTAGTATGGCTGAAACAGAGTTGTCAAATTTTTATAGGACGATTGATACCAAATTCTGTTAACCTCCTCTGTTAAGTGTATGAAATTATAGGAGGAGATATGTTAAATACAACATGCTTGATCTTTCTGTATGAACCCTATCGTCTCCTATAAAAATACCATAACAAATTTCTGAAGTGTCCATAGAAATGTCAACGTTTTTATTTTCAAATTTTGAAATTGTTTTGATAGCGAAATAGTTCTTCACGGCCCTTGCTCCGGTCTACGCACTTCCAACAATAGTTCTACAGCCATTGGCAAAAGCGTCGCTCCGCCGCCAAATCCAAATTTTACCGAAGACAACCAAGTGTAATTGGATTATTTGGATATTGTTCCCGAAAATTATTGAAGAGCCACCAGCAAAAGTGAATTTAAAAAAATGCATTCGATCATCCATCGTCCACAATGGCAATTAGCAAACGGCCACAGGTAAAAATGTACGTCCCCCCCATTCAATTTGTAAACCGTTTTCCAAAGTTGAAAATAAAATTTATTTATTTTTATCAACCTGTTTTCGTTTTAAAAATTTCCTATAAAAATCGGGGAACGGCCGCGGTGGCGACGACTACGATTTGCATTTCTGACTTTGCTTGGGACTCGGGGAATCAATGAAAATGTTTCCAAACAACCCATACAATCTATTCCTGCTGGTGGAAGAAAATAACACAATAATCATGAAAGATGTAAATATTTCCAAAAAATATTTATTTTTCAATTTTGAACAGCTGATCTTTGTTTACAAAAAAAAGCAAATAAACTTTGACTATCTGCACTCTTCTTTGTGCACAGAGTGGATGTTCTCTTTATGGGAAGATTCATACGCTGTATCAACCAATTCATACAATGTAAATCAGCCTTGAAGCAACGAGCAACGTGCGACGAACAACGAATGATTCCCTCGAATTCGTTGCTTTCGTTCAAAGGCAATGAGACATCTGAAAGGTAATGAATATTCACTGCCTTTGGTGAATATTATGAATATATGTTTCTGGTGAGTGTACAGGGTATAAAAAGAACGCAGATCGCCAAGTTTTTTAAAAAAGTTAACATTTGTTAGAAATTCATTTTTCAAAATAATTGTGTTAGTTTTATTTAAATAAATGAAATTGCTAAGCCATTTCAGCAGTAAAAAAAACTTTTTTTTTGAAAATTTTTAGCATATAAAGGAAATGAAATTTTCCATAACCAAATCGCAAAGTGGCTGCCCTATGTCCTCGATAACTTCAAGAATTTTATCTTTGAGGTCTTCAATCGACGCTGGGCTGAAAAGGATATGGTCCTGTAAGCGTGCTCGTGGTGACCATTTGGCTGATGTTGTTTTTCATTATTAACGGCATACCTTCCTCTTTATTATGAAATAAACATCCGATCATTTATCTCAAAAAATGTCATTTTTCTTTGAATACCAAAATAACACCTCTTATTGGAAAACCCTAAGGGTATTCATTTAAAGTGGGAAACCCCTCGAAAACGTGCAGTTGCTTAAAAGAACTGGCAAATTTCATATATTTTGACTGGTCATCTGCACAACTGAATCGTTTCCGAGGGGTTCCCACTTTACATGAATTGCCCTCCTGTATTATAAAAATGTAAAAAAAAAAGATTCGTATTAAAGACTTGAAGTCTTAGCGGACTTCAAGTAACATGATTGCAATCAAGTTCACAAAAAATAAATTTATTTTGCAATCAAATTACTGAAGTCGATTAGCGACTTCAAATTTTTCAACCTGAAGTCCCAAAACCTAAAAAGTATAGCAATCTTTGACTATTTGAAATTTATTATTTCTATTTTCAGGTCGACAGTATAGGGTCAGCATTACTGATAGCTAATATTTTTTAAATTCGCTGAAGCGGCAGAAAAATAGACCGAGTTTAATACAAAATTCCCTGCATAACTTTAAAAGATTATATTTTTTTGTTTTTTATTAATTCCAATAGTATTTGAAGTGTTGTAAAGTAATAAAGATGTAAAAAAACTTCAAATTTTTTTTTATTTTAGAGGTTTTTCGACTTGACTTTGACAGCTAATATGGTGTCGAATGTGTTTCGATAGTGTTCCGACCAAATGTGAAGCCATAAACGAAACTTAAATGATGGAATACTGTCGATTTCGTTTGATATCAAGATACCCGATTGCACTCCAGAAGTTTACAAGTCTCTAAAATTGTGTATGGCGATCTTATTTGTAAAAAACATAGGTAATTCTGGATACGAGTTGTGTTTGTCAACTACCGCTTATTGTATACATAAATGTATACAAACAAATTTATATTACACCTTTTCAGCTAAAAAATTACAAATTTCCATTATTTTCCCCATAGGACACCATTGATTTGCTTCTGCCAAGTGATTGCTGCCACCGCCCCAATTCTGTTCACTCAGTGCGGATTTTGATACGACGGTAGCATAGCCGTCGTCCGCCCAACCGTCAACTGCTGCAATTCGGTATACTGCATAATATCGTATTCGAAAACCGATTATTTGAAAAAGTCGAATAATTTGAAACCCTGGAAAATGCACTCAGTAAAATAAAATACTGGTTCAGTCACCTACGATTTTAGGTGATTTTTAAAATATCTGAGTGTATTTAGGCAAATATTTGCCTAATCTGACCGTAACTTAATAAACAAACTGGAGATTGAAAAAAAAGAAGATATGTGTGCATATTATGGAACAACAAAATTAACAAAGGTGGCATCACCAACAACTATTTTTGACATAAGCGGGTTCCCATTTTCATAAACGTCGGGCTAGGTCCGCCTATATGTTCTTGTATCATGTCAGAGAGTGTTGTGTAGTTTGGAAGAAAAAATGTCGCACAAAATGTACTGCTCTCAAGCGCATGCTTGACATGAACATACTTTCAGTCGCACCGATTGTAGTATTTTCGTGTTTTCCTTCATACATTTCCTGGTATTATTCGCTGCGAACAATTTTTCATCTATTCGAATATAAAGTGGAATGCGGGTTAAATTAATGTTGTGTTGTATTTAATAAATAATCATAAAGATATAAAAATGACTTCGATGCAGTTTGTGATACAGCCGCTGCCGGGAACGGACGAACAATTTATTGATAGGTAATATCCATATACATATTTATGCATATAAAATTTAGTAATGTTAATTGTGCGAATATACTGCATATGCTACCAGATTTACCAATATAGCGCGGTTTAACTAATAAAGCGAATACCCTTAGGACACATACATTCCTGCAATTGGCTAAAAATCCGATTGGCAAATGCTCGATTAAATTGTCATTCTCAGTAGCTTGGATATGAAAAATACATAAGATAGAACAATTAAATATTGTATGTTATAAAATGAAATGGCTGAATGGGATTTGATCCTCACTTCCGCAATGTCTAACTTCGAAATCACAGAAAATTCGATATTTTAAAACATATATGTGTATATGCCCAGTAGTGAATTTCGCATGGCTTAGAGGCATGCTCGCCTGTTATGGGACAAAAATTGCATATTTCATCACCGCTTCTAACGGAGACAATGGATTTTCTACGCAATGTGCTTAAATATTTTGAATATAGTCTATAGGGCTATTCACGACTTGGTGAAAATGGTCTTGCAGAAGTTATTGCATATTTTTGCACCACCACAATAAAATATACAGATTTGCATTTCCTACGCTCGAGCAAACATGCACCACACCAAACGTATAGCTTTTATATGCTATGCCGGCTTAAGTGAAGCGTTTAAGCCACGCCCCGATTTTCTTGTTTTTTTTTTTACGAGTAGTATTTGACCTCCTAAGACCGAATCTTGGTGCGCAAACTTCTAGTTTCCGAGATATTTAATTTTAAAGTTTCTAATTTTCCCATACGAAATGCGCACTATTTTGATTTTTTCTTCACTGACTTTTGTGATGGTGTCATTTTGAAAGGTGTGTTCATCGGTTTGTTTTTCCATAGTTCTCAAACAATACAAAACATAAATGCTTATTGTAATGTTGATGATCCAACATTATTTAGTACAGCTGTTGACTGTTGTTGTTGTAATGTTGGTGTTCCAATATTATTTAGTACAACTGCTGACTGTTGTTGTAATGTTGTTACTCTAATGTTGTAATGTTGCTGTTGTAATGTTGTTGTTGTGGTTGTTGTTGTAGTAATGCTGGAACACTGAAACAAGTACGAATACCCTACAACACATCTCTCGTAAATTAAAAATTTTGTTGTAATGTTGTTATTCTAATGTTGTAATGTTGCTGTTGTAATGTTGTTGTTTTGGTTGTTGTTGTAGTAATGCTGGAACACTGAAACAAGTACGAATACCCTACAACACATCTCTCTTAAATTAAAAATTTTTGCTTGCGGCGCTAAACCACCTTCTAACACCTAAAAACCTTATAAGCTACAATAAATTAAATATTTTCATTTTTCAAAATTCAAATAAAAGGAAAAGTGCATTTAATAAGACATCACTTTCTTAATGAATTACCCATTTCTTTTCGAATAAGATAATACAATATGTAGATTTCTTTCCTTTATTTATCTACTAGCTGTTACATACCCGGCGTTGCACGGGTTGTATAAAATTTTAAAATAAATATATATAGGAATTTGCGACAATTTCAATGGCGCTGTAGTTGATGGTTTATTCCCCCCGTGAAACTTGGTGTCAGTTGTAATCCCACCCGGCATGATTCAGCTAAAAAAAAGTCCAAGGACGCACTTGGTTCTGTTGTAATCCCACCCAGTATGGTTCACCCAAAAAATTACCAAGGAAGTACTTGGTGGCAGCTGTAATCCCACCCGGTATGATTCAGCCAAAAAAAGTCCAAGGACGCACTTGGTGTCAGTTGTAATCCCACCCGGTAGGAATCACCCAAAAAAAGTCCAAGGACGCACTTGGTGGCAGCTGTAATCCCACCCGGTATGATTCAGCCAAAAAAAGTCCAAGGACGCACTTGGTGGCAGTTGTAATCCAACCCGGCATGATCCACCCAAGAAATGTCCAAGGACGCAATTGGTGGCAGCTGTAATACCACCCGGTATGATTCACAAAAAAAGAGTCCACGATCACACTTGGTGGCAGTTGTAATCCCACCCGGCATGAGCCACCCAAAAAATGTCCGAGGAAGCACTTGGTTCCAGTTGTAATTCCACCCGGTATGATTCACCCAAAAAATGTCCAAGGAAGCACGTGGTGCCAGGTTGTAATCCCACACGGCATGAGCCACCCAAAAAATGTCCAAGGACGCACTTGGTGGCAGCTGTAATCCCACCCGGTGTGATTCAGCCAAAAAAAGTCCAAGGACGCACTTGGTGGCAGTTGTAATCCAACCCGGCATGATCCACCCAAAAAATGTCCAAGGACGCAATTGGTGGCAGTTGTTATCCCACCCGGTATGATTCACAAAAAAGAGTCCACGAACATACTTGGTGGCAGCTGTAATCCCACCCGGCATGATTCACCCAAAAAATGTCCAAGGAAGCACTTGGCTCCAGTTGTAATCCCACCAGGTATGATTCACCCAAAAAATGTCCAAGGAAGCACTTGGTGCCAGGTTGTAATCCCACCCGGCATGAGCCACCCAAAAAATGTCCAAGGAGGCACTTGGTGGCAGCTGTAATCCCACCCGGTATGATTCAGCCAAAAAAAGTCCAAGGACGCAATTGGTGGAAGTTGTAATCCCACCCGGTATGATTCACCCAAAAAATGTGTAAGGGCGCAGTTGGTGGCATGGACCACTTAATATTCGATAGTTACTAAGTTACTTTTTAATAATATTTTTTGTTGTATGGGAGGTGCCACGCCCCGTTGTCCAAATCCAACCTCTGATGTCCTATTGCAAATTCCATTACTAACACAATTTTACCTTAAAATTTCAATAAAATCAGTAAAGCCGTGATATGGGGTAGAAAATTGTATGGGCGGTGCCACGCCCCTTGTCCAATTATTCCCATATTCGTCACATAGCAGTACAACTCCATTCCAAATTTCACTAAAATATATCCATTAGTTGCTTAATTAGCTGGTATTTAAGTTATGTGTTGTGTGGGAGGTGCCACGCCCCTTTGCCAATTATTCCCATATTCGACACATAGCTGGGAAAATATACTGTGCAACTCCATGCTAAATTTCATTAGAATATATTCAATCGTTGCTTAGTTAGCTGGTATTTAAGTTATGTGTTGTGTGGGAGGTGCCACGCCCTTTTGTCCAATTATTCCCATATTCGACACATAGCTGGGAAAGCATACTATACAGCTCCATTCCAAATTTCATTAAAATATATCCAATAGTTGCTTAATTAGCTGTTATTTAAGTTACGTGTTGTGTGGGCGGTGCCACGCCCCTTGTCCAATTATGCTCATATTTGGCATAAAGCTTGGAAAAGTTATTATGCAACTTCGTGATAAATTTCGTATTTATTATTCAATATTCAATTCAAATTCAATTCAATAGTTACTAAATTACCTTGTAGACATATTTTGTGTTGTATGGGAGGTGCCACGCCCCTTTGTCCTATCCCAACCGCATATAGCCTATGTTACATGTCGACAGACAGACACACACTCAGTTTTATAATATATATAGGGATTTTCAACAATAACATTTCTCAAATTGATTAGCTTAATTTATATATATGCATCCGTCTGTCCGTCCTCTTTTCGTGTAAACACGATTGCATGAGCTAGAAGAAAGCTAGTGATCGCAAATTTTGGATTTATCCTTTTTAGGCCCTAGAAGGAGTTGGTATTGAAAATGGGCGGAATCGGTCGACTGCCACGCCTAACTCCCATATAAGTGAAAATCGTGTTTTTACCGATATTTTAAGATTTCATCAAAACAGTATGAAATTTTGTATAGTGGGGTTTTCGAGGTCGCTGATTTCGAATTTGATGTCGGAATTTAAAAATTCAAGAGGGCGGAACCAATATGGCGTCCGAAATTTTAAGATTTCATTAAAACAGTATGAAATTTTGTATAGGGGGTTTTTGGGGTCGCTAATTTCGAAATTGATGTCGCATTTTCAAAATTCAAGATGGTGGATACAATATGGCCCAGTAGGTGTAGGGTATATATAAGTCGGCTTGCCCGACTGAAACTTACTCACTTGTTTTTGTTAGGATTTTTACATTTTTGACTTGAAGGCAAGAATTTTTCTGATACGGTAACATCGAAATATTCAAAATACCAAAATTTACTACCAATACTCCAAATACTCAAGATCGTGAATACCCCTTACATTTTGTGAAAATATGCAATAAATATTTGCATTTGCACTTCTGCAAGACCAACTCCTGAATAGCGTGTTTTGGAACGTGGGTTCGATTCCCGATTATGGTAATATTTTTCCGTTTCCTTTTTTGTAATGTTTTTAGATGTGTTTTAGATTGTTATCAGCTCTTGTTTTAAAGTTGTAACTAGTATAAATCGTGAAAACTAAGATTTGAGCTGCTTCAGTACCACAACTTTTGAACGAAATGTTCGATTAGTTCTTTATTTTGAATGTTTTTTTAAACGGAAACAATTAGGGAAATCACAAGGGTCTCGTACGACGATCGTATTGTTGTATTATCGTTAAAATATACGCCTCGGCATTCACTGAGACTTAATGCAATTTGGTAGTTTTGGTCAAACCGATAATGGCAAAAATGAAATGTGACGGGTTAACGTAAAATAGGAGACCCATGTGGATCGAAGTTATTTGTGGTGAGTTCTGACCCAGGTATACCAAATTTAGATGCAATTGGGTGAACAGTTCCAAAATAATTGAACTATAGTTATTCAGGAGAGAGTCAGCGTGCGAATCGAAATTTTGGACAAAACCAAAATACTA
Organism: Heteromyza rotundicornis; assembly: GCA_951394025.1. Taxonomy (NCBI): domain Eukaryota; kingdom Metazoa; phylum Arthropoda; class Insecta; order Diptera; family Heleomyzidae; genus Heteromyza; species Heteromyza rotundicornis. Next base: position 42,428,920 of record OX596012.1, read on the forward strand.
AGCAATCCATCACCCTGCCAGACCAACTAATTAAAAATGTATCAACGCCACAAATAAAATCACAAAACATTTGTTTTTAACTCATCACTTTCGCTATATATAAAATCCAATTGTTTGTCGGTGCGGATGTCTGTCTTCACTTTCCAGAAGCCCCCAGTGGACCTATAGAGATGATCCACATATGCATATGTCCTATGCATTCATAGCTTGAGACTCTCGAGCAGGTTTCAGAAAAAATGTCGTGGTAGATATAGCAGTTCTCCTGAAGCCACCAATGACCCTACGAATAGGGATGCAAACGAAACATCGATTTTTTTGAAAACATCGATAAATCGCCCGAAAAACGATGTTTTGGCATCGATGTTAAAAATTTCACAACATCGAACAAATTCCCATGCATCGATTTCAATATCAACGATGTTTTAATATCGATGTTGTACTTTTGCAATTTTTCATTTTCAGAAAGTTGTTTCTTTCATTCGCTTGATATATTAAGCCAGCAATCCAGCAATGTTGACATGACAGAACTTCAATTAATAAGCATCAAGCTTAGGATGCGAATTTTTTAAATTCCGTTCGCAAAATTCGGTTTCGCTCCTTGATTTTGTAAATGTTTCGGTTGGTTGGATCGACTGAAAAGGTTATGGATCGGTTTAAAAGGTTTCTAGATGGCCCAATATTAGAAAATTTTATATCAAGTCAATATAAATCAAGGGTGCTGAATCTAACTACATTTACCGAATTTCCTTATCAAATCGCAGTTTCAAACAAATTTCTGCATACATTTTTAGTTTTTATACCCATAGCCGAAGATAGTTCACTTTCTAGTTTTACGAACATAAAGTACCTTAAATACTTATTGTAAAAAATAAAACGATATTTACAAAAAATATTAGGATTTGTTGATTTCTTTTTTCAGCCTTAAAGTAAAACTAGAGAGTGGACTATCTTCGGCTATACCGAAGCTGAAATACCCCCACACAGTAGGAAGAAGTACCTCGAACATAAAAAAAATGTGGTATCAAGACCCTATTTTGAGCCAATTATAGGTGGTTTTGGAGCCCGGACCATGTCAAACATACGTTTCCAATCGAATACAACCATAAAAAAGACTTGAAAAAACATGTACCCAAAGTTTCAAGTCGATATCTCCAAAACTGCGACCGCTATCGTGCGGACGGACAGACAGACAGACGGACATCGCTAAATTGATTCCGGCGGTGATGCTGATCAAGAATATATATACTTTTCCATACAGGACACGCCTCCTTATGGGCGTTACAAACGTTGTGACAAAGTTAGTATACCCTGCCACAGTGAGTGTGGGGGTATAAATATAAAAATATTTATTAAATATTAAAAAAAAATATTTTTCTATATTTTAGAAATATATGAAATAAATAAATGAAATACGATGAATTTTCTCTTAGAAAAAAAACATTAAGTCAATTTTGTGTACGAAAACCTTTTAAAAACCAATTAAAAACCCGTAACCTTTTCAATGAGTTTTGGTTGAACACATTCAATCGGTTACCACGAATCGGTTTCGCTCCCTAAAATGAATCGGTTTCATTCGGTTTCGGTTACGGTGTCAGTTGGCAACCCTGAAAAAAATGTTTTTTTTTCGTTGCTCCCAACTAGAGATGTAAAATGACTGACTTTGACTAGTCACGATTGTCCTTAACTGAAAATTACTGGTCATATTCAGTCAAATTGACTGAATTTGACTAAAATAATGTCACTGAAAAATATTTCAAAAATTAGTAAAATAAATATTTTTAAAATTTTGTGAAAATGTTTCACTACATTTTCGCTTCTTCCTCGTATTCAGAACCACAGTTTTTGCAAGTGAAATAGCTCCTTTGCATGTTGACAGATGTGAAGTAAACAGCACAATGTTTGCACGATTTTGCTCCAAGAGTGCCATTAGGTGGGTACTTCCGATATTCTGACCAGGGACTAGAACCGAAACGAATTTCGGTTACGGTTCCCAGATTTTAACAATATCGATTTCGATTCCATAAAGTCCAAAAAATTTAAATTTGAAAGTGAAAGTGAAAAAGTAAAAAAAAAAACAAAAAATTATGCTAAGAAAATTGAATTACAATTTATATTATTCAATTGTATTTTTAACTTATAAATTTAGGTACTGGAACCAAAAAAACTAAATGGTTTCGTTTCCGGTTCTGAGATTTAAAAAATGTCGATTCGGTTTCCGGACTTTCCAAAATATCGGTTTCGGTTCCATTAATTGAAACGGTTTCGGTTCCAGAACTGGTTCTTAGCTGATTCTGATTCTGACAAAATTTAATTTTTTTTCAATCCACAATAATGTTCCATTGTTTGTCGAAAACATGAAGAATAAAAAACGAACTAAGAATTCCACACATGACACAAGCATATTCAATCCAAAATCATTCAGATTAAATTCAAACAATTGGAACTAAATTAAATTAAAACAGTTAAGCTAAATCTCAAATACAAAGTCCAAATATACAAAAGAATAATAAAACCCATATGGACATATGGAATTGAACTCTGGGGCACTGCCTCTTTCTCGAAATAGCTTTAAACTAACTTTTTATAATTAGGCTGAATTTCTGAGTTTTAGGAGATTCAATTGAATAAAAACTAAAAATTCGTTCACAAAATTGTCTGGCCGCTGTCTCCCACACTTGGTTGCGGTCTTTTCTCTTCGCTATTATGAGCGAGAAAAGGCGAGTTGCGACGAACGCATTTCACGATCTCCCATTCATAGCCCTCCGATATCCCATGATTCGCGGTGAGTTGGAATTTTGTGTGTTTTTGTTGTTGTTTGCTTTTGCGTTGTTGTTGAATATTTTTCATTCTTTGGCGATGTCTGAAGTTTGGATATTTCGTGTATTCGTTTCTGTGGCAAAAGTAGTTAAAGTGGAAATATTAATTTCCTAAATTTCTCAAAATTATTTAGTATTGAGGTTCTCTAAAAATGTTAATTTACCAAATTTTTAGGTTTTCGAAATCTCTAAATTTCAAAGTTTTTACATCATATCAAAAATTTTAAGATTTTAAAAATTCTTAAAATGAACATATTTTCATCCAAAAAAGTGTTCTTACTTAGACGACTAAAGGGGATAACACACTGGCGTCAATTGACCCCGAGTGCTGTCAAAGTGTTGTTGTTTCCAAGACAAAATTAAAAATGAACACTTTTGGAGAGAGCGAGTGAATATTTTCTCAGGGGTTTTTTTGACGCCAGCTTCGAGCTGGGGTCATGAATCAAAAGAGTGTTGCAATTTAGCAAAATGTAGCTGTCAAATCTTTAGTAGCAAAAACAAGGTTGCAAAAGTATTAAAAAAGCATACGAAATGCTAATATTTTCCGTTTTTGTTCGTTGCAAGCAACACTTGTCAGGAATTTGTTCATCGTTACTTTATATTATCATTAAATTTGTTGAAGCAATACGAAATGTAAGTAAATAACACAGTTAAACATGAATATTTGAATAAAATTCTACAATCGTAGGTTTATAAAAATATTCTGCGTGAACTGAAATGTGCATGGGTTGCACTCTTTTGTTATTTAGGCACATAAAATATGAGTGATTGCAACTCTTTTGTGATATAAAGAAAAAAGGCAGCAGATTGACTCGGCGTCAAATATTTTTGCGTGTGGCACGTCGAGGCGTCAAAATAGTAAAAGAGCATAAAAGAGAGTAAAAAAACAAATGAATAGAGGTCAAATGACGCCTGTCTGGCATGCCCTTCGAAAGGTCTTCATATCAACACTTCGGTTCTGCCAACTTTATATTTTGAGAAAAGATCTCAAATATCAAAAAATTATATTATGTGTATTGTTATTGTTAGAAACAAATTTATTAAAATGTATAAGTTCATCGTTTACTCCTTCAAATTCGTGCAACGCATGTTTCAAATAATTTTATATTTTTAATAGGTTTTCGCTATTGCTTTACAAACAAAACCGCTGCCGCGAAACAGTCCGACGCGACCCGAATGCAACGCTGAAAATTTGTTTAATAACAGTGATGCCAGCAAAAAAAAATTAAGAAAAGCTAAAAGATTATTTGTGAAAATAGTGATAATGCGTTAATTTTAATGAAATCTAAAAACTATATTAATAAAAATGAGTAGCGAAATTTTGAAAACGGTTCCCACACTCTAGCGCCGACGCCGGAGCTTGAGCGGCGCAGTGTGAATGTCATTGGAACTTTTTATCGAGAATCACGACAGTTGGTCTAATCCTAACTGACGGGATTCATCCAAAAAGTTGCAATGACGCACTTACGAGGTGATCCCATCCCAAGTGAGCTTATTCACCCAAAAAATTTCCAAAGACGAATTCGGTGGCAGCTGTAATCCGAACTGACGTGATTCACCCAAAAAATGTCTACGGACGTTGTTGGTGGCAGCTGTAATCTCAACTGCAATGACTCACCCAAAAAATCCAGGAAGCACTTGGTGACAACTGTATTTCCAACTGCAATGAATCACCCAAAAACTGTCCAAGGAAGAACTTGGTGCCAGTAGAAGTATCAGAAAATGACTTGTTCTGTCCACACTTCGAACGCGAAACTTTTGAAAATGGTGCATGCAGCGTAACCTAAAAGTTACGCTGCACCGCGACGCTTCAACGGCGGAACTTGATCGCCGCAGTGTGCATGCTCTCGTATACCGCCGTGTAATTTGGTTTGCGAAAAATTTTCGCGGTGGTGTGTTGGAACCTTTAGGGAGCGGATTTATATGCAAATGCATATTTTACTGGAACGTCGGATTAACTCCGGACCAAGACAAAAATTATTTTTTTTTTAAATATTTTGCATATGTTTTGCATATCTGCATATTTTGCATATTTCTTACATATGTTTCATATTTTTTGCATATCATTTTGCATATAAATCCGCTTTCTAATAAGGTTAAGGAAAACTTTTTCTATTCCAATTGAAAATAAAAAATATAGAAAATATATCTAAAAAAATGTGCGTGAACCAACAATTGGTCTCAACTCGTATTCGAATAATGTCTAACCAACAGCTCCTAAATGTGTATTCGACAAAATTGTTTACCAAGTAATGGTCAACGGCACATTTAGGTTCTGGTCAAGAGCTGTTGACCACCACTTGGTAGAAAATGTTGTCGAAGGCAACTTTAGCTCCTGGTCAAAAATGTTGTCGAGGAAACATTTAGGTTCTGGTTAAGAGCTGTTACTTAGACATAAGAGTCCTTGTGCTATGTAGCAGCTGTAATCTCTCCACCCAAAAAAGTCCAAAGATGCACTTGGTGGCAGCTGTAATCCCCCCTTATATGAATCACCCAATCATTTTCGTTATTACGAGAAATAGGAAGGATATTTACATGTTTTTCCAATATTTTTACTTCTATAAAATTCTTTGTTCGTTTGTATATTTGTTCCCTTATATTTATTTATTTATTAAATATTAATTTAAAATTTAAATTTAAAGCTAATAGGGTTCAGCTTTGGCAGCTTGGACCTTACATACATACATATTTTGGCGCTACAACCCTCGAGGGGTTTTGGCCGAGCTTCTTAATGCAATTATCATGGGCAAGTGTATATGATAATTGTGGACCTACAGTTTATTCCCGGTTCCGAACGGCGGGACTCCTAAAGAAGAAGCTTTTTCATGGCAAGTTACTCTCACAAGATTGCCAGAACTTGGCGAGAGAGTGGCGGTCTACACAGAAAAGCAGAAAACAAATTTCTGCCTTGCCCCAGGTGGGAGTCGAAGCCGATCGTGAAGCAGAGGTCTTAACCACTGCACCACGGCCGCCACTAGCTTGGGCCTTAAGCTTGATTTAATTCTAATATGTACATTTTAAGTTTTTACTTTTTGAGTCTATGCTTACTAGTATTTGATTGTTTACTAGGTTTCTTTTTGTATTTGAATTACAATTTGATTAGAAAAATATAATGTTTATCTTTACTTATATAAAATTCTTTGTGAGTTTGTTTGTAGGTTTGTATGTATGTATTAGACATCTGCACAAATGTACTTACTTCTATTTCAGAAAACTGTACACTATTTCAATGGCCAAAACTTACTTCATTACATACTCTCTCATGACAAGTAATGACTTGACATCATTTGTTTTGTTCTCATCAACACAAGTACTGTACTCGTTTTCTCCAAAACATCGAGTGCTTAAAACGATCAATACAATGAAAACACAAAATACTCCAAGTACACCAAGTACTTGATGTCAACTCGGACAAAACGAATTAAAATTTGAAAGATGGCTGCAATTTTCATTAACTCGACCTTTTTTGGGTGAATCACGTCAGGTGGGATTAGGCCAGCTTCTGAGTGCGTCCTTGGACTTTTTGGGTGAATCATGTCAGTTGGTATAACCTTAAGTTACGTTATTCATTCATAAAAGTTACAACTCAGAAGCTGGCCGAATCCCAACTGACATGAATCACCCAAAAAAAGTCCAAGGACGCACTTGGAAGCTGGCCGAATCCCACCTGGCATGGATATCCCAGAAATTGTCCTATTTAGGAGTAAAACACACAAAATGCTTAGTGTACTCACTGTCAAGCACACTATATTTATCAGGGTTGGAAAACAAACTTTACTGAACTTTTTATTTTCTTTGAATCGTGCATTCGCGGCGGATTTACGCTTTTCAATTTTTTTGCCGATTTGTTCTTTGCATTCGTAAAATACACATACGAGCCATTCAGCGGGGCAATTAATTTCGCTCGTTTTCAAAAATTTAAACTTTACTTTTGCATTCAATAGTTTTGATCGCGGACAAAACAAAACGAAAATTTTATTTCGTTTTGTGCATTCTGCTTGGATTTTTTTTTGGAAAATTTTTTGATATTTGTAATTTTGAGCCTTGTTCTAGCAATAATAGACAATGACAAGTCTTGTCACCTTCTATTTAGTTTATAAAAATGTTTGTTGTCACTTTTGTTGCTAGAATGAGACTATTATTGATGTTCTGAAGAGCACGTATTTTTCAAATTATTGATTATGAGTATGAATATGAAAATTTTTTTTTCTGCAATAAATAATTTGAAAATGCATTATAGTATAAAAAATGTTTGATTATGCAAAAAAAAAAACAGATGCGTAGTTGTTTGTAAGTGCGGCAGTATACCCTCCCAAATTTGCGTGTAGAATTGTGTTAGCTACAATGTGCGTAGAAAATTAATTCCATTTAAATTATTTCCGCAGTTTCGATTTAAAATTAAGGGTTTTTTTGGCCACTTCAAAATCTGACATTAGGTACAAACTAGCCAAAACCCGTAATTTGAAATCGAAATTGGGGAAATTAATTTAAAGGGAATTTATTTTCTGCTTTTTAGTCGGTTAAAGGGTTATATTTTAAAAAACTATTTTTTTACTCTTTTTTTTAGTGTACTTGTTTCTATTGCACACTGCTTTTGTGAATACACTGCAATAATGTTTTGTGAGCATTTTGTCTTGTGCTCACTTACACTCGCTGTCTCAGGACAAGACACCAATTTGTTTTGTAAGCATACGGGACACGACAGTTAATATTTGAAAATGAAATGAATGTCTTGAACAGCGTTTCAAGCACATTCATGCAGATGGTTAGTATATATGTATGTTTGTTCCCTTATAACTCAAGAAATACTTGACCGATTTTATTGAAACACATATGAAAATGTAGGTAATTACATTGATCTCACCATTACATTCACTTTGGGCGTTCGAGTTGGGCGTGGCAAATATTATTCTAAAATGCTATAATTCATGAAGTGTTTATCCGTTTTCGTGTGGTTTTGGGTAATAAATGTACCCATTCTGAATATTTGCAGTCCGCCCACTTCCACGCCTTAAAATTTTTAAAGCTCTGTAACTCGTTTTCTATTCAAGGGATTTCGGTGAAATATTGGATATGGTGCTGGGTGGTGAATGTGCAGAGGGTTAACTTTGAAAATTTGTCCGCCCACTGCCACGCCCTAACATTTTTAAAGCTCTGTAACTCGGGTCATAAGGGATTTCGCTGAAATTTTGGGTTTGGTGCTGGGTGGTGAATGGGCAGAGTTGAGTTAAAATTTAAGACCCGCCAACTACCACGCCCTAAAAATTTTAAAGCTCTGTAATTCGGGTACTGTTCGATGGATTTCGTTTTTTCGAAATTTTGTATTTAGTGCTGCATGGTGAATGGGCAGAGGGGTGATTGTGAAAATGTGTGATCAATTGCCACGCCAAAAATTTTTATAGAACTTTAATTTGGACCGCGTTCTAGGGATACCGGTGATATTTTAAATTTTGTGTTTAGAAGTGAATGAGCAGAGGGATGACTGGAGAAATCTATTTTTATTTCGGGTGCTTAATACATATAACATTTATACATTTACATAAAAATACAAAATTATTGCGAGCGAAGCTGTTATTTTTTTACATAAAACCCAAAAAAATCTGCATATTTCTGCATATTTCTTGCATATTTTTGGCATATGATTTTGCATATAAATCCGCTGTCTAGTCATTATTATTTTGGTTGAACTGTGATCAATGTTCACCCAGTGGTTTTTTTCATACTTCCCGATAAGATAGAAGGTTGAAATTTTGTACGGGCTAGTTATGAGAAAAATCACAGACTTGGAAAAGTGAGCGTGGTTCCCGCCCCCTTGGCTTTTAATATAATAAAATATCTCTATGTTTACGGTGGATGGTGAACGTCCGTCCAGTGTTTTTTTATACGTCCCAATAAGATAGAAGGTTGCAATTTTGTACGAGGCTTCGTGATGCGGGATGAGAAAAATCTCCAACTTGGAAAAATTACCTTTGACTTAAAACAGTTTTGTGGTGGGTGGTGAATGTCCATTCAGTGTTTTTTTCCGTACTTCCCGATAAGATAGAAGATTGATGAGAAAACTTGGAAAAATAGGCGTGGCTCCCGCCTGTAGACCAATATTTAGACGTCGGAAACAAAAAATGTATACAGCAAACTTGTAAAGAATATTTCAAAGAACAATACAGTATAAAACTTTTTAAAGATAATTAATTGACCTCAAACAATTTTTTTCCAAAAAAATTATTTTTTGACTTTGAATTAACCCTTAAAATGCAATTCTATTCAAACTCAATACTTTTCGCGCTCTAAGCGTTGGACTTTATTCATAGGATTGAATTTACCTATCGAACGGTGTCGGTTTTAACGCGATCAGGTGACAGTTTTAAAAGCTACAGTAACTTCTGTAAAAAATTTTGTGAAAACAGCCGTGAAAATTACTAAAAATTTTCGTGTAAATTCAAATTAAAAAAAAATCTTTGCACCTGCTCAATTGACTCCGGAATTTTGTTCGTAAGTTGTTTGAAGGTGTATTTTTTACATTGTGTTGCTAGTTTGATTTGTGAATCAAAATTGTTGTTCAAATCAAGTTTTTTGTGAAGATCTGTAGACGGTCTTAGGACTTAGAGGAACAAAAATGTACATTGGAGCAAGAAATGATAACATCTTTTTGCCTGATAAACCAAACATTGGAGTAACAGGAAATGTTGTAATCAGGTAAAATATTTGTTTTCAGATCAAATTTTCTTTTTTTTATTGTCTTTTAGTATTTACCTGTATTGATAAATGTACTAAGCATTTACTTTGAAAAAAAAAACAATTTTTTATACTGCACAAGTTTTATTTTTTTTCAGCTAAAGTCCTAAGACCGTCTACTGACGGTCTTCAATCTTTTTCACCTGGCGCTTCCAGGTAACAATTTTTTTGACAAACGGACTTGAAATTTGTGTTTTTCAGCCTAAAATCATCCTAGAACCAAAATTCACATAACAAAACTCGTATTTCGATTCCAGGACTTTAAGGGTTAATATAACTTTGTTAGTTTAGCTTAAATTAAAAAAGTTGTTTTACTTAAGTCATTGGGTATTTAATTTTCTGTCGAAAGTATCGAAGCCGAAGCCGAAACCAAAAAAAAAAAAGGAAAAAATTGGGTATTTAAATCAGTGTTCGCCAAATACTTACATTCTCATATTGCAAATGTATTGAAAGCTTTGCACTGAAAAAATTTGTCGTTAAAGCTTTCTAAAAGCCTTCTGAATATATATATATATTTTTTCAAAGCATAACAGATGGTTAAGATTTCAGTAAAACGAAAAATAAAGATCAGACATTTTCATGTCCTTCGATGTTATATTTTTTTTTATTAAAAGTTCGCCTTGTTCCAAACCAAGCATTATTCTCGCGGTATACATTTTCGTTGAAAAAAAAAATCATTCCCATTGAACGTTAAACATTTTGCATTTTCGATTTACACAGTGTACGCATAAATCATAAAATTACGGAGCGTCCGAGCGCAGTCTTGCTTTAACGAAATCTGAACACAGACTAAAAAAGCTTTCGCTCGTATACATATTCAAAGCTCAACAAGAGCTTTACTCGCGAGTATAGGGCTGGCGAACACTGACTTAAATGTAATAAAGTAGTACATAATTAAGCGTATCAGTAGGCTGAAATCGATCATTTTAATTTCAGATCAAGAATTAGATGAATTTAGAAGCAAACTATCAAATAATAATGAAATTTTTCAGCACGCACCATTTTTCCGCAAACGCCACAAAAATTTAATTTTTGGTGCGTGCTAGAAAGGGTCATTATTATTTTCGTGTTCAGCGTGGCAAAATACATAAGAATTTGTCTATCAAGTCTATTAGACACACAAAAAGTTCAGTTTTGTCGATCAGTGTAGTCTTTGTTATTTATTAGTTACATTTTTCGTATCAAACCGAAATTTTCTGCGGAAATGTTGAAATTTCGGCCGAAAACGATATTTTATTTTTCGACCGAATCCGAAACACTGCCGAAATAGCTTTTTTGGTCGGAAACCGAAACTGAATTTCGGTCGGTCTCTACCGTTATGTATATGAATACCGTTAGATCCACAAAAAAATGTGTTTATGGAGAAATATTGACTGAGCCGAAGGTTAGCGAACCGATCGTAAAAACTAATAGTACGCTGCTGTTTTTTTGTTCGCAACTACATTTTTTTCTGTCATTGTTAAATTGAATAAGAACCAAATTCGGCTAGCGTGGTTTTCTTCTGAAACAGAAAAGGAAATGTACAAGATTGGGGGTTTGAAAACTAAAAAATTCGGTTTAATCTTATTGTTGCATATCAATTGCTGGCAAGTGCGGTTCTTATTCTATAAACTAGCTGGCCTTGCGAACTTCGTATCGCCCCAAATTCGGATAATGAATGTTGCTTTGCTTTTGATTTTGTGTCTACAATGAATTATTTCGAGCATTCGCGATCAATAACAGATCACATTGCACAACTTGCATTTGATGGCGTTGATGTCAAAGGCGTTGATTTAACTTTGCCTGGCATGCACAGGAGTTTCCGATGCGAATTTCAAAATGTGGAATTATTTATAATAGAAAAAGTTCTTTAATTTATACATTTTTTTTTTTAAAGAAATAAAATTTAATGTCTTTATTTTTTTTATTAAAAATTCATATTTTTGTAAAAATTGCTCATAAAACTAGTTCCAGGTCTAATAAAAGTGCGGGATCCCGGGATTGGCATACCTCGTCCCAAGTGACGATTTAAAAAAAATCTTTTTTGTTATTAAAATTGGAACATATTGCTTTGTTTTCAATATTTTGGACCCCTTTGATGTCCGTCTTCAGGAAAAATCTAAAGATAACACCGTTCGACGAAAATCAACGTTATATAACGCACATGATCGGGACTGATAGATTCTGTTAGAGGGGGTTAATAAAGAATACCCGTGTCTCCCAGTTTTTCTAGATCAATTCTTAAAACCGTATAAATCGCATTTATGCATTTTGCATATTTCTCATGTCAAAAATACAGTTTTGATGGGATGTAAACTCATCACGCTAGACTAGAAACAATTCAGAAATTTAAATATTTTTTTTACATTTTTTCTACTTTAACATAAGTTTTTTTGTAAAAAAAATTGGAAATTTCTGAGTTATTTCTAGGGTAGTGTGATAAGTTTTCCTCCGATTGTTAAATGTTTACATGTTTTTAAAAGGTCCCCTATCAAATACATATTCAATATTAAAAATCTGATCAAAACTGTATTTTTGAAGAATTATTATGTACATGAGAAAAATGCAAAATGCATAAATGCGATTTAAACGGTTTTAAGAATTGATCTAGAAAAACTGGAAGACACGAGTACTCTTTTTTAACCCCCTCTAACAGAATCTATTAGTCGTTATAATGTGCGTTACCAAAAGTTGATTTTTATCGAACTGTGTTATCACCCTATTAACATTAGTTTGTTTTTCAAATAGAATTATTGCTTGTTAAATTTCCTTTTTTTGATACCATGGTTTGTTATAATATGACAAGTTAAGTCTTTCCTGCCAGTTCGGCCCAAAAATATATATTCGGGCCGAACACTTGTCAAAATGGGGTCCGGAGACAAAAAAGCCAAAATTAGTTCACTTTCTAGTTTGTGTAACATTTCAATTAAATTGGTTTTGGAAATTTTTGTATAGTCGGCCCATTTTGGTTGGTTAGCCTTAGGCCCGAAAAGGGGTTAATCCGCCCCTGTTCGTGAGTCATAACATGGGATAGTTTTTGATAAGTTAGAAAATACGTAGTTCTCTCACATCAGAGGTGTCAGCCGATGGATAATCGTCGGCGGCGGCGGCTGATCCAATTTCAGTCGGCGGCGGCTAGCCGATCGGCTAAGCCGGTTTTTTGGCTAAGCCGATTTTTCTTTCAATGAATATGCCAAAAATTTTCAAAATACAACTTTTTTACTGCTAAAATTGCTTGGCATTTCATTTATTTAAATAAAAATGTCACAATTTTAAAAAAAAAAAAATTTGTTCTACTTTTTTGAAAAACATGTCGACCTGTGTCCTTTTCATTTTGATTTTTTTTGTTAGAAATCATACAAAAATTTTAGATTCGAATAAAAAAATCGAGATTTTCGGCTTAGCCGCAAGCCGTTTTTTAGCCGGGGTCATCGGCGGCGGCTAACGTTTATTAAAATCGTCGGCGGCGGCTAGCCGACCGGCTTAGCCGCATCGGCTGACACCTCTGTCTCACATTTGTGGGCTTAATTTCTCCCCACCCAAACAGTGTTATCATATATACGGGTTATACATTCGGTGAAATTTCAAACTTTCGGTTTCAGGGAAAAAATTTGCTTATAGGATAAGTTTAACAATGCAACTATAAAAGTTTTTTAGGTCCAGCACAGCAGGTCGGACCCAGCTAGTATGGAATAAAATGTGAAATGTGATTTGAAGTCATTTGAGCTGTAGCTTCTAATAGTTTTGAATGCGCTTCGGTTTCGTCAGAATTGTTACTCTGAGAAAATAGTGAAATAGAGGATTGCGAAGATGAAAAGGATAAATTCGAAAAGAATTCCAACAAATTTTCAATATCCTCACCCATTAAAAAAAATAGTTATCGTTATTTTTGTAATCACCGTTTGGTCACACAGAATATATACAGTCAGCGTCAACATAAAATGTATACTACCGGTTCAAAAATTTAAGAACTGTCCGATTGGGCAAGTTTGGTTCCTTTGCATATAAAAACGTCTCCTGGAGCCCGTTCGAATGAGTATAAGAATACCTTAATCCATTAAGTACCTACCGCGAAATGCCCAGTTGAAATTTAGCTAATTTTTCAACATTTTTCCCGGGTGGTAGACAATTTTTTTTTTGCAAAATGCGTTGATTAAAATAAAGACTATTTTACTAAAGGAAGTTTTGTAATATAAAATTCCCCTAAATTTTGAAAATTTTTGTTGAATTTGTATAAAAATTATGAAAAAATAGTCTTTATTTTGACCAAAGCAACTTTTTGCATCCCAAAAAAAATGTTTAGCCCCCAGGAAAAAATTTGAAAAATGATCTAAATTTCAACTGGGCATTTCGCGGTAGGTACTTAACGGATTAAGGTATTCTAATACTCATTCGAACGGGCTCCAGGAGACCTTTTAATATGCAAAGGAATCAATCGGACAGTTCCTAATTTTTTAACCCGAATAGTATACATTTGTTGACGCTGACTGTATGTGTAATTGCAGCTATCAAATTCTACCTGTGGCTTAGAAGTAATTAATTAGAAAGTAATCACTTTTGTGTGGTTTATATCAAATATATAAAATTTTTTTTTTTCAAAGGTTGCGCGAAGTCTCTGAAAAGGTGAATAAATTTGGTTTTGGAACACACCGAATATTCGAACAGTTGAAAATGCCTGTAAAGGAGATGGTTATTGGTCCAAGTCATATCGGGGTACTTCTTGAGGATGGCAAAGCCTTTCGTGTCGCGTTCTCCATTAACTCAGAGCGGCTTGACTTGAGCAAATCGGAAGGATCCAAAAGGTAGTTAATATTAGGTAAATGTGAAATATTTATTTAATGAAAATATTACCTTTACAGCACTGCAAATAGTGGTGGAAATTCTTCGGGCAATTCGAAAACTTCTGCTCCTGCATCTTCTCGACAATTGGCTCGATCAAGGGCACGATTGATGAGAACCACTGGAAGATCTGGCTCTGGAGGACAAGGTTCTGGATCACGTAGTACAGGCGTAATTATAGGAGGCACATCTTCGAGCCGCCCACTGGTGACCGTTCCGGCCACATATGTGCCAGAGGAGCTTATCTCACAGGCCGAAGTTGTCTTGCAAGGCAAGAGTAGAAATCTAATTATTCGAGAGCTACAGGTATAAATATAATCGTAGCATGGAGCGAAAAGCAACTGTTTTCTCAAAAGATGCGTAATTGTATTCTAATCAACGGAAAATAACAAAAAATTTTAAATGCTTTTTAGAATTAGAAAAAGGCGAGAAATAACCATAATTATTCTTTTCATGCTATAGGACCAATTAACAAAAATTTTGATTTATAGGTCTTAAAAACAAATTAAATAAAAATAGTCTTAGAATGAGAAAAAACAAAATTAATGGTTGGCCGAGCTGTCCACCAAATGGTGCAATATGCCTCCCTTTAAAATGGTTCTTATTGCCCTAAGGAGGTGGTTATCGAAGGAACCAAACAGTTTGGTTTTTCACGTTTTTTTTTCCTCATTCTAAAACGTATTTTTATTAAATTTTGTTTGTTGAAACATATTTTAAAGTTTTTGTTTATTGGTCCCCGGGAAGCGTTGACCGGAATTGGATAATTATGTTTCTCGTTCCATTCTAGTGTGCAATGGATAAATGTGTAATAACTGATGTGTGTATTGCAGCGGACCAATCTAGACGTAAACCTAGCAGTCAATAACCTTCTTTCTCGTGATGACGAGGAGGCTGACGATACTGAGGAAGGCGGTGACAATTATGTACCGGAAGATTTGATTTCGCTTTTAGATAATGGCTTTCATGGCGACAACAACAGTGTGATCATAGACCCTTCCGATGGACTCTTTTCGGAGGACATATTTAACAATTATTCAAGCATTCGAAAGTACGCCAATTTCGCATAAATTTCCATTTATCTTTTAATGTTTTAAAATTGTTTCAATTTTCTGAAACAAGTCTGTTGTTTGATCGTATACGTAGCGAAAGGAATCAATCAAGCTCTGGCAGTGGAGACAATAATCAAGCACGGCCGTCGACGTCTGCAAGCAGCGTTCTGTCAGGCGCAAGTAGTTTGTCCGCACAGATATCATCAGTCAGTGCTGACCGTGAGGCGTTCAGTCGTTGGCGAGATCGTCAGTATTACGGTCCACGACGTTGGTTAAACAAGGACGATTGCTGGGACAAAGATGCAGGTTTTGATGGATTGATTTATTGAACTGAAGGGGCACATTTCAATTCTTTTATTTTGGTACATTTGACAGATATGAAAAAAAAAGAGCCATCATCGATGACTTCACCAATTTGGATTTCAGAGGAACTGCAGCCGTGGTCAGATAAAAATAACTCAATTCGATTCAAGAAAATCGCCGCGCTTTACTCGGAATTTATTGCACTTTCAGAAAGTGGAGAAATACACCAATGGAGATGGTCGGATTCGGAACCATACAAATCAGAGGTAAATTATTAGAAACGATTTGATACTACCGACCTACACAATTTGGCTCTTTTTTGGAACTTTTTAAAGGCTCTCATTTCGCTCCGAAAAGACTAATAGGAGCCGTATATGACGTGTTTCCCTTCCTGTAGGGGCACGATGAAATGTATGAGATAATAATGTAATTGGAGTCCGAAATTTGTCTTAAATATGATTCAAACTTGATTCAAAAATAATAATGGTTCAAAAAATCCTCCAAAATTAGATACTTTTTAAAGTCTAGACTTTAAGCGCTCAAAAAATCATCCAAAATTAGATACTTTTCAAAACGGAAAATTGTAAAAATAGCTTGTTTTCAAGATTTTAGCACTAAACGATGACGTCAACAGTTTTTGTTTAAAAAAAGATTAGTATTAGTCCAGTCATTCTGTGATCTGCTCCATACAAAGATTAGAAAAATTGGCGTACGCAATTTTTTTTGCTGAACTCATTCAGGGGCGTTTCCTAAGCTTAATTCCAAAATGGCGGGACTCTAGAGGTTGTGCTTCAGCTGCCAAAAATTCCCACATACAATTCCGTCACACAACACCAAGAATTTCCATCAAAAAACATTTTTTTTATGCGTGAACATCACCCGTCTTATTACAAAGGCAAACTGTTTGTGAACAAGAATATTCTTTTGTACAGTGCAACAGTCAAGATGGTCCAAAAGCTGGGAATCGATTTTGGCCCCAAAAATATGAAAAACATTTTATGCATATATGGCCAATTCGTCACCCAAATTAGACAAATTTTTATACCCCCACACTCACTGTGGCAGGGTATACTCACTTTGTCACAACGTTTGTAACGCCCATAAGGAGGCGTGTCCGGTATGGAAAAGTATATATATTCTTTATCAGCATCACCTCCTGAGTCGATTTAGCGATGTCCGTCTGTCTGTCCGTCTGTCCGTCCGCACGATAGAGGTCGCAGTTTTGGAGATATCGACTTGAAACTTTGGGTACATGTTTTTCTCGTGAATACTGAGATCAAGTTCGAGAATCAGCCAAATCGGACAAAAACTGGGCGTGGCTCCCATACACCGAAAAAAAAGGTAAAAAATGTTCAAGTCTTTTTTATTGTTGTATTCGATTGGAAATGTTTAGAAACGTATTTTTGACATGGTCCGAGGTTCCGAAGCCACATATATAAGGGTCTGAATGGGGTCTTGAGACCAAAATTTTTTTTTTGGTGGATTTGATTGGAAATTTTGTGAAATGGATTTTGGACATGTTCCGGGCTCCAAAACCACCTATAATTGGGTCAAAATAGGGTCTTGAGACCACATTTTTTTATATTCGAGGTACTTCTTCCCACAGTGTGGGGGTATTTCATCTTCGGTATAGCCGAAGATAGTCCACTCTCTAGTTTTACGTACAAAAAATGCTTGGTACGAATAGGGTTAACGAGTAATTTTAAGTTTTGTTAACTTTTTTTACGGAATTAACTTTAACTTAGTTAAATTTGATAACGATGGTTAAATTCGATGGTAAATTGGGGGTGATTGCTGACGGGTTTTGTGAACACGAATGTTACTCCACTGCTGTCAACTGCTGTATTTGCTGAAGGCAACTATTGATAAACGTTTTCATTTGACTATCGATATTTGAAAGAAGGCCATAAAAACAATATTGAGGACAAACAAAGCTATTTTACCGCTGTAAAGATTTATAAGTTGATAATAGTCAACATATTTCTATTTATTCATTTAATTTCAACAGGTGGAAAATATCTATCATCCCAAGACTCTCAGTCTTAATCTGACGGAAAAAGTCGAACATATTTCAGCCAATTTTATACGATGCTCCGTGGTTACAGAAAATAATCGTGTGGCCACTTGGATGGACGAGCAGTTGGGATATTTGGGAGCAAAGTTGGAGCATCAGGCGATTTCCTTCAGCGAATTCTTAATGGATCCAATAGTGTCGATTAATGTATGTTCGCTGTACACGGCCGTAAGGACTGAAAATAATAACGTTTACTGGTGGGGAGTGCTGCCGTTCGACCAGCGCCGCTATCTATGGGACAAGTTCCGCACTAAGACAAAAAAACCATTCAAAATGGTGGCATCTGACATTAGTGTTGGCACTCAAGTAGTTATGAAAAAATGTCCCATTTATCAGACAGGCTCAATAGGATTTACCTGCGTTAATGGCGTTCCGAAGGTGGGTCAATTGTTGAACTCTGTGTGGGACTTCAGCGACGTTTGTCGGTTTAAAATACTAAATGTGGTAACGACAACTGTTCCTGAGAAATGTCAAATGGGGAGCACTAGTACCACTTCACTAGGAGCGGAAAAGGACTGCACTAAGCCTTCAGCGTTATCAGTAAGCAGCACCATTCCGGCTACAAGCACAACCAAGACGAGCTCAATGAACTCGCATAAGGAAACAACAGATAGAATCGATATGCCACCGCCACCGTCGCCAGCGTCCAGCACATGTAGCGATACAGGCAGCGTAACTTCACTCAAGCGCACTAAACGAATGGCTACTAAGGACGATAGTGAGGGTAAGAAAGATGAGGAGCTTTGGCAATTGAAGGACGTTGTATTTGTCGAAGATAAGATAGGACCAATTGGAAAGGTGCTTAAAGTCGATGGTGACTTTGTAGCCGTTCGATTCCCATTATCAGCTGCAGCGACAGCTTGTTCGAGTGGAAGTGGAGGCGAGGGCAAAGAGGACGACTGGCAGCAGTGTCGTCTATTGCGTCGTGAGGATGTTCAGGTATACAAGACTGCAATGACCTCTCGAGGACCAGACTGGTTGCAGAAAATTCCCAAAAAAATTAACATCAGCCATGGTAACGATCCGACAAGTTTTCAATTGCTTGCATTGGCTGTTGATACACGCGGCATACATGTTATAAAGAAAGTAGCAGCCAAGTTGCACTATAGTCTGTATAATCTGTACAATAGTAAACAAGAACAGAACTGCCAGTTCCCTACGGATAGCATTTCTTTCATGGGTGCTTCTGTCAGCAATATCACTATGAATTGTAATAATGATTGTAGTGGCAACACGAGTACAATCGTGCTGCGTGATGGCAACCGTGCTCTCTATCCGATGGCAAAGGATTGCATGGGCTCAATTAAAGATCCGCAATGGTTTGACTTGCCGCCAGTCAAGGCGGTTTCCATGACAACAATATCTCTACCCGCTATAGGCAATAACCTTAAATCGAAAGTCTGTATGACGGCTATGCTCTTTGAGCCGCAGAAACTAATGCCACACATCTTACGCTGCGATTTCAAAAATGCGTTCTCTATGCTCAGCCGACTCGAAAAAGACGATCACAGCGAGGTACTGTCGATTATAGATGAGCGCTGCGATGGCTGCCGTAACATATTTCATGCCTGCACT
The DNA here is from genome assembly GCA_951394025.1 of Heteromyza rotundicornis. Lineage (NCBI taxonomy): Eukaryota > Metazoa > Arthropoda > Insecta > Diptera > Heleomyzidae > Heteromyza > Heteromyza rotundicornis. The sequence continues at coordinate 42,448,287 of OX596012.1, forward strand.
GTTATGTGTTCCCCAGTATCAAACAAGGATGCGGACGACAAAAAGATTACACTTTCTGCACTATCTTCGCGTTCAGGATCGGCCAGCACATCGGTCTTCGCTAATTCGGCTGTGCCCGGTGCTTTGGATACCACCAACCACACTTCTGGCACTACTGTACAACAATTCGCCAGTATGCCGGCAAGCTTGGCTTCGTCCAGTTCTAATCGCGAAGGTCGAACAGTAAGCTTGCGAGAAATGATGAATCGTTTAACCAACACCGATTCGGATCAGTCAAACGCCACAAGTGCCGCAAACGTGGCTGCAAATGTGGAGGACCATTTGTATATACCCCCCTGGTCGATAGAGGCAAATACCAGCTCAAACTCTTGCATAAACGACGTCGTTATGAGCGGAAACGAGGACGACATTTCCAAAATAAAAACTGCCTCCAACGCTAGTGGGTCAAGCAAGATATCTTCGCCCAACTACACCTATGACCCGACTCAGCGTCGCGATCATGCTACGCTTATCCTGCAACATATGTGCAGTAGCTCTTCTCTCCGGCCGTACCTTTTACAAATGCTAAGCGCTAAAGACGGCCAAGGCCAGACGCCATTTATGTTATCGGTGAATACTCGCGCTTACGAAGCGGGTATTATATTGCTCAACACGATACTCACATTATCCGAAAAGGACCCTTCAGTAAAGGACTCAATGATATTCCCCACAGGCTCGCCCCCCGATCAATCGCCCTTGCACGTAATATGCTACAACGATACGTGCTCCTTTACCTGGACGGGTGCCGACCACATAAATCAAAACATTTTCGAGTGCAAAACCTGCGGACTCACGGGATCGCTCTGCTGCTGCACTGAATGTGCCCGTGTCTGCCATAAGGGACACGACTGCAAGCTTAAACGCACATCGCCCACAGCATACTGTGACTGCTGGGAAAAATGCAAGTGCAAGGCGCTCATTGCCGGCAACCAAAACAAACGATTTGCTCTGCTTTGTAAACTTGCTTCGTGCACCGATCTCGTTACCAAGTTTAATGCCAAGGGCGAATCTATACTGCTCTTTCTCATACAGACTGTGGGTCGACAAACGGTGGAGCAGCGGCAGTACCGAGCCAACGCTCGTGTGCGCAATGTTGGTAGTGGCGGAACGGGTGCCTCGTCGCGCAAATCGTCCGCCATAGATTTAGACGCAGACATGCCCGAACATGATTTAGAACCGCCAAAGTTCGCCCGCAAAGCCTTAGAGCGTTTGCTCATCGACTGGTATGCAGTTCGCGCCATGATTATGACCGGTGCTGAAAAATATGATAGCGTCCCGCAACAACCGCCGAATTCAATAGATGGAGCCAGCGCCGAAAGTTACAACATTTATTTGCAGACACAGCATGGCACCACTTTGCTGGACAAATTCACACACAACCTATTTGTGAAATGTAGCAGCGATCACTTAGAAACCCTACTCATGACTCTAGTACGTGAGATACAAAATGATACGGTAGATGGACGCACAGGAGATGCTGAAATCGTAGCGCGTCGTTTCGTGCGCTCCGTAGCGCGTGTGTTCGTAATTTTCAATTTGGAGAAATTGCCTAATCCCGAGAGACGCAAGTCAAACTTGGCTCCCAACAAGCACATTCAAAGTTGCGTCAAAGTGTTTCAGACACTACACAAAATCTCAATTCAAGAGCTGTGCGAGGTTTCCGAAGCGCTGATTGCACCCGTGCGTTTGGGTGTAGTTCGACCAACGGCACCCTTTGCCATGTCTTCATCGAATATAGATGTAAGTACATGTATGATCGTGACTTCAAAGGTCAAACTAATATAAATATATGCGTTGTTTTTAGAACTCGGATGATCTGTTTAGTGTAGAGCCGCTGGCGCCCTCATCAACTGCAGAAACTGTGATTGAACCAGTGATTGTGAACGAACCCCCACACGACCAGGCGTCTGGTTTTAATTTACAATCTAATTTTGTGCTCGATAGCATCGACAGTAAGTTACAGCAATACAATAAGGGAGTTCACAAGTAATAATAAAGTCATATTGTTATATAGTCATATTTGAAAAAAATACGATACTTGTGAGCCTACTCATTTCAAAATAAACTCTCTTACATTACAAATGTCGAACCTAACCCAATTCGTTGGCCCCGGGGTGCACGCCACGAATCGCGGAGGTGGTGATGCAACCCAAATCAACGGTCGGAAGTAATTCTGTGGTTCACGTGAGCTTTGTCTCAATATTTTCAAGCAGTCTACGCGACTGCTAAATGCATTCAAAATGCTTCCAGAATCCTCTGTGCGCGGTATTCGTGTGCCCGGTGGTGCAAGTGGCCATCTGGCCAAAGTTGATGGTCGGAAGAGTTTTGGTGGTCTCCACGATCTTTGTTGCAATATTTTCGGCAAGTCGTGCACGTTTTATGCATTAAAAAAAGTCCCAAAGTCCAATTTTCACAAATTCCTATAATTTTGTTTGCGCGAACTTTAAAATGAGAGGAATAAGAGCCGATAAACACAGTTTGCTAAGTTGTATTGGTCGTAAAATTTTTTGTATGGAAAAAAATCAACAACATTTTTATGACTATTGTATATTTATACAACAAAATGACTTTATGACCAATATGATACCTTTGTGAACTCCCTTAATAAATATATGTCATAATGGTAATATTAAAATGTGAATAGCTCTACGCGATGCGGCGTCGGAAAATGACGAGGTGCCTAATAGGGAAAGCAGTGTTCACGGTCAGGACGAAGACATCTTAGATACGGTCCGCAACGATGAGGGCATACAGGATGACGAAAGTGACAACGATTTTACATTTAACGATGCCGAGACGGAGTCTGATTCGGATGACAATCATAGTAACCAAGACGCACAGCGTAGCGTGCAGACTGGAGCTACTGTTGGTTCCGAAACAGGTGATGATTTGATGCATATTTGATGTTAACCCATTTTTGGCAGCTCCCAAACGGCTTGAAATATTTTGATAGAGGAAGCTTCTGTAAGCATTATTATTGAAAATTCGGTGTTAAAAAATGTTACCAATTTTTCTATTAGATTTTCCAAGGTGGTCAAAAAATCGACCCATTTATTTACATTTTTTGGAAATTTAGATTCCGAAAAATTGTTGTAAGTACCAACCTTCTTTAGATTTAAACCTTCCTAATCGTTAGAATGGCCTAAATAGGGTATATAATTTTGAATTAGACGATCACAACGTTTTTGCATATATAGTCAAGGAAAAAAGTTTATGTACACAGCTATTTTATTTACGGTGGCTCACAGCCACATGTTATAGTATTGATGTTGGTATCCATTTAAAGGTATATTGATCTCCTTTCGAACGAGTACCAGATCACTTTAATCTGTTTAATATTTTTATGTATTTTTCAAACTTTTTCCTTGGGTTAAAAAAAATTATTTTATGCGACAAATTTCTTGCAATAGAAAGTTTTGTGATCAAAAATTTTCCAGAACTTTGACCATTTTTCCAAAAGTTTGTAATAGTGTCTTTTTTTTTGTATACACTTTAGGGCAATGGTTTTTCGAACATAGAATTTTCTTACAAATACTCTTTCGTATTTTTAAAAATGACTAAGTTTTAGACGGTAAATTATAGTTTGATCTTTTTTAATAATATAAAATTTTTCAAAAAAGAGTCCAAAAAAGATGTATTTGTTCAAAACGCACCTTGTCACAATTTAAAGTCTCCCATATCGTACTAATTATTTTTTTTTTTCATTCCAAAGAACCAAACCATCATTTAGTGATCAGAAATCGGTCCATTAGTTTCGTCACTAAAATTTTTTAAATTTTGCGTCGATCAGTCGACCGCTTTTGCCAAAAATGGGTTAAGTTGGGTTATCTGCGGGCAATCAGGCTGTTATCACCAGAGCTGTGCGGTATCGATTACTTTTGTAATCAATTACACATTATATGAGTACGATTACTTTAAAGTAATCGTACTCAAAATATTTTTAGTACGATTACAAGTAATCAAAAATTTTTAATTACTTGTAATCGTACTCAAAAAATTTCGAGTACGATTACTGTAATGGTACTAAAACTTTTTTTAGTACGATTACAGTAATCGAATTTAAATTTTTTTAGTACGATTAAAAGTAATAGTTCTTAACCGTTTTTGAGTACGATAACAAGTAATGGATTACAACATTTTTTTGGGTACGATTACAAGTAATTGATTACAAAATTTTTAAAGTACGATTACAAGTAATCGATTACATATTTTTTGATTACTTTTACTATTGGGTCAAGAAGAAGTAATACTAGATATTACAGCTTATTACATTTTTATTTCTTTTTTGAAAAACAAAAGCTACTAACAGTTAGGCTTTAGTTATAGACCAAAGCCATTTGGTAAGTAAAACTAGATATACAACAAAAACAAAATATTTTACTAAGTTCACATTTATAAATAAGTATTCATGTGACTTATTGACTTTCTGGTATCATCGAAATCATTGCAAAGTGGCAGCACTGATATTGATAATCATATGGGAATTACTGCTATAACATTTTGTTTTAACCAAAACAAACAATTAAATTTATGCGGTGTGATATATACTAGTAATTTTGTGTTCGTTAAGAAACAAATTTTTATTGTTTGTGTGTATGTATTTAGCACACACGGTTCAATTTAAAAAAAAAGTTATGTTTTTTAATATTTTACTGTTCTATATATATTTCACTAAGTTCAGATATTTCATATTAGTGTGAACCAAAATAAAAATGTAATACTTAATCCAATAAATATCAAGCAATAAAAAATTTTGTAATCAATTACTTGGAATCGTACTCAAAAAATTTTGTAATCAAAATTTCGAGTACGATTACAGTAATCAAAAATTTTTAAGTACGATTACAGTAATCGTAATTAAAATTTTTTGATTACGATTACAGTAATCGTACTTAATATATTTTTAGTACGATTACAAGTACTCGTACTCACACTTTTTAGAGTACAATTACAAGTAATGGTAATCAAAATTTTTTGAGTACGATTACAAGTAATGGTAATCAAAATTTTTTGAGTACGATTACTGTAATCGTACTCAAAAAGTAATCGTAATCGTACACGCACAGCTCTGGTTATCACCAATCAATACTCATGAGAACCCAGCAAGTGCGTGTACTTGTTTAAGAGTTAAATGTATATAACCTTTTTAGATATTGGCGTTCTCTTCCTTGAAGATGAATCGGGCGACTCCTCGCCTCAAGACGAAGAGGCTTCTGAGGATGGTGAAACGGATGATCATTCTGATGAGTTCAACTATGCTGACCATCAGCTGGAGCGCCGCAATGTCAACTCTAGCGCCCGTAGTGATCTCACGCCGCAGTCAATGCAATGGGCCATACGTAGTCGTGACACAGCACGGTCCTCAGTGCGCGTGCCAGCCGGCTCAAGCTTAGTGTTTATTGACCCAATGGCTCTAAGGCGGTCCACAGTCCCAGCGAGCTCAACTGTGGCAGCGCCACCGCAAGAGCACCATACCATGGCAACAACGGCTAGCAACTTGGCACGTGCTTTCGGCATAATTGTTCGCCAAATATCCGAGTTGCTGAGCAATTTATCTTATAATCTCATCAACGACATTGAATTCTCTTTAAAGATACAGAGTGAAGAAACGATCGAATTGCAGGTATTTATAAGAGACTATTTCAGTTCAATACCGACACATATCTATTGTCCATTTAAATATTTATGTTAAAAGGCATTTGTTGAAATGCGCTTGAAGCCTACTTGGGATTGGATGTTTTCCGTCATGGATGGCACCGAGGCTCAACTGAAGTTTGGCGCTTATCTTACAAACTATACTGATCCGACGCATCCCATGCACCCACTTAATCTGAGTGCTCAAAACACAACAAATCAGTCCTCAACTGCCCCTTCGGTAGGCTTGAATTTGTTAGGTACGTACCGTCGATAATATCCGAGTAGCGAATTATTTTGACCTTATAAATTCTTGATTACTAGGTTCGTCATCTCGGCGCGAGTTTTTCACTTATTGTCTATCACTAATGCGTGCGCACACTTCCGAACATCGCGATGCACTACCCGTATTGGACATAACAGCACTTCGTCACATTGGCTATGTATTGGACGGGTTCATCTATTACATGCGTAATGACTCGCACTTCTACGAAAAAAATGAAGCTTTAGCAAGCAATAGCACATTGAATGTTGCTGATAATGACGATACTGACGACGAATTATCCAACATAACGAGTGAGGACACTTTTACCGAAGCTGGAGTACCCATGAGTACGGCACTTGGTTCAACGAACAATTCGCGTCGGCACTCGTTCTTTATACGATCCGACTCAACGCTCAGTCTTGGTTGTTTGGCACCCGAAGGCTTCGACTTAACCCTCGATGTAGCCATGCCACTGGCTGATAAACCACATCTATTACAGCCCAATTCGAAGCGAGAAGACCTATTTTCCAACCTACCCTTATTAATTTCCGGCGGAGACAGTCATGGACATCAATGTCAAGGCAGTGCGGCAACCAATGTGTTAGATTTTCCACCAACTAAACTGGGATTCTCAAACTATAATCGCAACACAGTTGTACAGTCTGTAGAGTATGAATTTCAGCATTCGTCTACTTCGGCTAGCGGTGTCGCGATCTCAGCTGATTCCGAAAACGAAATTGATTCCAACGTGTATGTACAACTAAAGAAAAAGCAGTATCCTGAGGATCCAAAAGCAATGACAGAGGGTAAGAAATAATAATTTCTATATAATTAAAATGCTTATGACAAATAAGATGATCAGATTTTCAGTGAGCGAATATGAAACGAAAAGTTGGCACGCACAACTATTAAACGAAATTTTAGACTGTCATATCAGTAGTATTCGATTCGATACCTTAAAGAACAACCAAAGTTAAAAAAAAAAAAAAAAATGGTTTCACTCTAAATTAAAAAAAAAAAATTTGTAACTTAAAAGCTGGCAGTAATTTTTTAAACTAGAATTGTAATATAATTATTCTAGTGATCTTCAAACTGTTTTGAGCCATCTTAAATTTGATAAAATTTTTCGATCCAACTCTCTATTTGGATCAATGGTGGATTTGGTTTTGTGCATAAAATTTAATCCAGGGAATATTGAGCGAGAGCTTTCTATTCTAGCAACTCGAAATCCACTTTATATGTCGTTAAGATGCAAGTTGCTTATTAGTTACCAAACAAAAACGATATGGTAAAACATTTGAGGATTGGAAAAATGTTCTTTAAAAATGCCAATGGAAAGAATAAGAACAATTGTGTGATAAGTTACAAAGTTTATTTGTTCCGACTACAAGCACAATGCTAAACGTAAATTGTCCAAAAATATGCAGAATATGTCCCAAACCGGTTGCGAGCCATATGACGTCGTGAAATTTACCAATTTTAAAGCGATTCATCGGCGCTACATCTATTGAAGAAAATTGAAGAAAACGGAAAAAATTGAGTGATACACGTAATTTTCGAGTTTATATTTTCGACACGTTGCGAAAGTTGAATGCATTAAAAATGTATCCCGTTGTCATTTGGCCTTATCCGACGAATATTACGATTATACGATGAACCAGATTTTTGGTCCGTAATCAAAAATTGTATGAAATTTTAACAAAAATCCAATTTTTAAAAAAATTTTCAAAATACTGTAAAAAACTTTAACTCGGGCCCAATTCGAGGGATATCGGTGATACTTTGGATTTTGTTTTGAGTAGTGAATGGGCAGAGGGATGACTGGGAAAATATATTTTTATTTCAGTTTCTTAAAAAATACATAGTATAACATTTATACATCTACGTTAAAATACAACATTACTGCGAGCGAAGCTATGTGTTTAAGCTAGTTACATATATTTTTAATTTCATTCAGAAATAAATAAAAAGGTGGATGATAATAGTCGAATGGATACGGATGAAACCACAGACAAAGAGGACGAGAGTAGCAACAAATGTAATCATGATCTTATGGCAACGCGTCCTGAAATAATTATCGCCCCCACCAAGGCCCAACGAGGCAATGACGAAGATATCTCCATGAATTTACCATCAGGCTCGGCTGTGCGCAGTGTCATAGTCTGTTTGAAGCAAAATCAAAACTGGCCCTTGAAAAGTAAGTAATTTTGGAGTATATGAGTAACATTAGAGTAGTCCAGGAAAACAATTTCCTAAAAATGTTGTATGGGCCCAATAATTATTGTTCCAAAGTTTCATCCCAATCGAATAACCGGAAACCTTCCCATTTTTTTTGAGGCCGTAAAACCAATTTTTTTTCGAGATCATAAAAATTAATAAAAAAAAAAAAGAGTAAAAAACAAGTTTTTTACAATATAACCCTTTCACCGACTAAAAAGCAGAAAATAAATTTCCTTTATCCATATATTTAGTTGTTCTTTTCCATAGACATTATTACCTTATTTTGATACTCATTCAGTGCATCGACAGAGAAATTGTGCGGCACGTTTATACCTAACTCGCCAAATCTAAGCACTTAATATTTATTACTTCTATATTGCTAGCAACCTACCTGCGCAATTTGCTTGAATTCAATTGAGACAATTTTATTCAAATGAAACTTGTGCGCATGCGCAGGTTTTATATGTTTCAGTTGTTGTTGTAACAGCAATTAGAATGTATCGCGCTATATTAAAACTAAAACTTTATAAAATTTAGTAAAAACCCAACGTTAAAACACGAATGCATAAAAACCCCACAACTCACTTTATTTGGCATTAATGGAGTATGAAACAATTTTGTGAACATGTCTTGGATTTTATCATACAGGTATTTTAATTTTTTTAAAGATGAAAAGTGGCCTTAATTTTTATGAGAAAATCAGATGCGAGTTCACAAAATCGGATTTACAGGAAAAAATGTTCATCGTAGATAAAAAATTATTGAAAGGTACTTTGTAGAAAAACTTCCAAGGAACAAAACTGCATCATTTATAATAAAAAACTTATATATAAGTATAAATATATAAAAAATAATGAAAGTTAAATAAAAAAAGAGTAAAAAACAAGTTTTTTAAAATATAACCCTTTAACCGACTAAAAAGCAGAAAATAAATTTCCTTTAAATTAATTTCCGCAATTTCGATTTAAAATTAAGGGTTTTTGGCGACTTCAAAATTTGCAGTGATATTAGGAACAAAGTCAAAAACCCTTAATTTTAAACCGAAATTGCAGAAATTAATTTAAAGGAAATTTATTTTCTGCTTTTTAGTCGGTTAAAGGGTTATATTTTAAAAAACTTTTTTTTTACTCTTTTTTTATTTTCCCCTTTTTTTTTAAAAAAATTTTTTTTTTCGGTATATTTCTTTCTAATTTATATTATGCCCGTATAGTTTTTCTTCTTAAATTTTTACATTTAAAAAATTTTGTTTGATTTAAAAAAAAAAATTGTTCGCCCCTTTTTCCCCCCTTTTTTTTTCCTTTTTTACTCTTTTTCCCCAATGCCAGCCTAAGTGAAAAATTTCAGCCCTGTAGCTTAAAAAATACGAAAGTTAGAACTTTAAATTGGCTCCATTCCGCTCCCCTTTGCCCCCACACCCCCCTTTCCAAAGGGTATAAAAAATCATTTTGTCAATAAGAACCCACCTACCAAATTTCATCATTGTAGCTTGAAGGAATCGGAAGTTATGCCATGTTTAAAAAAAAAAGGTTTGAGTCCCCCCACGGCCCCCTACGCCTCTGATGGACCCCAAAATTTAATAGAATGCATTGTCACCGGAGTTCTATCAGTGTTCCAAATTTCAGCTCTCTAGCTTATGTGGAAGTGTATGAAAAAGCTCGCCGCAGATTTGAGGATATATATATATATATATATATATATATATATATATATAGTCCGCCCAAAGCAAGTTAATATAAGGGTTATAAAAAATACCCTTGTTTTCTTTAAATGGATACCTTTTAGGTAAAATCCGACCAAAAATCCCCCAAAAAGGGAAATTACCCTCAATTTGGCATCACTGCTTTACTACGATTTTGAAAAATTTTTCAAATCTACTCCGTCACTCCGCTCAAGCGAAGATCTACTACGATTTTTATACCCCCACACTCACTGTGGCAGGGTATACTAACTTTGTCACAACGTTTGTAACGCCCATAAGGAGGAGTGTCCGGTATGGAAAAGTATATATATTCTTGATCAGCATCACCTCCTGAGTCGATTTAGCGATGTCCGTCTGTCTGTCCGTCCGCACGATAGCGGTCGCAGTTTTGGAGATATCGACTTGAAACTTTGGGTATAAGTTTTTCTCGTGAATACTGAGATCAAGTTTGAGAATCAGCCAAATTGGATAAAAACTGGGCGTGGCTCCCATACACCGAAAAAAAAGGTAACAATTTTTTATTGTTGTATTCGATTGGAAATGTTTAGAAACGTATTTTTGACATGGTCCGAGGTTCCGAAGTCACATATATAAGGGTCTAAATGGTGTCTTGAGACCAATTTTTTTTTTGGTGGATTTGATTGGAAATTTTTAGAAATGGATTTTGGACATGATCCGGGCTCCAAAACCACCTATAATTGGCTCAAAATAGGGTCTTGAGACCACATTTTTTTATGTTCGAGGTACTTCTTCCTACTGTGTGTGGGTATTTCAGTTTCGGTATAGCCGAAGATAGTCCACTCTCTAGTTTTTTTTTACATTTTCATTTAATTTTATTTAAAAAAAACCAAAACTAAATTATCAAAAAAGAATCATGTTATTTCTCCAAAACGGAATTCCGCCGCATTTGCATACAAGGGTTAAAGCTTCCTACTCTAAAGGAACGACTCAAGAACAATTTGGCGAAGTTTCTTATGTTGTAAAATTGTATTAGAGCAGCAATTTTTGACATCTCAAAAGTCAAAAATTATAAAATATGGTTTCATTTACTCCAGAAATGAATATGATCAGTCCGAACCCTTTCTCCACTGCAGTCGTAGGTTCATGCCCGGCAGCGGTCTTTTTATACCCTACAAAACAGTATGAAATTTTGTATAGTGGGGTTTTCGGGTTCGCTGAGTCGGAATTTAAAAATTCAAGATGGCGGCCGAAATTTCAAGATTTCATCAAAACAGTATGAAATTTTGTATAGGGGAGGTTTTTGGGGTCGCTGATTTCGAATTTTTTTTTTTTAAATTTATTTTTTTTATTTTTAATTTTTAAAAGTTATTTATACAAAAATTATAAGTGTTGCCTCAGCGCCATTGAAGGCTTTATAGAGGCTTGTTGACAACATATTATTTAAAAAATAAAATATTATAAAATTAAAATTTATATTTTAACAAACATGCTACGTAAGAAGCAAATCAACGTTTTCTAAAAGGTATTCTTTTAAATGAAGTTTGAAAGTCGAAATATTCGTAATATTTTTTAAGCTATTTGGTACCTTATTATATTCAATAGGACCAGCGTACTCTATTCGTTGTTTCGTTGTCTCCAATCTGCACCTTATACTCCTCAAGTTCGTTGTATTTCTTTTATTGAAGTTATTCTGATTTCGACGAAAATATAAAACGTGATAGCCAATGCAACGTATGCATTTAAACATATAAGCCACAAGGTGTTTTTCGTACAGTCCATTTATCGGAAGTATTGCAACAATTTTTAAAGCCCTGTTTTGTGCTGACTGCAAACATTTCAATTCATTGCTAGTCTTATGAGCATATACAATTGGAAGATATGTTAAATGACTATGTATCAATGCTTGGTATATTAACAGCTTCACTTTTTGACTTAACTTGCGCTTAAACTTATACAAAATACCAGTTGCCGATGCAATTTTGGATTTTAAATACTGTATGTGCAAATCCCATGACAAGCTGCGATAAAAGTTGACTCCTAGGTATTTTACACTGTCTGCTTTAAAAATTTGTTTGCCATCCACTAGTACACTGAGATTTTCATCACATTTATATGAATGTGGTCGAAATCTGATAAATTGGGTTTTATCTGCATTCAATACCAATTTATTTATGCGAGCGTATTCCGATATGATAGCAGCGTCATATTCCATTTGAGCTTTTAGGACCAAAGTATGCTTGTATGGGTAAAATAAGCTAATGTCATCTGCATACATGAACAGTTTTCCATTTAAATTTAAGTTTTTTATATCATTTAGATAAATATGAAACAGCAATGGTCCAAGGACACTACCTTGGGGCACTCCACAAGTAACATTCATTAAACCACTTTTTCCGGTGCCAACTTGAACATATTGTTTTCGATTGTTAAGGTAACTTTGAAACAATTTTAAGTCGTTCCCAACAACTCCAGCTGCATTTAGTTTATGTAGTAATATTTCATGGTCTACAAGATCAAAGGCTTTTGTAAAATCATAAAACATACCAGCTACGCCACTTGATCCTTTCTCTAAGCCATCGCATATGAAGTTCACAACATTCATAACAGCTTCTTCAGTACCGGAACCTTTTTTAAATCCAAATTGATGACTGAACAGAAAATTTTGACCTTCCAAATAATGAATTAATTGATTGTAGATTAGTTTCTCAAAAATGTTATCCAATATTGGTAATAGCGCTATAGGACGGAACTTTTCCACTTTATTTGCTTTTGGACTTTTCGGTATTGGAACAATTTTATGTATTTTTAAAGTATCCGGATATTTCGAGCACTTGATCATCTTGTTGAAGACGTTCTTTAAAATCGGCGAAAGTATATCGCTACATACAAATACCATCCTCGGAGTAATGTTATCATGCAGATCCAACTGTGAACCTATTTCGTGGACATCCTCTGAACTGATATTAGTGAAAGTGAAGCGATTTGTAGTTTGCGACAATGTCATCATTGCATTTATGTTGTCATCAACTTGAACTTCGATCCCATTACGTAAACGCCCAACAGATTCCGTGAAGTATTCATTTAAACATATAGCCTTTTCTCTATCATTAATTACAGGAATATCTTCTCTATTTGATAGTTCAATGGATTCTGGCTTCGTTCTGCCCAACATGTTATTAATAAACGTCCAGGAACGCCTTGGGTCTGCCCTACATTTGTTTAAATTATGCGTGTAATACTCATTCATAGAAATCCTCATTGCGACTTTTACAACATGGCTTATTCGTTTCAATCTTTCAGCTACACCTCCATCATGCGGATACTTTCTTCTAGTTTTTAGCAAAGTTGATTTTAAAGTTATCAAACATTGCAGATTCTGGTTAACCCATGGTGTCATTTCATATCTTAGAAATCGCCCTTGTGTAGATTTAGATGTGTTTCTCGAAGCTGCTGCTGAAATGACATTAATTATTTCATTGGTCATTGTCGATGGATCATCTGCATTAACGTTGATAGATACGTTTTCTTTAACAGATTTTTTAAAGAGTTCATAGTTTAAGTTGTACTTAACTATCTCGACATAGTCACTGCATCTATATTCAGTTTTGAATTTGCAACATAAAATGTTGTGGTCTGTTATTTTTAGAGCCCGACCGATAAGCATTTTCAGGCCGAAGCCGATGCCGAAGGTCAATTGGCAGCCATTTACTTCGGCCGACGCTGAAGGCAAATACCGAAGCCGAAGCCGATACTTAAATAAAAACCCTTTAAAAACTTGTTTTTTCGTGTATTTTCATTCGAATTCGAGTATATAAATACACATTTAGTTTTTTAAGGAACTAAAAATGTATTTAAACAAATAATAAAAGTAACCAAAAGAATTCACAAACAAATCCTAGGTCAAAACTAACAATATCCTCAAATTATCCCATATATCCCGTGTAAGAACAATTGGATTTTTTTAAAATCACTTTTAAAAATTTGGAGTAAAGTTTAAAATAATGGGAATTTAGAAGAAATGGTAGAGAATTCTTCACAGAATAAATCCATCTAAGTAGCTGTTTTTTCAGCACTCCCCAAATCCGTCAGGTGATGGGCAAAGGATATTCTAGTTGATGGTAAAAACCACCTGTGAAGCTTTGAACTTTAAATGTAAAATTTTACCAAAAACGGTCCCGGATTTCAGCACCTTATATGTTGGCGCAGCAATTTGGGCTACATTTCTAAAAGGTAGAATCCTTCCGTGAGCCTCCTACCCCTATATTTGAAATTTCATACAGTTTACCAGGACTCCTTTTAACATAGACATCAGGGCAAGTAGTAGCTTCTAAATCTATATTTAAAATTCAGTAATCCACCCAGAAAATGTCCAAGGATGTACTTTGTGGCAGTTTTAACCTCGTGCCACGCAATTTGAGGCGAGATTCACTCAATATTCGATGATTACTAATTTAAATTTTAATCATATTTTTTGTTTTGTGGGCCTCTTATGTCCCATTGGAAATTCCATCAATTACACAATTTTACATTCAAGTCTCAAGAAAATCAGTAAGACCGTTTAGATGTGATGAGGGCTAGAAAATCGTATCGTAAAAAATTAGTTTTGGTTTTCGGTGTCGCAAAAATAAGGAAAAAAATTGAAAAGCTTCGAAAAAACCGAAGCCGAAGCCGAATGTGAATTTTTGGCCGATAACGGCCGAAGCCGATTAATCGGTCGGGCTCTAGTTATTTTACACTCAACTGAATCAATAGACATTTTTTCTGGAACATTGCTGAATATATTGTCAATTGAACTTTGACTAGCAGGTCGAGTTACCAGATTGTGACAACTTTTGCAGTCATACATATTGAATAAATCTATCAGTGAGTAAGTGTTGGAATTTTTATTACTTAAATCCACATTGGAATCACCCATCACAATACAGGGATTTTGAGAAATGATACTGAGCTCAGTGTCCATTGTACTTATAAAAGTACGCATATTACATTTTTGAGACCTATAAAATGTCATAATCTGCAAAGACTTACTCCGCACTTTGATATCATGAAGTGTCACCAGAATGGAATCCACATAATTCTCACTCAGCAATGCACATTATTATAGCCAGGAATAGAGTACAACTGAATATTCTGCCTGAGAAACCAGGTTTCCTGCACAGCAATTATATCAGGAAGTCTAGGAAGTTGACTAACCAAGCTTTTAAATTTGTTGAATTTTGAAATTGATGAAATGCTTCTTATGCTAACAGAAATGATATAAAGAAATTTGTATTGTTCAGTTTTCAAAGAATTTGCATACAATTTTAGGTTTTTAAAGTACTGATTATTATTCATTTATATAAAAAAAATTAAGAATATATTAAGCAAAAGAAAACGACAAACAAAATATTATGTCGGGGACCTGAAAGAGTGCTCTTCATCATCACTGCTACCAGAGTCTTCAATACGACCAACTGCATTCCGTCTGCCTTTCGAGGGTTTATTACAAGATGAATTCATCAAAAATTTGTCTACATCGCCCATTCCTTTTACAATTTCTTGTCGAGAATTTTCGCTCTTCTTAACAAATACTTTGTTGCCTTTACAATATACAAACTTGTAACCAACTGCCTTCAAAGATTTCGCATAATTAAACAGCTCCATAGTTTCTTTGCTTTGTGTAGTTTGTCGATTTCTATTATTTCATAAAGTTTATTTGACCCAAAGCAATATATAGAAATCCGTGCATGTAAAAAACATGATTTATAGAGGTTTTTTGTAAATGGTCCAGCTCACGGATTACAGTTGCTAGAGTCGAAATATTTTGAGAATCACCATAAAATAGACCAAAGTACATTTCCAGGGGGTGACCCGGGCCACTTTTTTTTGTCCATAGAACGTGAGGCGGTTTAATATATATATATATATATATATATATATGATGAATAATGCATCATTCATAAAAAAGAAACTAAAATAGAGTTCATGCTTAAACACAAAATTTTGCGGAAAAAAAATCAATTTTTTGACTTTGATAATAAATTAACGCTATTTATGTTGATCGGATTTTGACGTATTTTAGACCGTTGTTTTTGTTATCAAATTAGCTTTCCAAGCCGCTTAAGAATAGCCTGTTAGCTACAATAATTCTGAAGTAAGAAAACAAACAGTGAAAACACTTTTTTTCCCATTTTTTCGCATACCTAACCCTATAACTCCTTACAAGGTCATTTGCAATTTCGATTTAAAATTAAGGGTTTTTGGCTACTTCCCTCCTAATATCTTTGCAGATTTTTAAGTTGCCAAAAACCCTTAATTTTAAATCGAAATTGCTGAAATTAATTTAAAGGCAATTTATTTTCTGCTTTTTAGTCGGTTAAAGGGTTATATTTTAAAAAACTTGTTTTTTACCTTTTTTATTTTCCTCTTTTTTTTTTTTTTTTTTAAATATTTTTCTCCCCCTTTTTTTACTCTTTTTTCCGAATGCGAACCTAAGTGAAAAATTTCAGCCTGCAGCTTACAAAATACGAAAGTTAGAACTTTAAATTGGCTCCATCCCGCTCCCCTTTACCCCCACACCCCCTTTCCAAAGGGTATAAAATTTCATTTTGTCAATAAGAACCGACCTACCATTTCATCATTGTAGCTTGAAGGAATTGGAAGTTATGCCATGTTTAAAAACATTGTCACCGGAGTTCTAACAGTGTTCCAAATTTCAGCTCTCTAGCTCATGTGGAAGTGTATGAAAAAGCTCGCCGCAAATTTGAGGATATATATATATATATAGTCCAACCAAAAATGTTTAGAATGACGTATACAGTCTTATTCAATTCATGCTTAATTGCTTAATTGCTTAAAAGAATATTGTCTTTGGCCGCAGAAATATTTCAGATTTTATGAAATCAGCCATCATTCTACTTAAGGTAAGGAACCTATGTTTGGATTATCGACTTTTTTTTAAATTTTGATTTTTTTTAAAGGTAAATACTTTTTATACCTTTTACGTCTCCTTTTTAGCATCTTAAAAGATGAACCAGCGATAAAATGTACAAAAAAAAGATAATTAAAAAAAATTTTGTACTAAAATCAGCAAAAATGCTCCAGCGAAAAATAAAATACTGCAGTCAATTTTGAATGGATTTGAACAAGTTTTGGCTCGTTGAACTCGAAATTTTATGTATTTTTAATTTCTGTAAAAAAATTAGTATAGTGTTGTATGAAAAAAATTCTGAAATCGAAAAAAACCGTTAAAATAAATTGTCAAAAAATTGTGTCTGAGCGATGTTTTCAGTAATAACTTCTGTGTTTTTCGCCATATAAATCATACACTGATTAAAGCGTCTGTTTCTCTTCTTTTCAACAAGCTAAAGCTTGTGTATATCAAGCTCACGCTTATAAAGTTATCATTAAAAATGGGGTAACACCGACAAAAATTGGTTTTTCTCTTCTAACTTCAGATTTTGGGGGGGTGTAATCAAAATACCATTTTTTTGGACATACCTACAACGTGCAATAGGTGGCGCCCCAAGTTCTAGGCTTTTTTTTTGTAACGCGGTGTTATTGAAAAACTGGACTCTGGACTCATGACAAAAAATCTGGACAATCCAGACGAATCCAGACCGTGTGGCAACCCTATATATTATATATATATATATGTATATTATATATATATATATATGTATATTATATATATATATATATGTATATATTATATATATATATATATGTATATTATATATATATATATATGTATATATTATATATATATATATATGTATATATTATATATATATATATGTATATATTATATATATATATATGTATATATTATATATATATATATGTATATATTATATATATATATATGTATATATTATATATATATATATGTATATATTATATATATATATATGTATATATTATATATATATATATGTATATATTATATATATATATATGTATATATTATATATATATATATGTATATATATTATATATATATGTATATATATATATGTATATATATTATATATATATGTATATATTATATATATATATATGTATATGTATATATTTTAAGTTCTAACATTCGTATTTTTTAAGATACATGGCCCAAAGTTTGTACTTAAATTCGGGGGAAATTAAAAAAAAAGGGTGGGGGAGAAAAATTAAAAAAGGGGGTAAGCGAGTTGGCGAGTTCGAGAATCGAAATTGAGGAAATTAATTTAAAGAAAAGTTATTTTCTGCTTTTTAATTTAAACCGGTTATATTTTAAAAACAATTTTTTTTAATCTTTTTTTTTACTTTGAGGTAATATAACTTTTTTATTGTAGCTTAATGTGCAATAAGGTTGCGTGAAATAAGAGAAATAAAGCCGTATTTTTCGTACGGCCTTATTTCCAAATAAAAAAAAGGGCGAATCGGCTTTATTTCACTTTAAAAAAAATGTTTAAAGGCGAGGTTCGATTACGAAATGTGAAATAAGGCCGTACGGTTTTTCGCTTGAGGTGCTTATATTGAGACACATGTTCAACATGAGCTTTGCGTATCGAACCGAACTAAATTAGAGCAATTGTCCATTAAATTTTTTGAAGTCTTTTTCCATTCACAAGAATGCATACATTTTTTTTATGTTAAATTAATACAGCCTTTTGAATGCATTTTTTTTGATTTCGTAAGTGAATGCAATCTTCAGAGGAATGAAATCAAAAGAATGCATTCATTTTGATTGCAATCTTTTATTGATTTCAATCTTTTGAGTGAAATCACTAAAGACTTCAACCTTTAGACTGAAATAATTTAAAGACTTCAACATTTTATTTGAATTTGATTGAGATTTTTTCGATTTGAATTCTTTTTTAAAGTCATTGCAGATTTTTTGTTTAAATTGGAAATCATATGAAATTTTTATCAAGGTCCAGCAAAGGGAGTACGGCGAGGAACAACGCCGTGAGCGCGATTTCAGAAACGCACGGTCGGAATATCACTGGTTTATTCGTTTAAAAGATTTAAAAAATTTGACAAATGGAGGGTATTCAAGAATGGGTACCGCCAACAGAAAAATTATATCCAGTGAGGAAAATTGAACAATATTTTGAAGTATAAAAATTATTGGTGACTACCATACCATCCCAAACCGCTGAGCCCAGAGCTCTGAAATGTTTTTTGTTATGCTCTGGTGATAACCTAGGCGTCTGTTAAGAAGCGATTAGGTGCTCCGCCTTCTGTCACGCCCACCAGAACAATAACTGCGGATTCAATATAGCCGCCGAAATTTCAAGATTTCATCGAAACATTACAAAACTTGGAATTTGATGTCATTTATGGTCGGGGAATCACGGAATGTACGGAAAGGTCCAGGGGGCGTGCTTTATTTTACATTATTGTGATTAGATTTAAATATAAATATTTGTTTTTCGGCTTTTTATAACCCTTATATTAACTTGCTTTGGGCGGACTATATATATATATCCTCAAATCTGCGGCGAGCTTTTTCATACACTTCCACATGAGCTAGAGAGCTGAAATTTGGAACACTGATAGAACTCCGGTGACAATGCATTCTATTAAATTTTGGGGTCCATAAGAGGCGTAGGGGGCCGTGGGAGGGCTCCAACCCCTTTTTTTAAACATGGCATAACTTCCAATTCCTTCAAGCTACAATGATGAAATGGTAGGTGGGTTATTGACAAAGTGAAATTTTATACCCTTTGGAAAGGGGGGTGTGGGGGCAAAGGGGAGCGGGATGGAGCCAATTAAAGTTCTAACTGAAATTAATTTCAGCAATTTCGATTAAAAATTAAGGGTTTTTGGCGACTTTAAAATCTGCAATGATATTAGGAATAAAGTAGCCAAAAACCTTTAATTTTAAATCGAAATTGCTGAAATTAATTTAAAGGAAATTTATTTTCAGCTTTTTAGTCGGTTAAAGGGTTCAATTTTAAAAAACTTGTTTTTTACTCTTTTTTTATTAAGTTTAATATATTAATATTAAACTTTAATCATTTCATATATTGTATGTGTATTAAATTTTTTTTTTCACTTTTTAATATTATTTTTTTTTATTTGAAAACAATTTAACTTGAGCTGTGAAAACTTATATTTTAAATAAACCCCATGGAAAAAAACCTTCTAATCTATTTTATTTGGATAGTAATTGAAGTAATTATTAAAAAACAATTGGTTTGGAAAACCTTATTGTCATATTTTATTTGTATGATGACTTAAAAAAAAACAGTCGTCGTTTCGACGAAGCATGATCTTTGTGTACAAAAAATAAGGATGACCTTCTAGGGTCAAACAGCGAAGTCATTTTTGTAAAACTCGTAGCTAATCCATTCGATTCCCGGCGACTTTTTCCATTTACACCGTTTTAGTACAAAAAGAAGATCTATGAAATTAAAAGGAGAATCAAGAATCACTGACAGAATGCAAAGCCTCAAAGCGTACATCTATATCAAAGCTGGGCATTAACTAAGTTACTAAGTTACTAATTAACGAAGTTAAATTTCTGATTAACTTTTAACGTTTCAGTTAATTTCGAAAACCATTAACTTTTCCTTTAAGTTAAGTTAAATTTCTTCAGTTAACTTGCATTAGTTAACTTTAAAACGAAAAAATGTTTTTATTATTCTAAAAGAAAGTAAAAATTAAGAATTCATACTATTTTTTAACTGATATTGACATTAAATTTAAAAATTATTTCACAAAACAATTAAATACACAGGACGATATATTTCGAAGTGTAGAATACTTCTATATTCTCGTAAAGTTTTTATGTACGAATGGACCATTCTCCATACACAATAGCGTTCTAGCCATCACGTGAGGTTTACATCGTCTGGATATTTACATCGTATTTTCCATTTCTCAAATTTCTCAAAATGGCTTAAAATTGAGACCGGCATAGTGTTTAGAATGACCTGTGATATTTGTTCTTAACCAAACTTCATTCGTTTCATTATTATTATTTAATATTCTAATAAAATTTGTATTTTTTCAAACACGAAATTTCGCTTTCAATAAAAATGGTTGGCATTTATTTTAAGGAACATTTTCATATAAAGCTGAAACCGATCGGAAAAGGGGTCTGTGAGTGCAGGCATTCAATTGTATATAGTTAAAATGACTTTTGAAAGGTTTTTTGTACAAACAAATCAAATATTTTTCCATTGAAATTTTAGTTATTTAATTAAATTTTTAGCGAAGTTATCTTTTCAACGAAATATTCTTTTTATTTGAATGAAGTTAAATTTTTGATTGACTATGCGCAGCTTTGATCTATAATACTTTTTCAATGACCTGGCGGAGTTATCTGAGAAACCTCTTCATGATATGCTCGCCTTTGTTAGAATTTCGGGGTGGTTGGACAACCAACTAATGGTTTGACGAGTGTGGGTTTAATTTTACTGCCGCTTAGAGCCAGAATTGAGAACTGTTTTGCAAAATAACATATGCGGATTTTAAAATTCAAATATTTTTTAGGCCATCGATAGATTTTTTTTTGTGTTTTTCAACTAAGCTAGGGCTACATTCACAGAATTCGTGGTCAAATTTTTAGACCTAAAAGTTGTTCCCGCGAACCGTGGCTAATGAGATCGATATCATACACCAGGTAAACATCAGAAAAATAAAAGTAAGAAACTGCGTGCCTACATTTTGTGAAAACTTAATTCTGTTATAGCGTTTACATACATAAGTTGCCTTTCGTAAGCATAATAGTGAACTCGTTTCCATTTCATCACGTATTCAATTTTAATTTTAAGTTCACTTTAGACCAAAAACACTTATTAACAGAGTCCACCACATATTTAAATATAGGCGGAACATCAGCTAAAAAATCTGAGCCGATCTCTATCGAACAAAAGACGGCAACACATGAGGACGCGAAATGTGGTCGAACGAAGTCGTCAATGCTTGTGTTCCCTGCGCGTGGCCTAAACTTCTGCAAACACTTTTCGTCCGATTCCCCATCTTGGAACTTCTTACTCGGCCGCTGGAAGTTGACTCTGGAATTATTCGGTCGTGTTTTCATGGATGACGTTGGCATGGAGCATGGCTCGGTTCTGCCTGAATTGCGCGGCTTCCCGGTGAAAGAGATGCGATTTAGGCGTCATATGGAAAAGCTTCGAAATGGTCAACAGCGTGATCTAATCCTCTGCAAATTGGAACGAAATCGTGATAGTTTGATTATACAAACATTTAAAGAGTTAAACACCCAGTTTGGCAGCCAGAATAGACGGGTCCATCCACCGCTTACATTCAACCGTGTCAAAGTCACGTTTAAGGACGAACCGGGCGAAGGCTCTGGTGTGGCGCGTAGTTTTTATACATCGATATCGGAAGCTCTATTGGCGAGTGCTAAAATGCCCAATTTAGAGACGGTGCAGGTAGGCAGCAACAGTAAATATGGTGTACCATTCTCCAGTATACTGCGTAATCGAGGAACGTCCGGACGTGATCCACCCACACTGCAAAGACGCGCCACAGGCAACAAGATTCTCTGGCGCACTGCACGCGAGCGGAAGGTGCTCAACTATGATGCTAGGCCGTATGTGCCATTGAATAACACGGGTATGTATTGTAAAAACCAGGGTTGGCAACCGTAACCGATTCATTTTTGGGAGTGAACCCGAAACCATTCGTCGTAACCGATTGAATTGGTTCAATCAAAACCAATTGAAAAGGTTTCGGGTTTCTAATTCGTTTTTAAAAGGTTTTCATACACAAAATTGACTTTTTTTTTCAAAGAGAAAATTCATAGTATTTCATTTATTTCATATATTTTTAAAATATAGGAAAATATTTTTTTTTTAATATTCAATACATCTCTTTATATTCTTACTTTAAGACTGAAAAAAGGAATCAACAATTAAACAGTTACTAATATTTTTTGTAAATATCAAACTATCTTCGGCTATGTCGAAGCGGAAATACCCCTACAAATTTGGTCTCAGAACCTAATTTATAGGTAGATTTGGAACTTCGGAAATCCGTTTCTTAAAATTGCCCATGGACTCCATTTTGACGAGTTTTATGTAGTTTTGGATAAGACTTGGAAAATTTTCGCTTTTTTTTCGTAGTTTTCTATGGCAGTTCTTTTTGTCCGATTTAGCTGATTCTCGAACTTTATCTCAGTTTAAAATAAAACTTGTGCCCAAAGTTAAGAAAAAAAATTTCTACCGCTATCGTGACAGACGGATTTGGATACATTGGTTCTCAATACTGATCATGAATATATATACTTATCCATACCGTCCTTATAAGCGTTTCAAACGTGGTGACAAAGTTAATATACCCTGTGTGGGGTATAAAAACTAAAAATTTAAGTAGAAATTTGTTTCAGTAATGTAATTATATTCAGCACCCTTGATTTATATTGAGTGGATATAAAATTTCCTAATATTCGGCCATCTAGAAAGCTTTTGAAACCTGAACCGACACCTTTTCAATCGCTCCAACCAACCGAAACCTTTTTATAATCAAGGAGTGAAACCGATAACCGAAACCGTTTGCCAAGTGGGAGTGAAACCGAAACCTTTATTCGATTCAGTTGCCAACCCTGGAAAAAGGTTGGAATCGATTATATTTATTAAAGTGTATATTTTTCTTAGATAACTCGACGGATAATACTAACGATCATTTATCCGTGCATTTGCAACAACTTGGTGAGCGTCTTCATCCTAAGGTATCATCGTCTTTCCCATTTTTGTATTGCAATTTTTTTCACCAAAATTTTTTTTTTTGTAAGATATATTCGATCAATCCGGCCAATGCTTCTAAAATAACGGGAATGCTTTTGGAGATACCAACACCTCAGCTTCTACCTATACTATCCTCCGAGGAAACGCTCCGGTTAAAGGTGAACGAAGCTCTCGATATCATAACATTCAAGCAAAAGACGGAGGCAAGCAGTTCGTCAACCCAATCAAAGAAAATGCTGCCAGTTGTGTTATTGGAGCAGTGCCAAGTGGAAGACAACGAACCATTGTTCTACTCACCCGGCAAACGAGGATTCTACACGCCGCGCCAAGGATATGGATCGTTCGAGCGCATTAATGCATTTAGAAACATTGGGAGGTACACACACGGGCCCTTTTTTAAAAACTTACGTGGTTTAATTCAAATTTACTTTTATCTTTAATCAAATAGATTAATTGGTCTCTGCCTTTTACAAAATGAACTGCTGCCATTGTTTCTACAAAGACATGTACTGAAATACATACTAGGACGTAAGATTAAATTCCACGACCTAGCCTTTTTTGATCCGGCAATTTACGAGTCGTTTAGGCAATTAATACAAAATTCACAGACGGAAGAGAGCGAGGAAATTATCAACCGTATGGAACTGTACTTTGTGTAAGTGGAAATTCGACCGAGATTGAATGAACAGCAGAAAATTACGCTGCTCAAAAGTGTGATTATATGATGAGCGCCATAACTAAATCTAGATCGCTAATCTCGAATGTGAGGTCCGTCTTGCTCTGCTACGTCTACGTCTAGGTTACTTGTAAACCAAAACAGAGAATGAAACTTTTTTTGTCGAATCATGCCAGGTGGGATTACAGCTGCTACCAAGTGCGTCTTTTAAGCTTTTGTGGGTTGATCATGTCAGCTGATCCTATAAACCAGTATTAATCCCAAATACACACGAAGGGGTAGCTTTAATACCATGATTCACAAAGACGCACTCATATTATTCAGCTCTGGATATCGTTTTTACTCAGAGATTCTCTGGATACATAACCAACGAATAAAGTTATCCAGGGAAAATTTTAACCAGTCCAATTTGACTGGTTAACGGAGATATCTAGAGCTTTTTCATAGAAATTTCAAAACTTTATATATTTAGATGTGATAATGTGTGTATGTTTTTAGGTATACGAGGCTCACAAATCAGCATTGTGATGGCTCTTAGGGACATGAACGGCATTGGTGATTAGTTGCAGAATATGCTGCATTCACTTGAAAGCGCATATTACTTTACCGAGGAGGCGGTATAGTCCATGAGGGACCAGCTCTACGACGTGTTGTATGCAGAGCATAGGGCATGATATAAAAATTATTATGGGGGATCTCATTGGCAGGATTGGTAGGGAGGGTATTTATCGATGGGAATCACAGCCTTCATCCCAACAAAGTTATGTGGAGGTCATCGCATGATAAACCGAATAGACTGGATGCACGATAGGTTTCCAGTGTCTTAGACGGACGAAGATGTAGCAAGGGTTGTATATTTTAAAGATGAGAAGGATAGCAACGATAGAAAGCTCAACATAAGGGCTCTAGGCAGGCGGTGTATCCACTAAATTCGATAAAGTGTTCCCTGCAAATGAGGGAACAGCAATGCAGAAACGATCGATAGCCATTGCTAGTTCAACAAAAAACATCACACAATTCTAATTTGCAATTCAAATTCAATGACAAACAATAACAAATAATTATTTTTGAAGTATAAAATATTCGAAATCTGGATATCTTTGACTTTTGGCTGGAAATATATTGGGAAAAATCACAATCCGGCCGTTAAGATATCCATACCGGGTAAATTGCTATCCAGAGGTAAATAAAACCAAATTTTAGCCCTAGATGTTAACCGATGGATACATTTTATTCATGGGATAATTTATAATGCGGGGCTAAGTTTTTTATTTTGCTTTTTTCAATACAAAATTGGTGACATGTCTTCTTCGTCGCTTTTTAATCTTCGAAATTATCATCAATATTTATATTTGGGAGAGATTGTGGGCAAGAGATGACCCTGGCCAGGAGCTTGAAAAATAAAAGGCTAAATCGTCCTAAAAAAAGGCCAAAAAAGTCCATAGTGGAAGCTAAATTATTCCAATTGCATGTTAAAAGCTTCCGCCATTGCATTTCAATTGCAGTTATTGGGAAAGTATGTTTGGCTTTGACCACCTTAAGTGAATTTTCAACAGAAAAAAATCTATCTTTCTAAGAGTATTCATTTTTTCATGGATGTATTCATCAAAAATGTAAGAGAAATGGGGAACAGACATCAAAAAAGGTTCAATTGGAGACGATAACAGGTTAAAGTTCTCGTGACGTAAAACAATCTGATAGCATAAGTGATCGAGCAGAAATATCAAATCCGACAAAAGTTTTGTAGGGTCGCCGTATTACTTTCAAATGCCTTGTTAACTTTTTGTACTTACTTCATGCAAAATTGGTTTCAGAAACAAAAGGTATGCCAAGTTACCAAGTATATAAATCACTCAAAATCTTGGCCTTGTGGCACTTGTCTTCTACAGATGGGGTCCTGGAATGAATTTCAGCTCTTTCCATTGATCAACTATACGTTTGACAGCAGTTTCTATAGACAATAGGGCTTTCGATCCCAAAGGCTTTTCGCAATCCCGGGATTTTCGGGACTGAGAATTGCAATCCCAAGATCCCGGGATTTTTCGGGATTTGTTTCTTTTACAAGCAAAATGGATTTTAAAAAATAAAAAAATGTTTTTTATATGTTTTATTGGAAAACTGATAGTTTTAGCTTAAATAAATAAACATAAACATTAATTTCAATTTATTAAAGGTACAAATTAATGAATTTTTTATTTTCAGTATTTGAGTTTCCGTTTCTTTAGCAACGACACAATTCAATTCAAAATATGCTTAAGTACAGTTTCTGAAATTACTTTTGTATCAGTTTTCAGTTTTACTTAATTATTTTTACTAAGCAATTCATTTTTGTGCGTTCGCTAAGACTGAAAATACCAATTTTCTTCTGAAATAAATATAAATTGTTTTTTTTAAAGAAAAAATTTCAAGCACAAACAATTTTATTTGTAATTTTCTTATTAAATAAAAAAATTTTAAGTTTTGAGTTTTCTAACTAACTTTTTTTTCATTTTGGGTTTGTCCAAATGTTGTCAAAACCTATTTTTCTGCTTACACGATTTTTTTATATTTTATGAGCGATGAAAAGTTGTATTTTTCTAGTATTAAACTTTTTTATGGACTAATTTATTTAAAATGTAGTCCCGAAAATCCCGGGACTTAGGAAAAAATATCCCGGGTCGCTTTTGAAGCCATTTGCGTACCCAAATGCTCCTTTCGTTTTTTTTTCTTGGGTTTTTTCGATTTGGACAATAGTACCGTGCACGAAGTAATCACGCATAATATTCCAGCCAATTTTCGCTTGTTCCTCACAAAATAGTTTCTTTTTGTGTTTTTATGTTTTGAGTAAAATTATTTGAAATTTATTTTGAAGTTAAATTTTTGTAATCGGCACCATTCATTTAAAGACAATTGTGTGACCAGTTTAAAATTCGTTCGGTGCATATTTTATTGGAAAGAATTTGAGACGACCAAATTTGTCGCAATAGAGGCAATCGTGTGATTTAATAAAAACATCTGCTTTTCTGCTCAATTTTGACCAAATAGGGGCCGAACAGATTTTTCACTGATCGGCGCATTTGGGGCAATCGTGGGACCTCGCCCTAACTTTTTTTTCATTTTGGGTTTGTTCAAATGTTGTCAAAACCTATTTTTCTGCTACACGATTTGATGAAAAGTTGTATTTTTCTAGTATTAAACTTTTTTTATGGACTAATTTATTTAAAATGTAGTCCCGAAAATCCCGGGATTTCGGGACCGGGATCCCGGGATCGAAAGCCATAATAGACAACCACCGAGTGTCACATGCCCTAACCAACTTAAGTGGTTCATGGACATTGAAAACCAATTATAACTTCCAGATATTACAAATTCTATTTTGCTAGGAATGCATTGCTAGAATGCAGATGCATGGAACTAACACAATTAGAGACCGACCGAAATTCAGTTTCGGTTTCGGTATTTCGGCTTTTCGGCCCAAAAAAGCGGTTTCGGCCGTTTTCCGGATTCGGCCGAAAAATAAAATATCGTTTTCGGCCAAATTTCGTTTTCGGCCGAAATTTCGATATTTCCGCCGAAAATTTCGGTTTGATACGAAAAATGTAACAAATAAATAACAAAGATTACAAACAAAGACAAAACTGAACATTTTGTGTGATAAATATACTTGATAGACGAATTCTTATGCATTTTGGCACGCTAAATACGAAAAAAATAATGAAATTTTTACAGCATGCACCAAAAATTAAATTTTTGTGCAATTTTCATTATTATTTTTGGATTAGGCGTGGCAAAATACATAAGGGACAACCAAGTGGATAAAAGCGGTATGTAACACAAATTTAAGTATTGATCATAGTTTCGAAGAATCAGAAGCGACAAAGAAGACATGTCCCCAATTTGTAATAAAAAAAGAAAAATTAAAAACTTTGAAACTTATTTTCCTGAAAGAATTTGTATGTTCACAGCGTTCTCACTCTTCTCCTATCGGAGCAAAACTACTACTCTCGGGATGATTTTTAAATTTCTACTCCTCTACTACTATTGTAAGAAATCTTCTCCTCAAAATATTATGTGAGTTGCATACAATGCAAAACTACTACTCTTTCTACAAATCTACTACCATGACAGAATCTCTACTACTCTACGCAGAAACCCTAATCTACTCCTCTCTCTTGAAATCTGCTACTTTGACAGTAATTTCTACTACTCCCGTAGAATTTCTACTACTCTACGTAAAAAAATTAAATCTACTCCCTTTCTTGAAATCTACTCCCCTAAAATCGAATATCTACAACTCGCCGTAGCAAAAAGTGAGAACCCTGCCCCTTCAATTGATTACCACGCATTTGATAGTTTGCTTCTAAATTCATCTAATTCATGATCTGAACTTGAAATGATTGATTTCAGCTTAATTATGTACAACTTTATTAAATTTGAATTCACAATTTTTTCTTTTAATTTTTCGGTTTCGGCTTCGGTTTCGGCCGAAATTAAAAAAATAAAATTTCGGCCATTTCGGTTTCGGCCGAAATTAAAAAAAGCGATTTCGGTCGGTCTCTAAACACAATATTAGTATTCGTTTCAAAAGTGCTATAACCCCATTATTTATGGCTACCATGGTGAAATAAGGAATTGGAGATGTGCAAAATTTAAAATTAATCAATTTGTCAGATTTTTACGAAAAGTTATATTCGTATTGCAAAATGATAAGGTTGCACCGAATCGATACACTTATTCAAAATCAGATAAAGTGAAAAAGGCAAAAAAAAAATAAGCTAGATTGAAAATAAAAAGGCTAAATGCAAAATTCCCGCTTGCTTGCTTTTACCAAAAAGTCAATTTTGGAATTAGTGCAGTTGTTGTAATGTTATTGTATTGTTCTTGTTGTGAGGTTGTTAAAATGTGTTGTAGGGTATTTGTACTTGTCTCAGTGTTCCACATTACAACAAACACAACATTATTACAACAGCTGTACTTACTGTCAGTTGACATTATGTCCAAACAAAACCATTGACATTATGTCATCCTTCCCAGAAAATCACCTCATTATATAGAAACTTCATTATACAGAAGTGCACTTTCCTATAATGAATTCGCACGGGACCAGAAAATCACTTGATCATATAGAAACTTCATTATATAGAAGTTCACTTTAGAGAAGTTTGACTGTATGAAGTAAAATATTGAATTTTAGGATCGATTTGATGAAAGAAGAGGGCGGAGGCAGTATAGAGCTGATACCCGGTGGACGTGAAGTTCAAGTGACTTCTAGCAACATTTTTGAATACATTAGGCGTTATACGGAGTATAGACTGATAAAATCGCAAGAGAAGGCTCTTGAAGTAAGTAGATCTAAGCTGGCATAACCATTTTACTAGAGATTTATTTACACTCGTGACATTCGCTTATCTTAAACAGGCGCTGAAAGATGGCATATTCGATGTATTACCTGACAGTTGTATGAACAGTTTAACTGCTGAAGATCTGCGTTTGCTACTAAATGGCGTTGGGGACATAAATGTGACCACTCTAATTTCTTATACAACATTCAATGACGAATCTAGCGAAGGCTCCGACAAATTACTAAAATTCAAGCGATGGTTTTGGAGTATTGTAGAAAAGATGAATACTTTGGAGCGACAAGATTTGGTATAATTATTTGCAGTCTAATTGTGTAAAGGAAATATTTAATATGTGTTATTGATCTGTTTAGGTATACTTCTGGACGGGATCACCTGCTTTGCCTGCATCCGAAGAAGGCTTTCAACCATTGCCATCGGTAACAATTAGACCAGCAGACGACTCACATCTACCGACGGCAAATACGTGTATATCAAGACTTTATATTCCCCTGTATTCAAGCAAGTCGATATTGCGTAGCAAATTGCTGTTGGCTATAAAATCCAAAAACTTTGGCTTTGTGTAAATTTAAAATATATTAATATTTTACTACTATTACGAATTTTCTCGAGTATAAAGTTTTAACCATATTGTAAGAACCCACGACCCCTTCCCTCTCCCTATTGGGACAGAGTTCTCAAAGCTAGCCACAATCCAATTGTCAAATATTCATTCCTAAGTTGTAGTTAAATATGCATACATATATATATTTCTAAATTGAACTACATACAACATCGAACATGCGTTACTTCATCAAAACTGGTGTTTATGGCAATGAGTAACGTTTGTTTCCATAGAACAAAAATTTGTAAGAAGAACTTCATCAATTGAATTACAATTTTATCATTTAACATTATTTTATTACTGTATTTAGTTAGCAGAAGTGAAAGGCATAACCTGCTTTGTAATAAAATATGAAGAATTAATTGTGTTTTTAAAAAAAAATATCCAACGGGAAATCAAGCACCCCAAAAGCTTTTCAGATATGGTCTTTGTGAAGCGCTAAACACCGATATAGCGCTTCACAAACACACTACTTCTATATTCATTTTTACACAGTATATCCTAGGGAGGTAGCGCTTGCGTATTGCTGTATATGAAGAGAATAGTATGCGCTGAATATGTATATTCTTAGTAATTATATTCTTTAAAGACCGACCGAAATTTTTTTTTTAATTCGACCTAAACCGAAAGTTATTTTTTTCAAGTTTGGCCAAAACTAATTCAAGACCGACCGAAACTTATATTATATTATGTAATTGAATATAGAGCCCGACCGATAAGCATTTTCAGGCCGATGCCGAAGGTCAACTAGAAGCCTATTACTTCGGCCGGCGCTGAAGCCCTAAACCGAAGCCGATGTCGGAGCTGATACTTAATACAATATATAGTAACGAACAAAAACTAAGAAAATTTAAGTAATATTTATGTTGGTATCCGTTAGTACAAAACAATAGAGTATTTAATATTGAAAATCAAATAATTTTTTTTTTATTTCTTGTTTAAAATTTTTGGATAAAACTTCGGCCGAATGTTAGAAAAACCGATTTATCGGTCGGACTCTTATTGAATATCTATTAATTTGTCCAAAAGTACGCTAAATTTTTATAGGTTTTTTATTACGGAACAAGAACGAGTCGAAATTTTTGGGGGATTACACAAAATTCCCCTTTTAATCAGTCCCAAGAAAATTTCTGGTAGTGGAGCTCAGAGAAAACAATCGCTCGTATGTCAATATATTTATTAGGGCTGTGACGGATGTGAGTTTTGCTGAGGCGGATGCGGAGCTGTAAAAAGACTCGTTGCGGGTGTTGGAAAATGACATCCGCGAATGCGGGGCCATATGCGGGTGTTTTAAACAACTTTTTCGAAAAAATTTAATTTTTTAATTTTGTGTTAGGTTTTTTGACGTTCTGAAACTGAATCTGACTAAATTTTGCACAGATCGCCTAAAGTTTCTGAGAAAAAAACCAAAAACACAGTAAAAAAGTTTCAAAAAAGAGCAAAACGCTATAAGTTGAAAAGATCCACATACATGCGGATCTCATATCGCGGGTGCGGATGTCTTAAATGTGTGATTTGCGGGTGTCTACGCGGATGTCAATTTAGTGCGTGTGCTCCGCTGGTGCGGAGCTCCGTCACATCCCTAATATTTATACCCCCACACACTGCGGTAGGGTATTTTGACACAACGTTTGTGACGCCCATAAGAGGCGTGTCACCTGAGTCGATTTAGCGATGTCCGTCTGTCTGTCCGTCCGAACGATAGCGGTCGCAGTTTTTGAGATATCACTTGAAACTTTGGGTACATGTTTTTCTCGTGAATACTGATATCAAGTTCGAGAATTAGCCAAGTCATTTTCCAAGTCTTTTTTATTGCTGTATTCGATTGGAAATGTATTTTTAACATGGTCCGAGCTTCCAAGTCCACATATAAATAGGTCAAAATGGGGTCTTGAGATACAATTTTTTTTTTGTGAATTTGATTGGAAATTTTTGACGTGGTCCGAGTTTTTAAAATTACTTATAAATGGCTCAAAATAGGCTCATGATACCAAATTTTTTTTATGTTCGAGGTACTTCTAAATAGATTATACTGTGTTGGGGAATATCAGCTGTATTCCAATGGAAATGTTTAGAAATTGACTTTTGACATGATCCGAGGTTCCGAAGCATCATATAATTAGGTCAAATGGGGCCTTGAGATCAACATTTTTTTTTTTTTGGGATTTTATAAGAAGTTTTTAGAAACAGATTTTGGACACGGTCCGAATACTTTTAAATGGATGATATTGTGAGGTAGTATTTCAGCTTCGGCATAGCCGATAATAGTACACTCTCTAGTTTTTTTTTTTACTAAAAATTATATTGACTGCGTATGGAAATAAAATAGCATAACACAATTTTTCAATTAAACTAGGGAGCAGACTATCTTTGGCTATGCCGAAGCTGAAATTCCCCCACACAGTAGGAGTTCAGAGGTACCTCGAATATAAGAAAAGTTTGTCTCACGGCTCCTTGGTTTTTGTCCGATTTGGCTGATTCTCGAACTTTCTCTTACTTTTGAAGTGAAAAACATGTTCCCAAAGTTTCAAATCGATATCTCTAAAACTGCTACCGATATCGGGCGGAGAGCTAAATCGCCTCAGGAGATTATACTGATCAAGAATATATAGTTCATTTGTCTAAATTTATGTATGTACAAATTTAGACAAATGTTTTAAAATTATTGCAAACGAGGCTGTATTTGAAAGAAATTTATTTATTCTAAATCTAACGAAATCGCAACAAACTTCGATAGAAACATTTAATGCTGAACAAACACCACCTAGATCTAGCAGTAATGCCAACAATGACATCATAATGACACCATGCTCACAGTTATATGATAAAATGTCATATTTAAACGTCATTATAACACCCAACACTTTGAAAAATACTATGTCATCCCAACAAAACAAAAAATCTTAAATCTACCAAAATACACTTCCGATTTACTTAATTATTTTTCTTTTAGACTCAATATTCATAGATATTGGACTAAATATAAAAACATTGCAATAGAATATACAGGGATATATAAATAATAAGTTTACACTCGAAAATTTAGTTGCCAAACATAAGCCTGATATTATTGTTATTCAGGAGACATATCATTTATAAAACCTTTTGCACCTTCCCATGTACGACATCTATAGTCATAACAAAGACTATTGTTACGCTAAGTCGGGCGTAGCTATGCTAATCAAAAATAATCTAAATGTAACTCAACATAGTAAGGGAGTTCACAAGTAATCATAAAGTCATATTGTCGTATAATCATATCGATGCCTTAAAGCACAACCATCCTATGTCCATATTTGCAAAACTCTAGAAAATGAAAAACAAGTTTTCAATTTGGTATGTTTTGTATTTAAATTGATTTTTATTTCCGCATTTTTCAATTACTTGCATTACTTGCATTCCGCAAACCACTATAGTCTATCTGCTGCAGCTTCTTCTCAGGAATCCAAAAATGGTAAAAACTCGATTTTCATGAAAACGGACATAGGATGGTTGTGCTTTAAGGTATCGATATTTGTGTGCGCTTTTTGTGCGATTGTTGTGTGCGCACTCATTTAAAAATAAACTCTCTTAAGCCTGGTTTTCATTATGTCATAATCAATGGCATCACAAACTGACAACGCTACAGCAAAGTGCTGGGGCGAAATCGTATACCTCGATATTCAACGAAAACGAGGTTCTTCACATCGTTTTTGCTTCACGTAAACCAATTCTCGTTCGAAAACGTTTCAATTCTCGATTGCAGCGCACGACATCACTTTACATGTCGTTTTCACTTGTTTTAAGAAGTTTCCAAGCCAAAAAAGTTATTGCTCCAAAAAATTCAAGATATAAGTTGTAAATTATATTTATTTTTGAACTTTGACTCAATAAAATTATTTTTTAGGGTTCAACAAAGTAATCAAACGCAAATAAAAGTAATGATCGAGTTCATGGAGAAGCATTCGTGGAATTAAAAAAAATGCATTGCAAAACACTGAACATGGGAAAGAACAAAAACAAAAATAATGGAACAAGTTGCCTGCTATGCTAAACAGTAATGGCGCAGTTGGCTGGAGTGCATAATGTTGAACGTTCTGCGCAGGAGCGGTTGTTGAGCCTTCCTGTTCCACTTCGAAGGCAGTATGCTAATGAATGAGCAATTCTTTCGGCCATACTGGATGATAGTGCAACATGGACTTGAAGCATCCGTTAGTATCCTTCGCTGCCTGGCAATGCTATCTGCCTCATCGCTTTCGTCGAGAAGGAAATATCTTGTAATCATTGAATTAAAACACACAAAATTTTACAATTTTAATTGTTCACAATCGCGAAGTGTTCGGAAAGTGCTTTTTCACACCGAATAAAATAGCGGAAGTGTTCGGAAAGTGTTTTTGGATAAAAGTAAAACGAGAATCGATAGTAAAGTTACGTGAAGCAAACTTTGAGAATCGAGCCGCTGATCACGTTTTCAACTATCAGCGAAAACGTGAATCGTGGTCGAGTTACACGATTCCACCCCTGAATTTGCTGGCCCGTGCCATATGCAAATAAATTTGGCAGCATGTTGGCAAATACCAAAGTATATTATAGGGCTGTTACTTTCCTTCGAAACTTCGAATACTTCGAAGCTTCAAAGTTTTTCCGAAGACTTCGAAGCTTCGAAGTTTACACGAAGTTCTTTGTAGATAATGTGCTTCGAATGTATCGAAGCTTCGAAGGTTAAAAAACTTCGAAACTTCGTATTCTTCGATTTATACTTTAGAATAATATAAATGTACGACTAGTCTTTTTTTGGCGAATCAGGCCAAGATGAATCATGCCAGGTGGGATTACAGCAGCCGTCAAGTACTTCCTTGGACATTTTTTGGGTGAATCATGCCGGGTGTGATTACAACTGCCACCAAGTGCGTCCTTGGACATTTTTTGGGTGAATCATGCCGTGTGGAATTTTAAATCGAAATGGCAGAAATTAATTTAAAGGAAATTTATTTTCCGCTTTTTAGTCGGTTTAAGGGTTATATTTTAAAAAACTTGTTTTTTACTCTTTTTTTATTTTTTCTTTTTTTTTTTTTTAAATATATTTTTTTTCGTACCCTTTTTTCACCCCTTTTTTACTCTTTTCCCCGAATGCGAACCTAAGTAAAAAATTTCAGCCTTGTAGCTTACAAAATACGAAAGTTAGGACTTTAAATTGGCTCCAGACCGCTCCCCTTTGCCCCCACCCCCCCTTTCCAAAGGGTATAACACTTCATTTTGTCAATAAGAACCCCAAATTTCATCATTGTAGCTTGAAGGAATTGGAAGTTATGCCATGTTTAAAAAAAAGGGGTTTGAGTCCCCCCACGGCCCCCTACGCCTCTGATGAACCCCAGAGTGCATTGTCACCGGAGTTCTATCAGTGTTCCAAATTTCAGCTCTCTAGCTCATGTGGAAGTGTATGGAAAAGCTCGCCGCAGATTTGAGGATATATATATATATATATATATATATAGATATATAGTCAAGCCAAAGCAAGTTAATATAAGGGTTATAATAAAGGGGAATTCTGATCTACACATAGCTAATGTACTTAGTAGGGACATAAATATTGTTACAACATTGAACACAACCATCCCAATAATATAATTGAACATACCCTCACATGATCATATGGATTTTGTCAGCTAGCCTATTTACTAGGGCTCTTGTTATTCGAATAATCGATTACCCGAATAAACCGGACCCCTAACCTAACTATTACTATTCGATTAGAAGTATTCGACTAGTCGCTCAACTTCGACTATTCGACTAACCGTTCACTGTCGACTATTCGATTAACCGTTCACTGTCGACTAGTCGGTTAACCGTTGATATTCGGTTAGTCGAATATTATGTTTATTATAAATTTAAAAATCGAAATCTTCAATGACACGCTCAAAAGCGAAATTATATGCAATGTGCGACGCTTAGAAATTTAATTTCGTTTGTAATCTTCGTTTTGGCAGTTGAAACTTATACTTTTGATTTCGATTTGAACTCTTATTCGGTTAACCGAATATGAACGGTTAACCGACTAGTCGACAGTGAACGGTTAATCGAATAGTCGAAGCTGAGCGACTAATCGAATATCATTAACCGAATAGTATTCGTACAAACGATTACTAATCGGACGTTCGGTTAACCGGTTTTTTTATTATTCGAATAATTTCAAGAGCCCTACTATTTACCGTTAATCTGTATCGGTGATTGGAATTTGTAATAGCTTTTGCGTTGAAATGGTCGGATAAAGAAAATCGTATCGCGGTTGCAAAATACGCGCGTGACATTCACAAAAAAATTCTTTACCAGCTTTCATATCTACCGCAGAATGGCCATCTGGTAGACCTGATCTTAACCCATTGGATTACAAATTTTGGATTGTTTTAGAGGACATTGGGCGCATTCAGCGGAGACAACAGTTGTGGTAGCGCTACCTCTCTCAGCGCTCAATTTTTCTGAATGCGTTGCTACGTCAAACTTCAGAACAACAACTCAAAATTAAAAATAATATTTTGTTTTACGATACATATTTTTTTTTTGGAAATCGAAATTCTGTAATTGATTTATTTATGAACGATAGACTAGGTATGGCCATATAGCGGGTCTTGCCCAACAGTTGCCTGGTCAGATGAGTAGATAACGTGAAGATAAAACCTAGAAACGAGCAATATTTCGAAGAGACGATTCCTTGCCCAATTGTTTATTTATTTTTTTGCTGACTGAAATGTGATTTCAAATATCACTTGACGTAGCTCACAACAGTTGTTCAAAAGTAGCATATAAAAAGGTGGCTACCTAAATTTGGTAGCGCTACCATAAAATGACATAGTAGCGCTACCAAATTAGTGCCATTCAGTGAATAATCGCACAACTGTTGTCTCTGCTGAATGCGCCCATTGTGTGCCACAAAAGATACCCCAACATCGAGTCTTTCAAGGGAGCATTGACGAGAGCTGTAACAAATTTTCTAATCCATGCGGTGCGTGCTGCCTTTGACGCTTGGCCAGTGCGACTTAAAGCATGTGTGAAGGCTAATGGTGGGCATTTTGAATGAACCCATTTTTTTTTTACATTTAATACTTATATATCAGTAAATAAAACATAAATTTGAGGAAAAATACTTTTGGGTTTTGATTCAATCGGATGAAACGTGTGTAACAGTATTTATGTCCCTACTAAGTATATAAAGAATGCGATCTTTATCTAACACCTGAGGTTGTTGGTGATATTCCGGAATACAATTCGGGTCATCACTTAATTATTGGAGATCTAAATTCACAACATACGTTATGGAGTTCACAAAAAACATCTCACAGTGGTGTAATTTGTGAAAATTTCGCAGATGATCGCCAACTTACAATTTTAAACGGTTCTCCCACTTTGTTGAGCACCAGAAATACTCTCACCGCTGTTGATGTTTCAATGGCTACTCCTGACTTAGCTCCAACCCTTACTTGGTCTCGTCTTTCACAACCAGGTGCGAGTGACCATTTTCCTATTTTAATATTTAATAGTTTTGCAACAAATAATACAACACAAACACCATTAATGTCTGATGAATATAACGAAAGTAACATCATTAATAAAGAGGCTGCTCAAATTCGAAGAATTAACAGGAAATCTGCCAATGAGTCTATTCCATGTAGACACATAATCGTAATAGCCCAATATGAATTAAGATTCAGACATTGCCAAACTTATCAACAAAAAAAATTAGCGTAGAAGCTTTTCAGAAGAATGATATGTTACCTTACGTTAAGCCTTCTTTAACCAGTACTATCCCTTTTTTTTATTAGAGTATGATATTAAATATAATATAATATATATGATATATATAATATAATATAATATAATATAATATAATATAATATAATATATTATAATATAATATAATATAATATAATATAATATAATATAATATAATGATAAATTTTATCATATATGTAATTCTTCTATATTGCCAGTACCTTATCTCACTGTAAGAGCGAAATAGCAAGCATTGAATTTTGTATTAGTTTGACAGAAAAATCCGAACTGCGAATGTACATTTTCATATATATTAGCTCTTGATATCAGTGAATGTACTTTCACTATACTGGCAATATAGAAGTTTTACATATATGATATTTATTGAAAACTGTTTTTTAGATCTAACAATTATAATTCAAAAGGATTTAAAAAAAAAATTTCACTTAACTCTATTTATAAATTGAGTTTTGCCCTTAGTCCATTGAGCTGGACATGATGTGTTTCGTAGCTAATATAGGACAATAAATTAGTTTAAGTGACAGCACCGTGATAGCCAATTATTTAGAGTGTCCAAGTGTTTCTACACGTAAAGAGTTGTCATGTCTGGCACAGAGTATACAGAGGCGACACTCTGCTTGAGCGAGAGGGAATATGAGTGAAGTGACAGCAAATTTGTTTACTGGTGTGCGTGAAAAAATGAAATTTCTTTATTGGTGTGCGTGGAAATTATGACTTTTATCCACCACCAGAGCTCAGCTGTTGATAGAAACTCAACACCAGAGCTCAGTTGTTTTACAAACTCCCCACCAGACTTTTTTTTTGTTTTGATTCTGTTTTCGTGTTCACCACTAATTTCATATAATTTTCATATGATTTCACTCGCCAAACACCGAAAAATGCAAAATTGGGAGGTTTTAATAAATAAAAAGTTATAACTTCTACTAATATTTTATATTTTTATATAGTTTTCTTCATTGGCTATTTTTCAATTAGCTGAGGACAAAATACAGTACTCCATTGCAGAAGTGATTTGTAATTTGTGTAAAGAAATTCAATTTTACTACATAATTGAATTTGGCAATTTTACATTTGAAGACATCAAATTCTTTATAATGAGAGAATACGTCATGAAATGCCAATACTTGTTCCGCCATTTCAAGACATATGAAAAGAGCCCGTAGGGTAGTTACAAAGTGAAGTTCTTGTGATTCTTGCTTTGGTTGGGCAGCTGAAAAGGTGCGCCACGTCATGTGAGGCAAACCTACAGTCGGAGCACACTTTCACCACTTCCTCTCTGATCCTAGCCATGTAGATTTTGAGGAAGCGGATTCAGGTAGATCTGGGTTGTGCCAGAGTGCACCTTGTAGGTCTTTGCATGAGCTCTTCCCCTTAGCCACAGGTGGTTATCTTCCGATCAGGACAATGCTGGGAATGTAATTTTGTTTCTGTGAACATCATAACACAATTCAATCGCAAAATAAAAATAAAATTTCTTGAGATTTCTAACATATTTTTATTTTGAATTTTGCTGTTTAAAAATAATTACATTTCAAATTTTTTATAAATTGTAACTTAAAATTTTACAAACTTATTTAGAATTCTCAATTAAATATGCATGTCGATACTAATACGCGTATACTCTGGGAGAATTCTTCAATGATGGTGATTTTCAAATTGCGTGGTTCTCCGAAAATTGGCTTGTGCGACCAGAGTCCGCAAGCACGTCACGAAATTGACACTGATTCATCGTGGACAAGGGAAGGTAACCAATACGTCATCAGGGACGAGTCGTGGTACTTTGAGTATTATCTAAGAAAAATTATGTATTCACGATTGTCGCTGGAATTTAATAAAATTGAAATTAATACAACATTTTATTGTTTTTGTAGTTTTAGTTTACCTGCTTATAAACTTTATAGCGGTTCCCTTTATTGTCCACCGCATTGTCAATGTCTTCGTTGTTGCATTCTCCAAATCCATCAGCATTTCCACATTCTGGCCAAATCCTCCAATGTAACATCCATTTTCTCATCACCATAATTTGCAGTCACCATTGCACCCTCAAAACCGAAACAATTCTCTAAATGATGAATGATGGTTTAATTCTCAACCGCGCGAATATTTTTTATAATTTAATGTAAAAAAAGATATAATTTCAAAATTGTTAAAGAAATTTATAGGAATTGTTTACATTTTTTACTTTTTCACCACATTTTTTACACTTTTTTATTCATATTCTCTCACTTCTTCGCATCAGGGATGATTTTTTCCGTACAGTTGTACTTTTTTACTTTTCTACTACTGAGACATGTTTGGTACAATTTTGTAACTTTCAAAATTTAATAATTAAATACCTAGCACAATGACCCATATTCTTATCCAAATTAAGTTCCAACTTAACTTAAGTACTGTACTGGCAGCTACTAAGTTGGTACTAAGGTTTAGTAACAACTATCTTTGACTATAACAATGCGCCAATAAATTTTTCTGAATATATCTTATAATAATTAAAAAACCATCGTTTCTTTTCCAATATTTATAAACACCCCAAGAAATTTTATCAATTCTCCACGCAAAAAAAATATTTTTAGCTCAAAATATAATTTAAAAAAACAAAGAAATCTTGTGTCCTTATAAAATCTTTAAGTTAACTTTCGCTTACGATAAAATTTCACCCTCTATATCTTTGGAGCCACTATAATTTCAGCTTTAATGTTTAGCATGAATACGTATTGCTTTATTTTAATAATTTAAAAAAATATATATATAAAAATATATAACTTCAATTACAAAAAATTTTCAGTTTCAAACACAAAAAAGAAACAAAACTTTCAATTTTATAGGGATTTTGAACAAACCCACCCCCACGCCAATAAATCTTTTTCGTCTAAAATAAATAAAATTAATTTGGAATTTATGAAAATATTGTTAAATTTTCTTTGAAATAGTATGAAAAGTAGTATAAAACTTAATAACATACAATTGTACCGACATATTTTATACCCAAATAGAACTATTACATTTGCTTAAAACAATTCTTATGAAAAACCATATACAAATGTTGAATTTCAAAGAAAACTAACCATATTTTTATAAATTAAATTTATTGTTTATTATAAGAATTGTTTTAAATAAATATAAAAGTTCTATTTTGGGTATAAAAATATTTCGGTACAATTGTATGTTATTTCGTATAATTATACACTACTTTTCATACGAAATAGAATCATCCCTGCGAAAAATCGAAATAATTCGTGGTGAACTCACGTATAGTGTGTGAAGCAAAGAACGAAAAATCAAAAAAAAATGGTCCGCCATATTGGATTTCAGGGAATTTAAAGAGAGTGTCGCCTCTGCATACTCTGTGATGTCTGGGTTTGAGTGAGAGCACAGGATAGCAGCAAGATAAATAAAATACTAGATAACGACATGAGGCCGGTTACCGTTATCTGGCATGACGTCAGCAGATACTTCTTGTCACTTTGGCAGAAAAATGCAAGCGTTGCCACAAATTCAGCGGAAAGTATTTGACGAAGAATGGTTCTATATTGTAGCAATTTCTATAAAATTCCGACATTTCTGTTGTATCTATTTTCGTTTTTGAGTCGCAAGCGAAATAGTCCACTCTAGCAGAAAATGTTTCAATTCAGATCTTTCATACATACAGCTGTTCGTG
This sequence comes from Heteromyza rotundicornis, assembly GCA_951394025.1. Taxonomy (NCBI): domain Eukaryota; kingdom Metazoa; phylum Arthropoda; class Insecta; order Diptera; family Heleomyzidae; genus Heteromyza; species Heteromyza rotundicornis. The sequence goes on from OX596012.1 coordinate 42,489,831, forward strand.
TGAAAAGAAGTATCTGTTGACGTCACGACAAAATGGCCATCCTAACGGTAAACGTCATGACGTCATCTGTGTTTATGTCCTTCTTGGGCCTGGGTGATATCGAGAAAAACAGCGGAGCAGTACCAGAGGTGTCAGCCGATGCGGCTAAGCCGGTCGGCTAGCCGCCGCCGACGATTTTAATAAACGTTAGCCGCCGCCGATGACCCCGGATAAAAAACGGCTTGCGGCTAAGCCGAAAATCTCGATTTTTTTATTCGAATCTAATTTTTTTGTATGATTTCTAAAACAAATTTTAGCAGTAAAAAAGTTGTATTTTGAAAATTTTTAGCATATTCATTAAAAGAAAAATCGGCTTAGCCAATCGGCTAGCCGCCGCCGACTGAAATTGGATCAGCCGCCGCCGCCGACGATTATCCATCGGCTGACACCTCTGAGCAGTACTGTTTCTTTTCGAAAGTGCTTTTTATTGAGTCTACAATACGGTGCACTTGTTCGATAGTGCCACTTGTTTTTCTGTAATTTTGGGTGAAATCAGTTTTATAAGAAGTTCGATAACACAGAGAGCAAACTTATGGGCCGGCATGAAGTCACATTATTTTGATTATTTCCAGGTTTGGAATCATTCGGGCGATCCATGTAAAGTGGGAAACCCCTCGGAAACGATTCAGTTGTGCAGATGAGCAGTCAAAATATATAAAACTTGACAGTTATTTGAAGCAACTGCGCTTTTCGAGGGGTTTCCCACTTTAAATGAATACCCTTATTGTAACTTGAGAAAGTTTCCAGTAGGGATGGGCAACACCGACCGGTGTTTCGTAAAACCGGTGTTTTTGAGTTTTGAACACCGGTTTTTTTCGGTGTTTTTTTGCAAGCCAAAACACCGCTGAACTGTAGAAAATGCTGAACACCGTTTTTTTTTTATTTACTATATTTTCAACTTTTTTCATCAATTTTCATCTGCCATCGCATTTTAGTTTTCGATATATCGCTGAAAAATATCGATTTTGATAGCACCAACCGTATCGCCCATCCCTCTTACAAAGAAATAACCCATTTTCGCGCAAAAAATTCCTTCTGAAAAAAAAGCAAAAATAAATAGTGAAGTGTAATTTTTCACCAAAAAAAAAAAAAAGACAAATACGCGCAATGATTTTGTGTATGAAAAGCATGAATTTGGGAGGTGGATAATCGAACCTCCACCAGCATTTGGTGGCAGCCATTCTGTTAAAAATTATTTATTTTAATATCATGTATTTGAGGCGGTTTCAGACTACAAATGACATCCTTATAGTTTTTCCGTAGCCAGAATCAATTCCCGTATTAAAGATTTAATCAATAAATTGTCGGTGTTTAGCAAAACTGGTGTTTTTGTTCGGTTTTCCACCGTTGGAAAAAACCGAACAATTTTTCCACCGGTTTTTAAAAACCGGTGTTTTTTAAAAACCGGTGTTTTTTAAAAAGTGCCCATCCCTAGTTGCCAGTCATCTGGGTATTGACTAGGGATTAAGGCATTCAATCCCGGGATCCCGAATCCCGAAATCCCGGGATCCCGAACGTTTTCAAAATCCCGGAAACCCGGGATTTTGAGTCCGGAATCCCGGGATTCAAAAAATTGATTTTTTATGCATTGTTTAAGATATTTTCGACGCTTTTCCACAAAAACACTGCAGTGCGTTTACTTTCAATCCAATTGGTAAACACTTTCGTAGACTTAGTGCTACACACACACAAAATTAAGACAATTTTTGTCAATAACAGTGAACAAAACATTTTTATCGATCTGAATAAAATTTTTTCAAATTGAAACAATTTTTTTTATTTGACAAAAAGGTAGATATAATTAATAAAATAATTTTGTTGACCGTTTGAGTGTTGTACTTTTGAATAGATTCAGCGTGGCAAAATAAATAATAAAGCAACTCAATTTAACACATAAATTATCAAACTTTTTCGATCATAGTAATTTAAAATTAATAACTTTTTGTTTGACTTTATTTATTTTAAATTTTGTTTTTTTTAATGCAATATCTATTAAATATTATTTATACGTTGAATTAAAATAAAATTAAGCTTAAAATATTGTTGCAAAATTTTTTTCTTTAATCCCGAAAATCCCGAACAAATCCCGGGATCCCGGGATTGTAATTTCAAATCCCGAAATCCCGGGATTTTCAAAAACATTTTTTGAAAACATCGATATATCGCATAAAAAACGATGTTTTGGCATTGTTGTTAAAAATTTCCCAGCATCGAAAAAGAGCCGATGCATCCAGAGATGCCAGATATTTTCCGGACCTCGTAGCCATTTCCACATTTTGAGGTCGCCCGAATTCGCCAAATTTAAAAAAAAAATTTAAATAAAAAAAAGACTTTTATGGATTCAATATTGTACTCTGAATCCAATACCAAAAAAAAATTTTTATTTTCATTTAAAAAATTGTATTTCTTAAAACAAAAAAAGAATAAGAACCTTTTTTAGTTCTATTTAATCGATTAATTTTTTGATTTAATGAGGGAAAATTTCAGAAAAGCAAATTTTGCCAACAAAAATCATAAAAATGTTAAAAATGTTAATAATGATAAAAATGAAATCGCCACAAAATCGCCAAATAGAAATAAATATCGCCAAAAAGTCGCCATGTCGCCCACGCCTAAAATTCGTCGCCCGATCAATTGCGAAGTCGCCAAAAGGGCGATAAACCGCCACATCTGACAACACTGGATGCATCGATGTCAATATCAACGATGTTTTAATATCGATGTTTTACTTTGCTTCTGCAATTTTTTATTTTCAGAAAGTTGTTTCTTTCATTCGCTTGATATATTAAGCCAACACCAGCAATTCAGCAATGTTGACATGACAGAATTTCAATTAACAAATAATTTTAGAATCAAAAAAAGTTTAGGTACACAACTATTTCATGTACAGTGGTTCACAGTAAAATTTTTTAGTATCGATATTGGTATCAACGAAAAGGTTTTGTGAGGAGTAAAGTCTTGCCATCGTTTTCCACCCACATCCGACGGCAGCACCAGCTATTTTTCTTTTCTTTTCTTATCTTTATAATTGATACTTTTCTTTTTACTTTTGAATTTTTGTTATTATACTTTTATTTTTTTATTATTATTCCGAACTCTCCATTTATTCTGGCTCCTGAATTCCCGGCCAACAGAATAAATTAAACTTACGATCTCAAAACGATAGTATTAAGTAAAATGTCCGTGTGGCATCTGCACGTTAGGTTTAGATTTCCCGAGTACTGGCAACACCACTCGCACTAAGTGTGGTGAGTGGTAAAATCACAAGTGGTGAACATGCGCAGGAGTCTGCGCTGAGGTTAGTTAGAAATTCAGAAATCAGAAAAGGTCAGTTCTTCGCCAGCGGTCAAACCGATAAGTCGCACCTCGACTAGACCAAGAAAACGGCACACCGAGATTCGGTGATAATTCGACAGCGGCTTTGGGTGAGTGTTCCGATATTGAGTAGGCAAGCCTGAGTAGAAATAGCGTAGAATTGTCCCCCTCTCACCAGCGCATTTATCGCTCGTGATACATAGCTCCCGCATAGTAGACCTAGTTTAGTTTTCTCTTGCCAGCGCACTTATTGCTCGTGGTACATAGCTTTCCGTAAAGGACATAGCGTAGAATTGCCCCTCTCTCACCAGCGCATTTATCGCTCGTGATGCATAGCTTCCGTATAGTAGATTTAGTTTAGTTTTCTCTTGTCAGCGCACTTATTGCTCGTGGCACATAGCTTTCCGTAAAAGACATAGCATAGGATTTTTTTTACTCTCACCAGCGCGTTCATCGCTCGTGAGGTATAGCTCCCGCATAGTAGACCTAGTTTAGTTTTCTCTTGTCAGCGCGCACTTATTGCTCATGGCACATAGCTTTCCGTAGAGAACCTAGCATAGGATTTTCCCCTCTCACCAGCGCATTTATCGCTCGTGATGTATAGCTCCCGCATAGTAGATCTAGCTTAGTTTTCTCTTGCCAGCGCACTTATTGCCCGTGGCGTACAGCTTTCTTGTAGTGGGAACGCCATACCAACGATCCGTCCCATTTATCGACCCTCTCCCCTCATAATCCCTTTTCCCTGTAAAACTTCTGTTAGCTCTTCTCCTGCGCACGGACGCATGGTTGCAACCCCCCTCTCGTTTGATTCTCCTCTGACTGGTGAAACGGACACCCCAACAGTCACACCGCGGCCAGTACTCTGTGTAGGCAGGCGATTTTGAACGTGAAGGGAGCAGATAATAGATAATAAACCCAAGAAAATATAATTAAGAGTGTACATTAATTAAGCAATGAATTAAAAAACCGTTAGCCACAAAACAAAGTGATAACAAGATTATCAAAAATAAAAAAATAAAAAAAAAGATTAATTTGGGAAAAGTGAAAATAGAAAGGCCACCTTACTATATCCCCGCCACGAGGCTAGTTATTGTGCATTAACGCGGCCATGGAAGGCAAGGCGGGGCCTTGCCTACGATTATCGTGCAGCCCGCTTCGCCGTTGCCATCGCCAAACAATCCCGGGCCGACAGCGGGCCCTGAGAACAACATCAGCAGACCAGCGGCGCCCACTGCCACAATGGGTGGTGCACCGGCTGAGATACCAGAGGCTGGCCACCAATCAACAGCAACTACAGACAGCACGACCCAACCCTCACACCATTTCGCCAGCAACCAGGTAAGACCACCCGCCACAGGCGCGGGGGTCATTTACAAGGTACGTAAATGGTTTTGTTACTATGATGGGGGGCCCGACCCACTCGCGTTTATCGAGCGGGCGGAAGAGCTGTGCGCTATGGACGGGCTAAAAGTGGACCTATTGCCACGATTCTTGCCCGAAGTGCTAAGGGGCAAAGCGCTCGTCTGGTTCCGGACCTGTAACCGGAAGTGGGAAACTTGGGCATTATTTAAGAAAGATTTCTTCACCTTTTTCTTGCCGGCTCGCTACTACGAGCGTATTGACGACACTATTCGAGGCCGTTTTCAACAGGGCCACGAATCTTTCAGCGACTACGCGCTTTCCCTCCTCTACTTGATGCGTCAAGGGACGTACAATGAATAGCAACGCCTCGAGCGCGTGTTTCGAAACGCCCGCCCCGAGTACCACTGGTACATTCGGCGCAAAGATTTTAACACCCTCGCCGAGCTTTTTGCCCTGGCTCAAGATATGGAATGTATCCAGGAGCGGGAGTCAGGCAGAGCTGCTTCACCACAAAGGGGTGGCGTATCGTTGCCACCATCTGGGGGTGGCGACCAACATCGTTTATTTACTCAGCCACTGCAAGCCATAACCGACGCCTCGGTCTCAGCTCAGGACGATCGCATTGACCCTCGGGGTTGTCGCCGATGTTGGCAGAGCGGACATTTTATACGAAATTGTACAAACCGCCAGGTAGATTTTTGTTGGCAGTGCGGTCGACGCGGCCGCAAGACCATCGAGTGTTGCCGCCAGCCGGGAAACGCCAGCGGAGGCCACCCCGATCGAGGGGGGGTGGTGGCTCCGGCGCTCCACCCTCAACACCAGTAATATTTGAACACGACGCCAGGCACATCCTCGCCCACGCAATCGTGGGGGGACAGCAGGTGCAGGCTATCGTCGACACGGGGGCGACGCGAAGTTTTATCAGCGGGGCGTTTGCTCACAAAATTCGACAAAAGAGTAGGACAGAAACTTTTAATGGGGAGGTTCAACTGGCAGATGGGTCCAGTCGTAGCTTAGATCAGGTCGTCGAAGCGCGAGTCATGCTGGGTAAAAGCAATGTTTTGCTCAAATTTATCGTCATGCCCGACGCATACGAGGATGTCGTTCTAGGGCTAGATTTCCTTATTTTCACAGAGGCGAGTTTCACCTGCGCTGGTGCAACTTTACAATTGAAACCTGCCACAACCACGACGCAGTCTTTGCTGGCCGCGGAGACAACAACAAGTCAGCAGGAGAAAATCGATAAATTTCTGCGGGCAGAGTTGCCCCTCTTCACCGACTTAAAAGGGCCCACGAACATCACTGAACATCGCATCGTCATGGCGGATGATCGCCCCATCAAGCAACGCTACTTTCCACGTAACCCAGCTATGCAGGCCATCATCGACGACGAGATAAACAAACTTCTGGAAAAGGGATGTATAGAACCGTCACACAGCCCGTACAGCGCGCCCATCGTGCTGGTGCGGAAAAAGACGGGGGCCTGGCGACTCTGTATCGACTATCGACAGCTAAACAGTCGCTCTGTGCCAGACGCGTATCCCCTGCCGCGCATCCACCACATTCTCGATCGACTGCGAAACGCCAAGTTTATCAGCAGCCTCGATTTGAAAGATGGATACTGGCAGATTCCGATGGCTAAAAGTAGTAAACAATTTACTGCATTCACCGTGCCAGGTCGTTGACTTTACCAATGGCGCGTCATGCCGTTTGGACTGCACTCGGCACCCGCTACGTTCCCACGCGCCCTTGATCAGATAATAGGGCCAGAACTGGAGCCCATTGCTTTCGCGTATCTTGACGACATCATAGTCACCGGCGCTACCCTGGAGAAGCATTTACACAACTTACAAGAGGTTTTCCGGCGGCTGAGGGCCGCAAATCTGCGCATCAACCCGGAGAAGTGTGAGTTTTTACAAACACAGGTGAAATATTTAGGACATATTGTAAGCGGCGAAGGCATCCATACGGACCCTGACAAAGTGGCCGCCATACGCGAGCTGGCGCCACCTGAAAATGTTCGAGGCGTTAGGAGTTTCCTGGGTGTCGCGTCGTGGTATCGACGGTTTGTGCCCGACTTCGCTGCAATCGTTCAACCCCTGACAGCCATGCTGTAGAAGGGTAAGCACTGGAAATGGGCCGACGAACAACAACAGGCGTTTGAGACGTTGAAGAAGAAACTGACAGAAGCCCCGGTGTTAGCCTGCCCTGACTTCACCCAGACATTTACGCTGCAAACCGACGCCAGCGATTTCGGCCTCGGTGCAGTGTTAACGCAGACGATCGATGGCACAGAGCGCGTTATCGCCTATGCTAGTCGCCACTTGAACCAGGCGGAGAAGAATTACTCGCCCACAGAAATGGAGTGTCTAGCCATTGTATGGGGCATTAGTAAGATGCGGCCCTACCTGGAGGGCTACCAATTCATCGTTATCACGGACCACTTATCTCTCAAATGGCTCAACTCCATCGAAAGCCCCTCCGGCCGAATCGCGCGGTGGGCACTAGAGTTGCAGCAGTACAAATTTTCCGTGCAATATCGAAAGGGTAAGCTAAATGTAGTGGCGGACGCACTCTCGAGGCAACCACTAGAGTCGTGCCAGCAAGCAACATTTACCACCGACCAGACAGATTGCCCGTGGTTACGGAAACGACGGGCCGAGGTACAACAGCAGCCAGAAAAATATTCAGACTACGCATTCGTTGAAGACCAACTATATCGACACTTAGTAAGGCACGCGGGCGACGAAGATTGCGCACCGTGGAAACTCTGTGTCTCTACGCCTCTCCGTAAACGTGTGATGGAAGAAAACCACGACAGCCCGAGTGCTGGCCATCTGGGGATTCGGAAAACCATCGCACGCATCACCAACAGGTATTACTGGCCAGGAATGTTCCGCGACATCAGCAGGTATGTGCGCCAATGTGAACTATGTCAGCAATACAAAGTGAGTCAGCAGGCCCCAGCAGGAGAAATGCTTATTTCCGTTCCAGAGGAGCCGTGGGCAACAGTGTGCGCCGATTTCGTCGGGCCGCTGCCCCGCTCGAAACACGGAAATACCACATTACTTGTGTTCGTTGACCGATTTTCTAAATGGCCCGCTATGGTGTGCCCAAGATTTTTCTCTCCGATAATGGCACGCAATTTAGCAGTAGACTCATGAAATCGTACTTGGAAGAGATCGGGGTGCGCCAACGATTCATGGCGCCATACACCCCCCAAGAAAACCCTACAGAGAGGAGCAACAGAACGGTGAAAACGATGATAGCACAGTTTGCGGGGAAAAACCAAAAGACGTGGGACGAGCACCTCCCCGAACTGTCATTAGCCATTAACACCTGCGCTTCCGAGAGCACAGGGTACAGCCTCGCCTTCCTCACGCAAGGGAGGGAACCGCGATTGCCGAACGCACTCTACGACAGGGTTACAGCAGGTACGGGAAACGTGCCCATAACACCCACAGAACGAGCTACGCAACTACAGGAAATTTTCGACATTGTCCGGCACAACCTAGCCAAAGCAGCCCAGGGCCAGGCGCGACACTACAATCTGCGGCGAAGACCATGGAAGCCGAAAATAGGGCAGCTGGTGATGGTGAGACAGCATCCGCTGTCCAAAGCCGTCGACAGTTTCGCAGCCAAGCTCGCCCCAAAATACGCGGGGCCATACCCATTCGAGGGCGCTTCCGCAAGCCAGGCCGCCAGAGGGTGCGCTAATCAACGACCGGCGAGAGGGTCCCTCCGCCAACGAGGCGGACGAGCCGGAATAAACTATCAATCACGCGCATACCCAGTCCCAGCAGCGGAATACTGCAGCGCATTTCGCGCAGTATGCACCGACAATCCCGACGAAGTCGCGGTCCGACGTGACGATCAATCACCCACTCCACCCGACGACAACAGAGGCGAAGCACCCACACTCACCGAGCTGTCGCCAGGTTATACAGGCTCTGCAGAGCTGGTGGCCGACGTGCCAAGCCCACCGAGCCGCTGTGCATGCCAAGCACAGCCGCCACATACCATGCCGGCGAATAGCATGCATAAGCACCTTCAGCGGCCAATACTTCCGCATCCGCATCGGACCGACCAAACGCTACACGGTCACACGAACTGGACCCCCCCCGGAAGTAGAGGGGAAATGTGAGGAGTAAAGTCTTGCCATCGTTTTCCACCCACATCCGACGGCAGCACCAGCTATTTTTCTTTTCTTTTCTTATCTTTATAATTGATACTTTTCTTTTTACTTTTGAATTTTTGTTATTATACTTTTATTTTTTTATTATTATTCCGAACTCTCCATTTATTCTGGCTCCTGAATTCCCGGCCAACAGAATAAATTAAACTTACGATCTCAAAACGATAGTATTAAGTAAAATGTCCGTGTGGCATCTGCACGTTAGGTTTAGATTTCCCGAGTACTGGCAACACCACTCGCACTAAGTGTGGTGAGTGGTAAAATCACAAGTGGTGAACATGCGCAGGAGTCTGCGCTGAGGTTAGTTAGAAATTCAGAAATCAGAAAAGGTCAGTTCTTCGCCAGCGGTCAAACCGATAAGTCGCACCTCGACTAGACCAAGAAAACGGCACACCGAGATTCGGTGATAATTCGACAGCGGCATTGGGTGAGTGTTCCGATATTGAGTAGGCAAGCCTGAGTAGAAATAGCGTAGAATTGTCCCCCTCTCACCAGCGCATTTATCGCTCGTGATACATAGCTCCCGCATAGTAGACCTAGTTTAGTTTTCTCTTGCCAGCGCACTTATTGCTCGTGGCACATAGCTTTCCGTAAAGGACATAGCGTAGAATTGCCCCTCTCTCACCAGCGCATTTATCGCTCGTGATGCATAGCTTCCGTATAGTAGATTTAGTTTAGTTTTCTCTTGTCAGCGCACTTATTGCTCGTGGCACATAGCTTTCCGTAAAAGACATAGCATAGGATTTTTTTACTCTCACCAGCGCGATCATCGCTCGTGAGGTATAGCTCCCGCATAGTAGACCTAGTTTAGTTTTCTCTTGTCAGCGCGCATTTATTGCTCATGGCACATAGCTCTCCGTAGAAGACATAGCATAGGATTTTCCCTTCTCACCAGCGCATTTATCGCTCGTGATGTATAGCTCCCGCATAGTAAACCTAGTTTAGTTTTCTCTTGTCAGCGCGCACTTATTGCTCGTGGCACATAGCTTTCCGTAGAGAACCTAGCATAGGATTTTCCCCTCTCACCAGCGCATTTATCGCTCGTGATGTATAGCTCCCGCATAGTAGATCTAGCTTAGTTTTCTCTTGCCAGCGCACTTATTGCCCGTGGCGTACAGCTTTCTTGTAGTGGGAACGTCATACCAACGATCCGTGTCATTTATCGACCCTCTCCCCTCATAATCCCTTTTCCCTGTAAAACTTCTGTTAGCTCTTCTCCTGCGCACGGACGCATGGTTGCAACCCCCCTCTCGTTTGATTCTCCTCTGACTGGTGAAACGGACACCCCAACAGTCACACCGCGGCCAGTACTCTGGGTAGGCAGGCGATTTTGAACGTGAAGGGAGCAGAATAATTATAATAGATAATAAACCCAAGATATAATTAAGAGTGTACATTAATTAAGCAATGAATTAAAAAACTAAATTAAATAAAGTGAATATCCAAGTTAAATCCTGTTTACAATCAATCTGACGGAATTTTGGCCATCGCGCGGTCCCAAACCTTAGAAATTTTTGCAACGAACCTTGGACGCCGACGGCTTCACCCCGGCTCCAAAATTACCTCGTTACAATGGCGCCCGGGCAGGGACCCTGGCGCATAAGTCCTTAAAACGGAAACAAAATTTCGGTTAAAAACAAAAAAAAAAAAACAGGATTTAATTTTAAAAAAATCATAAATCGGAAAAAAAAATTTAATTCAAATCAAATTCTACGAACACAGTGCGAGAAGACAAGAAAAATTTAACAGTTAATTCCATGTTGGAAACGGTGAGCGAAAACCACGTGGAAAAGCAAAGCGCCGGTGCATAGTGCAAGTCCGTTAACGCGAAACGGGAAATACGGGACTGTACCGCTAATCAAGTGCTTTGAAATCGAACCAAGTGACGCGCGAAATAAACCCGTTGAACAACGAAAACGGTAAATCGGCCAAGCCGAGAAGTACCGCGTGGCGACAAGCAGGCACCGACAACTAACGGGCCAAGTGACGCGACTAGAGACGAAAGTGTTTGAAAAGAGAAAAAAGTATCCAAAAATAACCGTGAGAATTCAGTGATTACAATCATAAACCAACTTAGTGTAATCAACGAAAATCGAAGAGTGACCGTTAGCCACGAAACAAAGTGATAACAAGATTATCAAAAATAAAAAAAATAAAAAAAGATTAATTTGGGAAAAGTGAAAATAGAAAGGCCACCTTACTATATCCCCGCCACGAGGCTAGTTATTGTGCATTAACGCGGCCATGGAAGGCAAGGTGTATACCAGTTGGGTGTATAGCCTCAACCAGGCCGACCTGGTAGCTTACGCTGTAGAGTAAAGTGTTGTGTATTTGAAGATTTTAAGCATCTTCAAGCATACAAGGGATTGGCGCTAGGCACCACAATTAGATGAGAAAGTAAAAGAACAGAGTTCCAATTCAGTCTGGTTTTATTAGTGGCCAACGCGGCTCTTTTATATCTTTACTTAAAACTGTTATACATTAGTTCTTAATCTATCCTACTTACTTACACTACAATAATATAATTATACTTATGTTCTGCATTTCATTTGCACCCGTTGCCCTGAGTACGCTAATTTGGTTTTGACGAATGGTGTCGAAGAACGGTCACCGAAATTGAGTGCATTTCAATATACACTCAATTGTTGTTGACAACGTCCAGAACCATTTGTGTATATTGGGTCAGCGTACTCAAAAGTGCAGCGTTAGCATGTCGATACATTGTCGGTGCATTTGTACTAATGAAATGCAGGGGTAGGTAATGTAGACTTGTATGTATACACTACACCCTTACCCTTAAGATGAAAATTATTTGAAGAATAATGATTTTTAAAAGAATTTTCAGAGAAGATTGTAGTTATTAAATTGTTAGGTGATATGATTAAAAATAATATTTTTATGGAATATTGATTTATATTATGAAATTCTTAAATAAGCAAATATGTGATTATAATTAATAATTTATAGTAAAATACATTTTTTTTTTTTTTTAAATTTGTTTTTAAGTGTAAAATTATAAGTAAAATTATTTTTATGAAATAAACTAGTATGATTTATAATAACATATATGTAAAAAAAGTTTTTAAATTTAATAGTTATTTTCTTATTGCTATATTGCTGCCTTGTAAGGTATCAGCTGATTGTTATGAATAATTTTTGGTTTCCCATTATATTCTATTTTTAACTCCTAATTTATCTAGTACTATAAATGGTTCCTTATATGGTTTTTCATATTTCTTTCTATTTTCTACTTTTAATAACACTAGGTCTCCTATTTCTATATTAAGTTTTTGTATATTATTTAAATTTTTGTCAGTTCGTTTCTCCTTAGCCTTAATTAACATTTCTTTGGCTTTATTTAGTGAAAAATTTAGTTTCGTACGCATCTCGCTTCGATAGCTGTCGAGATCATAAGTTTTGGTTTCAGTTTCAAAAATTTGGTTGGGTAAACATGGTAACTTTCCGTATACAAGTTCAAAGGGTGTGTATCCAGTGTCAACGTGTGGAGTCGTGTTGTAAGCAAAAGTAAAATACGGTATCCACTTGTCCCATTCATGGTCATTTGTTGATGTTAATAGAAATTCATTAAGAACTCTGTGGTTCCTTTCAAGTGACCCTATCGTTTGATGATGGTATGGAGTAGAAAATGTTTGTTTTATTTTTAATAGTTCACATATGCTGTGCATTAACTCATTTTTGAATTCAGTACCATTATCAGATTTTAGTACTTGAAAATGGCCGTACTTTAAAATTATTTGTTCTACGAGTGTTCTTGCGACAGTGTCGGCGTCTTTTGTTGACATAGGGTATGATATTACAAATTTTGTGAGATCACATTGCATTGTTAGTATGTACCGAAATCCATTGGATATACGTAACGGTCCTACGGTGTCGATTGACAATGTTTGGAAACTATTACTAGGCGTGTCTGTTATCGTTAGTGGTTCAATAGTGTGGCGTGTTTGTTTACATTTCGCGCATATGGCACATTGCGATACAAATTTCTTTACCATTTTGTACATGTTTTTCCACACGTACCTTTTTTTTAGTTTTATCACTGTCCTTCTAACTCCTAAGTGTCCTGTTGTGTGGTATTCGTCAATGAGTTTAAATTTCGTAATGTCATCTTGTATTCTTTTTGGTGGGTCATAAATTAAAATTTTTAGTTGAGGACTTTTTCTATTTTGAGGGCTTTGTTGTATGTTTATAAATATGTTTTTAAATTCTTCTTTTGAGATTCTTTGGAATATTTTATCATTGTTGGCTAGCGCTAGCTCTACTATATTCTCATTTTTCATTTTGGATATCAGTTTCTTCATAATCGAATCTAGATTCGTTGAATTATCACTGTATCTTGCATGCGTATTTAAATTATTTTGTTGGGTTAGCTTCTTCGAATACGAAACTGGTTTCGTTGAATTATCGCTAAATCCCACGTGCACAATATTATTTTCAATATATATTTTATTTTCTTTGGCCATATAAAATTTTAAATTCTTCATATTCCTGACGTCACTAACGGATGTGCAATCCCATATCGGAAGTTGATCAGACTTCTGGGTTTTGTCACTATCCACAATGATTTCTTCATCATTGTTTGCCTCTTTATTTGCCATGCCTCTTGTAATTATAAGTGTTTTCTTCGCATTTTTATCATCTTCTTGCGGTATCATATTTTTTAAAATTTCTGAATTAATTTGTATTCTGGATAATGCATCGGCATTAGTGTTCATACTACCCTTTTTGTAAATTATGTCATAGTCGTAATCACTCAAATCTAGACGAATTCTAGTCATTTTTGATGAAGGATTTTTGTGCGAAAATAATGAGACTAGTGGTCTGTGGTCAGTTACCACTGTAAATTTTCTACCGTATAGGTATGGTTTGAAAAAATGTATCCCCCAGTGAATAGCTAACAGTTCCTTTTCTATTACTGGTATATTCAAATCATGCTTTTGCATACGATATAGGTAAGTCATTGCCTATGTCGCCTTGTGACAGTACTGCGCCTAAAGCATAATTTGAAGCATCAGTCGTTAAAATGAAAGGTTTGCTAAGATCTGGATATTGTAATTAATTTTTCTTTCAGTGTATCAAAAGCATGTTGACATTCTTCCGTCCAAACAAATTTACAAGATTTCTTCAAAAGTGCATTTAAATTTTTCGCAATATCTGCAAAATTTGGAATAAATTTTCTATAGTAACTACAAAATGCAACAAATCTTCTAACTTCGTCCGCATTTTTCGGGATGGGGTAATTTTTTATAGTGCCATATTTGGCAGGGTCAGTTTTAACACCATCGCCAGTAATTAGGTGTCCCAAATATACTACTTCTGGACGCAAAAAACAACATTTGGCAGCATTTAATTTTAAATTGTACCGTTGCAGCCTGTCTAATACTTTAATCAAATTTTCATTATGGTGATTTATGCTACAACCATGGATGATTATGTCATCCACGTAAAGAAATGCATTTGAATCTAAACCTGCAAGTGCAAGTGTCAGCATACGTTGGAAACTATTTGATGAGATTTTAAGTCCGAAAGGTAATCGTTTGAAGTGAAAATGTCCGTTCGGTGTAGAGAAAGCTGTCAAATTTCGTGACTTTTTGTCAAGTTTAATTTGATGAAATGAACTGGTCATATCAAGTGTTGAGAACCATTTTGCTCTTCCCAACTTGTCTAGAATGTCTTCTAGTCGAGTTAGAGGAAATTTATCATTAACAATTTTATCATTCAGTTTTCTGTAATCCACTACAAGTCTCCATTTTCTTTTATCATCAATGTTCATTTTAGGAACCAAAAGGAGTGGAGCATTGTAAGGACTAACTGATGGTTCAATAATATCATCCACGAGCATTTTCTTGACTTGTTCATTCATTACGTCAGTGTGTGTGTGTGGTAGTCTATAGTTTTTAATGTAAACTGGTGTGTTGTCTGTTGTCGTTATGTTTTGAGTGTAAAAATTATTTGTTGTCAAGGGTTCGTTATCCAATGTTTAATGTTTCACTGTATGTTTAATGTTTCTAAAATCTCATTCAATCGTTTTTGCGAATATTTTGGTTTTGTGTTGTCGTAGGTCAAAATGTTGTAATTGTTCAGAGAATCAGTTTCCAACTGAATACCATTTAAAATTATTTCCTTATCCGTTGAGTTTAAAATTTTTATATGTGTCATGCCGTTTTTTGGTGCTATTGAATTACTCAAAAAAATGCCTTCTTGTATTTCTTTATTTAGAATAACTGTATCTTCTGTTAGTTTGATACGAATTGGTTGTATGATTTCAGTTCTTGGTGGAACTTTTATTGTCATTGTATTAAAGGATTTTGAATGCATAGGTAAAATGATTAGTGATTCGTTTATCAATACTGAAATTGTAAAAGTTTCGTAATCTATTTTGCAAAGAAATTTCTTCAAAAAGTCTCTACCTAATATACCATCAGTTTCAATCGGAAATTTTGAATTGACCAGTTGAAACTCATGTTTGCTGGATTCCTCCCCAAAATTAAGTGTTAGGCTTATGCTACCTAGTGAAAAAATTTCTTCGTTTGTAATGCCCGTTAATTTGCATTTTTCATCTGGATTATAAAAATCGTTATCTACATGTTTATTAATTTTACAGAGTGAAATGTCTGCGCCAGTGTCGATTAAAAAAGTCATAAAATTGTTTTTGTACTTAATTTTTATGAAATTGGAATTGTTATCCGAGATTTTATAAATTTTTAGTTTTGGCTGTCCGGAATAACTTTGTTTTCCGAGCCCTGATCGTTTCCCTGATCATTTCCTTCATTGTTTATGATGTGTACCTTTTGGTTTGTGTAATTGGAGTAGCGTTTCTGTAGTTGTTATTGTTATTTTTCATATACAATAATAATATGGTAATATATATATATATATATTTTTTGTTTGTTTATTGTTTGCAACAAAATTAATTTAGTTAATATTTAGTTAATATTTTGTGAATATTTCAAATGCTTTAATTTTTTATTTTTTTTTGTTATTTAACAATTAAATTAGCCTATTACTTAATTTAGCGCGTAAAATTTATTTAGAAATTGTAACTTTAAAAATGAAAATTTAATCAATTCGGGTTTATTTACAAATTTTTTTTTTTTAAATAAAATATTTTGACAAATGCAAATTTAGTAAAAATCGTAAAATATAAAAAAAATGTATAATAGATAGTAGTTTCATAGGATGTTGATGGTGAGCAATTTAATATAGAACGTTAAAAAATGATAAAAGACATTTTCGCCATTGTGTGTCCTCCTAACAGCTTCGGCGAACATCATTGACATATCAATGCAGTGATCATGACAATCATCATCATAATCGAATTGATCGGCGCCAATTGTTGGTGCTTCCTCGGCGTTCACGGATACTTCAACCCTTTGCATCGTTGTGGTTTCAATGCTTCCCAATGATACTGGCTCAGAGAAGGAAAATGGTTTCGAGATGCACACCGGTGGTGATGCCAACGTTAAAAAACCCAGAATTTCGTAAGAATCGTCTTCCGAGTCACTGAGCAGATGAATGATTTCTCCGTTTCGTAGCGGTTGATTGGCTTTTGCCACTTTTGGTTCGTTGGCCACCTCCTCTGCTAAGGACATGGTGGCCTTTGCCATTGCCGCATCTTGTTCATCATTAAACTCGAAAATTTTAATTTTGCTTGGTTCGTGTTCAGTAAAATAATAGTCCATGATGATTTTTATCTTAACCTAACTATGCCCATTACAATGGACTCGCTACGCTGGATCGTCTCAGTAAAACTCCAAGGTTGGAGTGGCAAGATCGCCATGTAGAGTAAAGTGTTGTGTATTTGAAGATTTTAAGCTTCTTCAAGCATACAAGGGATTGGCGCTAGGCACCACAATTAGATGAGAAAGTAAAAGAACAGAGTTCCAATTCAGTCTGGTTTTATTAGTGGCCAACGCGGCTCTTTTATATCTTTACTTAAAACTGTTATACATTAGTTCTTAATCTATCCTACTTACTTACACTACAATAATATAATTATACTTATGTTCTGCATTTCATTTGCACCCGTTGCCCTGAGTACGCTAATTTGGTTTTGACGAATGGTGTCGAAGGACGGTCACCGAAATTGAGTGCATTTCAATATACACTCAATTGTTGTTGACAACGTCCAGAACCATTTGTGTATATTGGGTCAGCGTACTCAAAAGTGCAGCGTTAGCATGTCGATACATTGTCGGTGCATTTGTACTAATGAAATGCAGGGGTAGGTAATGTAGACTTGTATGTATACACTACAACGCGAACGAATTTGAACTTGATCCCTCCGGTACGGTGAGTGTGCTCCGGCAGAGATTCGCCGCGTTCATCGGCCAATCCGATCACACCCCCGAAAGGGTGCAGCGATTCCTTCTGCTACAAGAAAAACACAAACGCGTGTTGGCAGTCGCGACCGAGAAAATCATCAATAGTGCGGGTAGTGACACCCTCGGTTCAGGATCAGATGACAGTGTGAATAAAGAGCGCAAATTTGCGCCAACTAGTGAAAGTAACGCCGAAATCGACGACAAAGCCGCAACTGGCGGGGCCTTGCCTACGATTATCGTGCAGCCCGATTCGCCGTTGCCATCGCCAAACAATCCCGGGCCGACAGCGGGCCCTGAGAACAACATCAGCAGACCAGCGGCGCCCACTGCCACAATGGGTGGTACACCGGCTGAGATACCAGAGGCTGGCCACCAATCAACAGCAACTACAGACAGCACGACCCAACCCTCACACCATTTCGCCAGCAACCAGGTAAGACCACCCGCCACAGGCGCGGGGGTCATTTACAAGGTACGTAAATGGTTTTGTTACTATGATGGGGGGCCCGACCCACTCGCGTTTATCGAGCGGGCGGAAGAGCTGTGCGCTATGGACGGGCTAAAAGTGGACCTATTGCCACGATTCTTGCCCGAAGTGCTAAGGGGCAAAGCGCTCGTCTGGTTCCGGACCTGTAACCGGAAGTGGGAAACTTGGGCATTATTTAAGAAAGATTTCTTCACCTTTTTCTTGCCGGCTCGCTACTACGAGCGTATTGACGACACTATTCGAGGCCGTTTTCAACAGGGCCACGAATCTTTCAGCGACTACGCGCTTTCCCTCCTCTACTTGATGCGTCAAGGGACGTACAATGAATAGCAACGCCTCGAGCGCGTGTTTCGAAACGCCCGCCCCGAATACCACTGGTACATTCGGCGCAAAGATTTTAACACCCTCGCCGAGCTTTTTGCCCTGGCTCAAGATATGGAATGTATCCAGGAGCGGGAGTCAGGCAGAGCTGCTTCACCACAAAGGGGTGGCGTATCGTTGCCACCATCTGGGGGTGGCGACCAACATCGTTTATTTACTCAGCCACTGCAAGCCATAACCGACGCCTCGGTCTCAGCTCAGGACGATCGCATTGACCCTCGGGGTTGTCGCCGATGTGGGCAGAGCGGACATTTTATACGAAATTGTACAAACCGCCAGGTAGATTTTTGTTGGCAGTGCGGTCGACGCGGCCGCAAGACCATCGAGTGTTGCCGCCAGCCGGGAAACGCCAGCGGAGGCCACCCCGATCGAGGGGGGGGTGGTGGCTCCGGCGCTCCACCCTCAACACCAGTAATATTTGAACACGACGCCAGGCACATCCTCGCCCACGCAATCGTGGGGGGACAGCAGGTGCAGGCTATCGTCGACACGGGGGCGACGCGAAGTTTTATCAGCGGGGCGTTTGCTCACAAAATTCGACAAAAGAGTAGGACAGAAACTTTTAATGGGGAGGTTCAACTGGCAGATGGGTCCAGTCGTAGCTTAGATCAGGTCGTCGAAGCGCGAGTCATGCTGGGTAAAAGCAATGTTTTGCTCAAATTTATCGTCATGCCCGATGCATACGAGGATGTCGTTCTAGGGCTAGATTTCCTTATTTTCACAGAGGCGAGTTTCACCTGCGCTGGTGCAACTTTACAATTGAAACCTGCCACGACCACGACGCAGTCTTTGCTGGCCGCGGAGACAACAACAAGTCAGCAGGAGAAAATCGATAAATTTCTGCGGGCAGAGTTGCCCCTCTTCACCGACTTAAAAGGGCCCACGAACATCACTGAACATCGCATCGTCATGGCGGATGATCGCCCCATCAAGCAACGCTACTTTCCACGTAACCCAGCTATGCAGGCCATCATCGACGACGAGATAAACAAACTTCTGGAAAAGGGATGTATAGAACCGTCACACAGCCCGTACAGCGCGCCCATCGTGCTGGTGCGGAAAAAGACGGGGGCCTGGCGACTCTGTATCGACTATCGACAGCTAAACAGTCGCTCTGTGCCAGACGCGTATCCCCTGCCGCGCATCCACCACATTCTCGATCGACTGCGAAACGCCAAGTTTATCAGCAGCCTCGATTTGAAAGATGGATACTGGCAGATTCCGATGGCTAAGAGTAGTAAACAATTTACTGCATTCACCGTGCCAGGTCGTGGACTTTACCAATGGCGCGTCATGCCGTTTGGACTGCACTCGGCACCGACGAACAACAACAGGCGTTTGAGACGTTGAAGAAGAAACTGACAGAAGCCCCGGTGTTAGCCTGCCCTGACTTCACCCAGACATTTACGCTGCAAACCGACGCCAGCGATTTCGGCCTCGGTGCAGTGTTAACGCAGACGATCGATGGCACAGAGCGCGTTATCGCCTATGCTAGTCGCCACTTGAACCAGGCGGAGAAGAATTACTCGCCCACAGAAATGGAGTGTCTAGCCATTGTATGGGGCATTAGTAAGATGCGGCCCTACCTGGAGGGCTACCAATTCATCGTTATCACGGACCACTTATCTCTCAAATGGCTCAACTCCATCGAAAGCCCCTCCGGCCGAATCGCGCGGTGGACACTAGAGTTGCAGCAGTACAAATTTTCCGTGCAATATCGAAAGGGTAAGCTAAATGTAGTGGCGGACGCACTCTCGAGGCAACCACTAGAGTCGTGCCAGCAAGCAACATTTACCACCGACCAGACAGATTGCCCGTGGTTACGGAAACGACGGGCCGAGGTACAACAGCAGCCAGAAAAATATTCAGACTACGCATTCGTTGAAGACCAACTATATCGACACTTAGTAAGGCACGCGAGCGACGAAGATTGCGCACCATGGAAACTCTGTGTCTCTACGCCTCTCCGTAAACGTGTGATGGAAGAAAACCACGACAGCCCGAGTGCTGGCCATCTGGGGATTCGGAAAACCATCGCACGCATCACCAACAGGTATTACTGGCCAGGAATGTTCCGCGACATCAGCAGGTATGTGCGCCAATGTGAACTATGTCAGCAATACAAAGTGAGTCAGCAGGCCCCAGCAGGAGAAATGCTTATTTCCGTTCCAGAGGAGCCGTGGGCAACAGTGTGCGCCGATTTCGTCGGGCCGCTGCCCCGCTCGAAACACGGAAATACCACATTACTTGTGTTCGTTGACCGATTTTCTAAATGGCCCGCTATGGTGTGCCCAAGATTTTTCTCTCCGATAATGGCACGCAATTTAGCAGTAGACTCATGAAATCGTACTTGGAAGAGATCGGGGTGCGCCAACGATTCATGGCGCCATACACCCCCCAAGAAAACCCTACAGAGAGGAGCAACAGAACGGTGAAAACGATGATAGCACAGTTTGCGGGGAAAAACCAAAAGACGTGGGACGAGCACCTCCCCGAACTGTCATTAGCCATTAACACCTGCGCTTCCGAGAGCACAGGGTACAGCCTCGCCTTCCTCACGCAAGGGAGGGAACCGCGATTGCCGAACGCACTCTACGACAGGGTTACAGCAGGTACGGGAAACGTGCCCATAACACCCACAGAACGAGCTACGCAACTACAGGAAATTTTCGACATTGTCCGGCACAACCTAGCCAAAGCAGCCCAGGGCCAGGCGCGACACTACAATCTGCGGCGAAGACCATGGAAGCCGAAAATAGGGCAGCTTGTGATGGTGAGACAGCATCCGCTGTCCAAAGCCGTCGACAGTTTCGCAGCCAAGCTCGCCCCAAAATACGCGGGGCCATATACCATAATCAGTTTTCCTTCACCGGTAATCGCCCGTGTGAAACGGGAGGGGGAAACCAGGGCTCGCACTGCGCATCTGAGCGAACTCAAACCCTTCCATGGCTCTAACCATGGGCCTGAGCCAGGCCAACACCATCCAAACAACAATAACAACTGTTTGCTTTCCTCTCCCACAGATCAACGTGTACCAGCGATCACACAACAACACGACGCCACCGAAATGAGCGACAACGAGCAAAAGCTGTTTGACGCCGCCAAGCAACGCTACCGACTGCGATTCGCCACGGAAGCCAACCGTGGACGCCACACACAGCATGACTACACGAAGGAGCAGAAGAGGTTTTGATTGACCACTCGCCGAGTCCGACTCCAGAACCCCTGTTCGAGGGCGCTTCCACAAGCCAGGCCGCCAGAGGGTGCGCTAATCAACGACCGGCGAGAGGGTCCCTCCGCGCAGTATGCACCGACAATCCCGACGAAGTCGCGGTCCGACGTGACTCTGTCCACTCTCTTCCAATTCTTTATTGTTGCGGTGTAGAATTTTTCAGACATAATTTCTAACCAAATACAAAAAACGGCGTCCAAATCGGTTCTGTATTGCTCAAGATAAACGAAAATAACGAATTTTGGGAGGCTATTTTGTATGGAAGGTAGGCGTGGTTTTTGTCCGATGTTGTCCATTTTCAATACCATCCAAATAAAAGCAAAAAGAAGAGGAATTCCAAAATATGTATTGCTCGATGGTCCGATTAGGCTAGTTTGGTTCCTTTGCATATAAAAATGACTTATGTGAAGTTTGGAGCCAATCGGATAACGAAAAGTTGGCGCGGAATGCACTTCTTTTTCCCCATACAAAAATGAAAAACATTGAAAATAGTGCTCTGATTTTGATGACACTTTATATATTAGTTAATTTGGGGTCGTCCGATCTTAAATATGAAGTCGGTTTGAATGTAACACTGTTGGTTTTGCCAATAATTGCAATTCAAATCGAAATTTTCTTATTTTTTAAAATTGTCTGGTAGCTGAAAGCAAGCTTTGATTTCAACATTCTTTTTTTTCTTTAAGGGTGTATTTCGTTATCAGGCCAATCTTTCAAAAGCAATAGATCTGCTCACAGGTGTGGTAACAACGTCATTGACGGCTCTTTTGAAAGATCACAAGGTCCCATGTGCACTTAAGAGGGTCTCAAGTTTACAACTTTTATGGTTTCTAAGAAAACTGACCTCAAATATTATAAAAATATTGAAAAAATTTCTCAAAAAATTCTATCATCTTTCCCATGTGCACTTAAGAGGGTCCGGTTCCAATCTGTTCTGTGGTTTGGTCAAAAAATGCAATTATGTAGATGCATTTTTTGTGCTAACTTTGAAGGTTCATAATTGATACATTTTGCCGTTAAATTATAATCCTGGTATACAGTCCTTAAATCTAACATATTATTAATAATTTTCAATCATAAGATCATTTTTATTTTCGCCTCTTAATGGATTCTTTCCACTTTTAAAAAGAGACTAAAATACAGAATTTTGGTGAAAAACTTGAAACTAACCCAAATACACAAACCAAAAGCAAAGTTTTCATATTTTAAACTCTAGGCGGCACCACAAATTTTGTGTTGAATAAAATATTTTGATTGTTTGATATTTGCCTACACTCAGAAAACTATACATCCCAAAAACAAAGAAAAAGTTTCCTCAAAAAAATTTTTCTCGTTTGAATAAAAATTTCTCTGGTTTGAATAAATTTTCCTTGAAATGAGTAAAAATTTTCTTATTACTTGCAAGTTGCAACCATGGTGATCAATTTGAAGATACCTTTTTCTTCAATGTTGGGAAATTTGAATTTATCAGTCGACGCGCAAAACATTTAAAAATTTCAGAATTAGTGAGGAAACGAATTCTGAAGTGGATTATACTTTGATATACATATTAATGTATACAAAAACTACCAAATAAAAGTATGTAATATAAATAAAAATGTATGACATATATAATATATAATATTATGGATCTGGTACATTTTAGTAGTATAATACTATAGTAGTAGAATTAGTAGTAGTACTAGTTATTCTTGTATGAAAAAACAATGGTTTTAATAAAAAAAAACATTTCCAAATTGAAGAAATATTTCCTAAATTTATGGAAAAATTTCTTTCTTTCAGAGAATATTTTCTTTAAAACAAAGGCAAAACTTTTCCGAATTTTCCGAAAATTGTAGAAAAATTTCCTAAAATTGTAGAAAAATTTCTTCACAAAAATTATTTCAAGCCTCCAAAAAAGAATTCTAAAAAATCAATTTTGTAAATAAAATAAATCATATTCCTAAAATATTTCCAAATCAATATGTGATATTGTTGGAAATTTGAATGTTTTAGAAAATTCAAGAGATTTTCTTTAAATCAATATGGAAATCAACCATTTTAATTAGATTAATTAATTAATTATTTCTAAAAATATTTGAATTTGGAAAAAAAATTCACATTTTTGAGTATAGGTATTCCATTTTATTTCATAAACTGAAAGAGATACGATAATTAATGTTCCACAATATTGTTGTCCTTTAAAAAACTTAAAAAATATAATACTAATCAAAGCATTTCGTTCAAAAATGGTAGTACTAAATCTGTTCTAAGCTTCGTTTTCACCATTTTTACTACAACTTAAAAACAAAAGCTGATAACGGCACAAGAGCTGATAACAGATCTAAAATCAGAGTACAAAAATTTATTTTTGAAAAATGTTAATAAAACTAGAGAGTGGACTATCTTCGGCTATGCCGAAGCTGAAATACCCCCACACAGTAGAAATATAGAAGTACCTCAAATATAAAAAAATGTTGTCTCTAGACCCCATTTATAGGTGGTTTCGGAGACAGAATCCGTTCAAAATCCGTTCCTAAAAATTTCCAATCAAACCCACAAAAAAAAAGAATTTGGTCTCAAGACCCCATTTTGACCCTTATATATATGGTTTCGGAACCTCGGACCATGTAAACATTTCTAATCAAATACAACAATAAAAAAAAATTGGAAAAAAAAATTAATTTTTATTTATATGGGAGCCTACCCTAGTTTTTGTCCGATTTGGCTGATATTTGAACTTTTGAAGTAAAAAACATGGTCCCAAAATTTCAAGTCGATATCTTCAAAACTGCGACCGCAATCGTGTAGACAGACAGACGGACAGACGGACATGGCTATATCGACTCAGTTTTCGATGCTGATCAAGAATATATATACTTTTCCATACCGGACACGCCTCCTTATGGGCGTTACAAACATTGTGGCAAAGTGAGTATACCCTGCCACAGTGAGTGTGGGGAAATAAAAATATGGCCTTAATCACGATTTGAACCCACGTTTCAAAAAACCTAAGCTATCTTCAAAATATTTAAGCACATTGCGTAGAAAATCCATTGACACCACCCCATCTCCCTTCTAGCGAAGGCATACCGGCATGCCTCCACTAGAAGCGAGGATGGAATGTGCAATTTCTTCCCATAGCAGGCGTGCAGGCATGTCTCTAGCGGAGAGACATGACTACTGTGAATTGTATCGACTGCGCGTCTCTTCGATTTTTGTTGGCCTTTCATCAAATATCCTATTTCTCGCAATAGCATTCTCTCGAATCCTAATAAGTCAGGTATAATGGACCGTGACGGGAACAGAAAACAGCTGTTCGTTTGAACGTGGCGGAACGTAGCACTATAACCACCTCCACGTTTCCTACGATAGGCCACGTCACCGTCCATTATACCCAGCCCAGAACATGTAAAGGTTTTATATCTCTGAATTTATCATCATTATTTGTGCCATGATGCAATTTGTTAAAATTTTAATTGTATTTGTTCGTTCATTGTCGTATCCCAGTGAACAATCTTCGTTTGGAATAAACTTAAGACAAACTTATACAATAAACATTTTGGGAATTCACAAGGGTCTCGTATTGTCGTATCATCGTGTTTGAAAAAATACAATTGTTGTGAGCACACCCATTGCAGAAAAAAATCTAGTACTGGCATTTCAGAGAGGGAGAGAAAAAGAGAGCGAACAAATTATATAGCAAATGTTCAACCTAACCTAAATTCGTTCGCCACGGGATGCGTGCCACCATTCGCGGAGGTGCTGATGCGGCCCAAATCAAGGATCGGCAGAAAAATTGCGGTTCACCTGTGCTTCGATTCAATATTTTTAAGAAGTCGCGCACGTTTAATGCATTCAAAATGCTTCCGGAAACGCCTGGGCCAGGCATTCGTCTGCCCGTAAGTGCAAGTGGCCATCTGGCCAAATTTGATGGTCGCAAGAGTTTTGGAGGTCTCCACGTTCTTTGTTGCAATATTTTAGGCAAGTCGTGCACGTTTTATGCATTCAAAACAGTCCCTAAAAGAAATTTTAACAATTCCCTCCAATTACTTTTCAAATAAGAAGAAGAATCAATACGAGAGTCATAGAAACACAGGTTGCAAAGTTGTATTATCGTATTTTTTTTTGTATGGAAAACAGCAACAACATTAAACTTAATGCCAACATATTTGGAAAATTTGAGGCAAACATTTGACAAAAGTTTATTATAAGTATATAGCAAACGTATTTAGCAAACATTAGGCAAACGTTTTATAAGCTTATAGCTAACATATTAATCAAACGTTAGGCAAACGTTTATTATAAGCTTATAACAAACGTATTGAGCAATTGAGATAGGTTTTCATATATAACCGCACACAAAAACAACAAAAGGGACTCACAAAAGGCCATAGATGGCCTCCGAGTGGAAAAGGCACATTTTGTACCACACACCCTTTAACCTAACCTAACGTATTGAGCAAGCTTATTTCAAACGCAATGCTTAGGCTTGTACGCTTACCCTAAGTTTATTCCAAACGTTGAAGGCTAGCAAATAAAACCATTTTTACAAATTATTATTTTTGCAAATTTTTTATATAATATTTACATTTTTAATAAATATTTTTAATTTGCATTTTTTTGTTTGCAACATTAGGGATACTCACAATTCGTCATATCAAGAGTTAAAAGCGAGTATTTGTCATAAAATGTTGTTTAAAAGTGTAATGACAAGTAATAATTTATGACAAATTCACGTTTTAACTCTATATAAGAAGAATTTCGAGTACCCTTATTAAAATT
Source organism: Heteromyza rotundicornis (assembly GCA_951394025.1). Lineage (NCBI taxonomy): Eukaryota > Metazoa > Arthropoda > Insecta > Diptera > Heleomyzidae > Heteromyza > Heteromyza rotundicornis. The sequence goes on from OX596012.1 coordinate 42,515,945, forward strand.
TGTACAAATATTATTTCTTGACATATTTTGCTTTCGGTGATTCTTTCCGAACAATAAGAATGCCTTTGTGACTGCTACGAAAAACTCTTCTCCCAAATTGTTTTAAGAGTGGCAGCATTTCGCTATAAAACAAATGTGTAATTTGTAAAAATATAAAAAACAATCGATATTAATTCACAAAAACTTACATGCACGCGGCTCTGCAAACAAATGACAACAAAAGAAAATACCGAAACATAAAATGTGAAAAAATCGAAGCCTGCTTAAAATTTATTACCAAACGAGTTGTTTTCAAATATGTCTGCAAAACATTTACATTATTAAGTTTGGAAAATGCCTGTCAACTAGCTTACAAGCAATTTTTTTCCAATCGCGTTGTTTTCAAACACGTTTGGAATAAATCTGGAAAACATTTGCGTTTCGAAAACTTGTAAAATCCTTGTCAAATAGTTTACAACCAATTTGCTTCCAATTTGCACGTCTTCGTTCTGTTTATTTTCGTATGTTCGTATGTGGATATACTGTGCACTGATTGGTTAGCAACGTCTCTGCCTTCCGACATTCTGGGCAGAAATGTGTGAAACAATAGATACGTATTGGGAAAACCAGCTGTGCCAAAGAGGTCTTCAGATTTCCCTTTATAATTTCCACCAGGTTCTGCTCTGCGAGTGGAGTTTTTTTTGCTGATTTCTCAAGTTAAGGACTGTGTTGTAAAAATCGTCAAAGAATGCCTGAGAAAATTGTCGCCTATCCATTATTTTCCGTTGTATGTCGAAGTCACTTTCAAATCTTCTGAATTGCGTAACTAACTTCACGCAAGTCAAGCCAGTGTTGAAGACTGTTCAACCGTCGATACATCCAAAACCATTCCAATGGATTTCCTTCCTTGAAAGCTCCGAATTACGTCCGTCCATGGGCAATCATGGTCCCCTCTTAAGGTCTCTACTCGAAATCTTCTACACTTATTGACTTTGTGGTTCCGTCAAATTTGATTCCCCATTTGTAGATTCTCACAGCTCACCGACCCGTATAGATCTGTTGGTTTACATTTAGATGCGTCAGAAAATTGCTTGGGGTGGTGGATATGAAACACGTTTCTGCGTCACCGGTGGTATGTTACTCCTTTCTCGTCGCTGATCGTAACCGGGTACTGCGTAGGCCGGTCCCTGCTGTGCGCATTACTGCACTGGCCAGCGACACTGGTGAAATTTCCGTAGCCATTTTGGATCCACCATCTTGAATTTTGAAGTTTTGACATCAAATTCGAAATCAGCGACCCCAAAAACCCCCTTACACCAAGTCTAGCACTATTTCAGGTAAATTTGGTTTCATCTCGCTCCAAGCACATGTTAAATCTCTTTAATGATTTCCAAGGAGATTTTTTTTATTTTAAACAATTTGTAGATTCTCACAGCTCACCGACCCGTATAGATCTGTTGGTTTACATTTAGATGCGTCAGAAAATTGCTTGGGGTGGTGGATATGAAAAACGTTTCTGCGTCACCGGTGGGATGTTACTCCTTTCTCGTCGCTGATCGTAACCGGGTACTGCGTAGGCCGGTCCCTGCTGTGCGCATTACTGCACTGGCCAGCGACACTGGTGAAATTTCCGTAGCCATATTGGATCCACCATCTTGAATTTTGAAGTTTTGACATCAAATTCGAAATCAGCGACCCCAAAAACCCCCTTACACCAAGTCTAGCACTATTTCAGGTAAATTTGGTTTCATCTCGCTCCAAGCACATGTTAAATCTCTTTAATGATTTCCTAGGAGATTTTTTTTATTTTAAACAATGTGGCAACTTTATGAACAGTAAAATGAACATCGCAATCCTTATTTCTGTCATTTTGTATGAAGTGGATCAACCTTATTTTCTTCAGCCATGGTCTGCCAAAAATATAAACTTTTGTTAATATTCAAAAAATTATAAAAAAATATTTGGAAAGAACTTTTTTTTTGCAATCCCTACTAGGTTTTTAGCCAAAACGGCTGTGACTCAAAGGTGATTTCTCCGATTTGCTTCAAATTGTGGGTCGATAGACGAGCATGACTAAGAAATCCAAAATATGAGCTTTTTCATGCCAAATTTTTAATTGTACAGTAAAATCAATATAAACCAAATTCTGATTGCCAATCTGATAAGAAATTCAGGTTGGTCTACACAATAACACCCTCAAAGGGTTTTTCTGGATTAGCTCGAATAAGGGAGTTATCGTGGCCAAAGTTCAAAGGAGGTTACTTTACTTTTGAACTTTTTTGTTTACTATATTTTTAATACCCATATCTTACATCCATATTTTGATCAATGGAAAAAGGGCAAGCTTGTGGAGACCGAAAAATACAACAACGAAAAATTCCCATATCGTCGTGAAGCACCCTAATAACCAGGGCTAATTTTTATATTTATTTAAATATAAAATATTTAAATTCATATTTTTAACGTTTTTAGGCATAAATCCATATTTCCCACATTTTTATTTTCCATCCATTTATTCGACCAATTTTTGTAAAATCATTGCAAAGTGACCTTTGGTCAGTGTGGATTACTGAAAGAAAAAGCAACACATAAAAATTAATAAACTTATGTTTATGCTCCATTTTCGATTTTTTTAAAGCGAATTGTGAATGGGTGTCATTACACTGAGAGGAAAATGTTTTAAAATAGAACGATTTGGTTTTTAAAACACACGTCTTGGAATGTCAAATCAAGAAAAGGTGGAGTCGAAAAATGTGCTGGTATTTAAAGTTCCGTGGGAGGAAATCGACCGGCTGTCAATCATATTCTTCTTCTTCTCCCCGTATATTCGCATCAGCTTGGCCCCACTACTTCTACATTTTTATTCCCGTTTTGATTTTTGTCTACAGGTGCGCACACTACATAGTCATAAATATAGAATTTTAATCCTCACCGGCTATCTGTGGCGCAATCGTATACCTCGATATTCAACGAAAACGAGGTTCTGCACATCGTTTCTGCTTCATGTAAATCAATTCTCGTTCGAGAACGTATCGATTCTCGATTGTTGCGCTCGACATCACTTTACATGTCGTTTTCACTTGTTTTAAGAATTATTCAAGCAAAAAAAAGTGATTGCTCCAAAAAATGAAAGATGTAAGTTGTAAATTTTATTTATTGTTGAACTTCGATTCAATAAAATTCTTTTTTAGGGATCAACATAGCAATCCAACGCAAATAAAAGTAATGGTCGAGTTCATGGAGAAGCATTCTTGGTTTGCAATAAATGCATTGCAAACATTGAAAATGGGAAGAAAAAAATTATGGAGCAAGTTGTCTACTATGCTAAATGGCCCGCCTACACTCAGAAAAAAATCCTATAAAAATGAGTCAATAGGACACAATACTATTGAAGTAATAGTAGAAACTAATTGAATTAATAGGAAAACTGATAAAAATTCATATTTGATAGTATTCAGACTATTGTTTCAATAGTATTTGCATACCATTGACTCATTTTTTATAACCCTTTTATTAACTTGCTTTGTGGACTATATATATATATATATATATATATATATATCCTCAAATCTGCGGCGAGCTTTTTGATACACTTCCAGGTAAGCTAGAGAGCTGGTACACAGATAGAACTCGGTTGACAATGCATTCTATTGTATTTCGGGCTCCATCAGAGGCGTAGGGGGCCGTCGGGGGACTCAAACCCCTTTTTCTTAAACATGCTATAACTTCCGATTCCTTCAGGCTACAACGATGAAATTTGGTAGGTGGGTTCTTATTGATAAAATGAATATACCCTCTAGAGGGCGGGTGTGGGGGCAAAGGGGAGCGGGATGGAGCCAATTTAAAGTTCCAACTATGCTACAGGGCTGAAATTTTGTACTTAGGTTCGCATTCGGGAAAAAGAGTCAAAAAGGGAAAAAAGGGGGGAAATTGGGGGTGAAAAAAAAATATTTTTGGAAAAAAAGAAGAAAATAAAAAAGAGTAAAAAACAAGTTTTTTAAATTATAACTCTTTAACCGACTAAAAAGCAGAAAATAAATTTCCTTTAAATTGATTTCAGCAATTTCGATTTAAAATTAAGGGTTTTTGGCGACTTCAAAATCTGCAATGATATTAGGAAGAAAGTAGCCAAAAAACCCTTAATTTTAAATCGAAATTGCGGAAATTAATTTAAAGGAAATTTATTTTCGGCTTTTTAGTCGGTTAAAGGGTTATAATTTAAAAAACTTGTTTTTTACTCTTTTTTTATAGGATTTTTTTCTGAGTGTAGCAAATCGACGAACTGCTGGCAAAAAGTGATTTGATTTATATACTAGAAATGTTCATTTAATGTTTACATAATTCTAAAACTTCAATGCTTAGGTTTGGACAAACCACAAGTACAATGCCAAATGAAAATTTTCCAAAAAAAGAAATCCACATACCCTTCTACTGATTTACCCACTGTTACACTGAGTTAAAATTTGTCAACAAAGCTGGTAACCTTGGTTTCCACATCAATTCAAAACTATCTTGTGAGGATCACATAAATTCTGCCGTGAGAAAGACAGCAGCGTTCGTACCCGTTGAAACCAGGCGCCAGTTGGTTGTACAATTGATTGTTCCTATAATATCTGTATGATCATATTTCTGCTTACAGTAGGAGTATACTTGGTCATGATATTTTGAGCTACTTAGAAGCACGTAATTACATCTTTTTTCACAAAAAATTTATACTAAGGGTCCAAACTATTTGTTCGAAAAACTTTAATTCTGTAGATCTGATAGAAGCAAAAATCTTATAATACCGAATTTCAATTTCAGAAGTTCTAGTAGGCTATTTTCCGTTAGCGCGGCGAGCTCATGGAATTCTTCAAAACAGCTGGCTTTAAGCGTGTAATCTTTCAGCATTTCTCTTGATGCCCTCACACATCTCACTTTTCTGTCTTTCTCTCTTCTTCTTCTTCTCATTCTATTTTTATTCTCATTTATATTTATTTTATTATTTTTATTAGAAAATGTAGTTTTAAGCCCTTATTGTTTATACTAATAAGTTGTTATTCTATGTACTATGTAGCATAAAAAATATTCTATCTTAATTGCGAAATAAAATTGAAATTGAAAAAGGCAGGCAACAATCGGTGGCGATTAAAACGAAGTTGTCTGCAGTGCATAATGTTGAACGCTCGTCGCGGGAGGGTTGTTGAGCCTTCCGGTTCCACTCCTAATTAATCAGCAATTCCTACTGGATGATAGTGAAACATGCCGTGTATCCATACATGGGCATTTTCAATTACAAATTACAATAATTGTAATTGAAATTTTTTTCAATTGCAATTACTGTAATTGTAATTGACATTTTTTTCAATTACAATTACTGTAAAATGGAGTTTTTACCACCACAAAAATGTCCACTTTCATCCTTGCACAATAGCGTGGGAAATACCATATTTTTGCGACTGACCCAAGAGGCTATTTTCATTGTTTGGGGTCAAGTCTGAACTTGTTGCGTTGTTAAACTCGAAATCGCGATAACCCATCACAAAACTTTCGCAGAAGCGCGCGAATTAGCGGATCGATTGCAGATGCGCTGTCTGGTGCCATTGTCTCTGCTGCATTGATACAAATTCTGAATGAAGAAAGCGCACATTATTTTGCATTTAAATATTTACGATTTGTGTGTCATTTCGCGTTTTGCGACCCTTTTGTCTACTCTTTGGCAAATATCTAGGAAATCCCAGATTTTATTAGCCGTTTCTAGGTTGCAAACGTTTTCTAGCAGTGTTGTTTTTTTTTATATGAAAAACTTAGCGCCTACCAACCAGAGAAGAGCGTCGGTGCATAGAAAACCAGTTTCAAGCTACTCGCCAAAACCCAAGTGCAACTCCCAACTCGAATCCGTGTCGACGGATGCCACAAGTGTTCGGTGCTTGTGGATCCGAGTTCGTACGAGTGCACACGAGAAAAAAATAAAATGCTTGTGCCATTCGGCAAAAACTCGAATGACCTGGATAGTCGGATTAACTTGGATAGCTTGCGCATTGAAGTTGCTTGTGTGCGCTTGTGGGTTATTTGAAGTACGGAAAATGTTCGTATTTTGTATGTAGCATTCAATTTGTCAATTATTTCGTGAGATATTATAGCTGATTGATTTTATTAAAATATAAACACTTTCATCATTTTTTAATAACAAAAAAGGAATACAACTTCTTCGTATTCCATTTCACTGCTAAATGATGTTTCAGTTGCAATTTTCAAATTACAACTAAACGAAAACATTTTTAAGACATAGAAAATTAGCTGCTTTTGCATATTTTTTCACAATTGCAGCAATTTTTACCGACACGACAAGTGGAACCATAAATTTGGGATTTTCCTAAATCCAAAATTCGCGATTTCAAAAGGGTTAACAAGCTGATCATAAAAAATTATGCACAGTCGTTTCTTTATTAATATATTGCAACAGCAAACGCATTCTTCAACAAACAACAATGAGACAGCAACAAAACAAATTCTTACGCAGCGCGACACATTTGGCGCCAGCGGTCGGACAATTTTCTGATCACATTTTTTTGATGCGACTTGTCGCGTTGGTAAAGAGTGCAGTATTTTCATGTCCTGGAATTGGGGGAAAAATGTAAAAGCAGCTAATTTAAAAATTGCAATTAGAACATCGATTATTTGCGCAGTGAATGAACCCCAAAATATTACGAGTACAATTTATAAAATACATAGATACATTCTACATTATAGTAGATAGCTATAGATATTGTTTCTTTACTGAATAGTCAAAGAATTTTTATACAAATAATTAAACAATAGTCTTAGAATAATTTTTTTCTTTATGGACAAATTTTCATGCGTACAAAAAAACTAAAATTTGGTGCACTGTCTAAAAGTAACTGCATTAATTTAACAAATTTTTTTCTCAGTGGAAAAATTAGAATGTGTCCAATAAATATAAAATTTGTTGCACTCTGTAATGCCAACAACATTATTAAAAACAATTTTTCTATGTGGAAAAATTGTATGTGTACATAAAAATTAAATTTTTTGCACGGTGTAATAGAAAGTAAGTTTTTTAAAACAATTGTTTTTACCATTCCGTAATGAATTCAATATTCTAAAATTTTCCTATACGTCGCACGAAACTTAACAATACAAAATACGAACATTTTCCGTACTGCGCAGTGCGCACTGCTCATTCAACGCAACTTGAGCACACAAGCTATCCAAGTGCTTCCGCCTATCCAGGTCATTCGAGTTTTTGACGGATGATGCAAGTGTTCGAGAGCGGCAAGTGGAAGTGGATTCGCAACTTGCTAAAACAGCGGTTAGCTTGCCGGTAGCTTGTGGGCTACTCTGCGCTATTCTCTGTTACCAACCGAAAAGTTGTGTAATCACTTATTTGTTCATAATAAAAAACGAAACAGCTGCAATCTCAACCTGCATAATTCACCCCAAAAAGTACAAGGACATGTCCAACTGACATTAATCATCCAAAATGTCCAGGGACGCACTTGATGGCAGCTCAAATCCCAACTTTATTCTAAAAGTTTCAATTGTTTCAAAATGTTCCCTTAATTTTTCTGTAATCCGTGATTTTTCATGTAATTAATACAAACAAGTGAGTAAGTTTCAGTCGGGCAAGCCGACTTATATACCCTATTGGGCCATATTGTATCCGCCATCTTGAATTTTGAAAATGCGACATCAAATTCGAAATCAGCGACCCCAAAAACCCCACTATACAAAATTTCATACTGTTTCGGTAAAAACACGATTTTCACTTATATGGGAGGTAGGCGTGGCAGTCGACCGATTTCCCCCATTTGCAATACCAACTCCTTCTAGGGCCTAAAAAGGATAAATCCAAAATTTGGGATCCCTAGCGAAAGCTAGCTCCTGCAATCGTGTTTACAAGAAAAGAGGACGGACAGACGAACAGACGGATAGGGCTAAATCAACTCAGGAGGTGACGCTCATCAAGAATATATATACTTTTCCATACCGGACACTTCTATTTTTTGGTGTTACAAACATCAGACCAAAGTGAAAATACCCATACCTCATGAGGTGTAGGGTATAAAAATATTATTATTAATTTTTAAAAGTAATGATTACTTTTTTTTCTCAAAATTACTTTCTAAATTACATGAAATTACTGAAAAACCCGCTCTCTATTTGACACATACGGCATTAATGTGTACGTACTAAGGCATTCAATCCCGGGATCCCGAATCCCGAAATCCCGGGATCCCGAATGTTTTCTCAATCCCGGAAACCCGGGATTTTCAGTCCGGAATCCCGGGATTCAAAAATGCATTTTTTATGCATTGTTTAAGATATTTTTGACGTTTTTCCACAAAAATACTTTCGTGCATTTACTTTCAATCTAACTGGTAAATTAAAAAAACCCACTTGTGTAGATTTAGTGCTACAAACACACAAAAATTTACAAGATTTTTGTCAATAACGGTTAACAAACAATTTTTATCGATCTGAAGAAAATGTTTTCAAATTTTTTTTTTTGATCGTATATTGAAAACTTTACGAATTGGATAAATGGTTTTGTGTATGTTTTACTTTTGGATGGACACCAATTTTAATAGTTTTAAACAACAATTGTTGTATCCCTTCCCGCTAGGATACTAAAACTACTGAAAGTAAGTTTTTCGTGTTTAGCATGTCCATTTCATGCAGAATTTTATGATTATATTCGGATTCAACGTGGCAAAAAAAATAATTTGTTCGATCAATCTAATTTAAAAAGAATTACTTTTTGTTTGACTATATTTATTTAAATATTATTTGTTTTGTTTAACGTAATATTTCTTAAATATGTTTTCTTTGTCGTAATAAACTTAAAATATTGTTGCAACAATTTTTTCTTTAATTTTATATTAACTATTGTATTTAATTGGAAAATCCCGAAAATCCCGAACAAATCCCGGGATCCCGTGATTGTGATTTCAAATCCCGAAATCCCGGGATTTTCAAAAACACTTCGGGATTGAATGCCTTAGTGCGTACATGTTAAAAGGGGAATTACCAATTTCGCTTTTATCAACGAAAATACCAATGGGATAAAAACGAAATTGGTGATTCCCCTTTTAACATGTACGCACACATTAATGCCGTATGTGTCAAATAGAGAGCGGCTTTTTCAGTTAAGCTATGGTCAGATTAGGCAAATATTTGACCAAATACTGGGAAAATACACACAGTAAAATATTTATTTGATCTTACAAACTTTTTGTAAGATCAAACAAACCAAATAACATCTGTTTCGAGTAATGCCACCTCAAGAAAGAAATTTACCTTTAACAACATCTTTCAACTCTAAATAAAAGCTGTGGCCGCAATCTGACCATAGTCACATTTGATTTTAGGTGATTTCAAAAATATCTGAGTGTATTTGGGCAAATATTTGCCTAATCTGACCGTAGCTTTAGTTTGTGTTTTGGACCTACAAATTTTTGAAAATCGATACCTTAAAGCACAACCATCTTATGTCCATTTTTTGAAAACAAAACTCTAGAAAATGAAAAACAAGTTTTCAAATCAGTATGTTTTGTATGGAAATTCATTTTTATTTCCTCATTTTTCAACCACTTTCATTACGATTCCCACAAACCACTATGGCCTGTCTGATGCAGCTTCTTCTCAGGAATCCAAAAATGCCAAAAACTCAATTTTCATGAAAACGGACTGGTTGCGCTTTAAGTTATCCAGTTATAAGGTTGTCCGTACAGAAGAATTTCACTTTATTTACATTTTTATAACCCTTATATTAACTTGCTTTAGGTGGACTATATATATATATATATGCGGCGAGCTTTTTCATACACTTCCACATGAGCTAGAGAGCTGAACACTGATAGAACTCCGGTGACAATGCATTCTATTAAATATTTTGGGGTCCATCAGAGGCGTAGGGGGCCGTAGGGGGACTCAAACCCCTTTTTTTCAACATGGCATAACTTCCGATTCCTTCAGGCTACAATGATGAAATTTGAAATTTGTAGGTGAGTTCTTATTGACAAAATGAAATTTTGTACCCTTTGGAAAGGGGGGTGTGGTGGCAAAGGGGAGCGGGATGGAGCCAATTTATAGTTCTAACTTTCGTATTTTGTAAGCCTTTGGAAAGGGGGGTGTGGTGGCAAAGGGGAGCGGGATGGAGCCAATTTAATGTTCTAACTTTCGTATTTTGTAAGCTACAAGGCTGAAATTTTGTACTTAGGTTCGCATTCGGGAAAAAGAGTAAAAAAGGGATGAAAAGGGGAAAAAGGAAGGAGAAAAATATTTTTTTAAAAAAGGGTTATATTTTAAAAAATTTGTTTTTACTCTTTTTTTTTATTTTTCAAAATAAAGTCAAAATTTAAATTTTTGATACCAAATTTTGGTTAAGACTGAAGAAATTTTGAAAATTCAAAGGTAAAATCACTAAAAGAGCCTTTATATGAAAATTATACAACTTTTTTGGAATCGGTTAAAACATATGAAATAAAATATGTCAGATCTATAAAAAAAATGTTAAAATCGAAGATTGCATTCAGCTGCCAGGGAATTTTAAAAAATAAGTGAATTTCGATTTGAATTGTAAGTATTGGCAAAACTAACAGTGTTACGTTCAAACCGACTTCATATTTGAGATCACCGACCCCAAATTAACTAATATATAAAGTGTCATCAAAATCCGAGCACTATTTCCAACGTTTTACATTTTTGTATGGGGAACAAGAAGTACATTCCGCGCCGACTTTTCTTTATCCGATTGGCTCCAAACTTCACAAAAGTCCTTTTTATACGCAAAGGAACCAAACTAGCCCAATCGGACCATAGAACACTGATTTTGAAGAAAGCTCCATACGATTCTAAACAGGTCTAATATGTTGTATGTATTTTTCGAATAATTGCAAACGGTAACATTTTATTTGTATCTTTTAAATAAAGCCTGGGGTACAATGAATGCGGGAGTGGGATGCTTGACGCGCGCGAAATACAATCGAAAACTCGCACGCATCGAGTATCGTATTATAATGTACAATTAGAATTTTTACGCAAATGTGAAAAGGCAAAATTTCCATAGTACTTTTTGCACTTTAAACAAATGACCGCCATCAACCCTTCTCGCGAGCTAGATTTTTTTAATTTCGAAATTGGGTGCGATGCATCGCCACACGCAGTGTTGTACATTACTGCATTGAATTGCGTGTTGTGAAATTGAATTCTGGCATCGCACTCTTGCATCATTGTACCCCTGGCGTATTGGTGGCAATTGAACAAAGTAATTGAGATGTAAGCGCCAGATTTGCAAAATTTTTGGGGAGACAATAGCTTGCTCCAAATTCAAAAAAAGTTTGCGTGTGTATAAATTATAAATAAGAACAGTGTACTCCACGGAATTAAGATTTGCCTTTAGCGCCGGCTGTTTCCCGCTCCAGGGCACGCTGCTTGGCCTTCTCATAGATGGGCATCAATTGGCCTTGCTCCCCCAACATTTTTAAAAGTTCAACGATAAATGGCAAATAATTGTGTTTGCGACGCATATTCTCAACCTGGAAATGCTAAGAATTAAGATGGGTAAAATTCCCGGTAATTAACGTTACCTTGTAGCGTTTCCTTTTCTCACTTTCATACTCGATCAACGAGCGCAGCTTGGCAATTTCAGTCTGTCGATCATCTTCTGGGTTCATTGCATCATCGTCATCGTTGTTCAATAATTTGTCGATTTGCTGTTGGTAGATTGTTTGACGATCCGTTACCAAAGCCATTAAATTGAAGTGAATTTCACCTTCGCTGTACTTTTGCATGCGCTTCTCAATGATCGGCCTAACCAAGTCTATCCACGAGTCACCCGGCGCCACAGCGCCCAGATCGACTGGACCTTCTTTTAGGCCGTCTAGTTCGTACAAGCGACCGTCAATTGGAATATAACCAATGAAATGATAGACATCTTCGTCTTTGTTTTGATTTTTTGAGTCAAGCTCGAAGAGCGTTTGACGAGCAAACGAGTTATGAACAGTTCGTATTTGAGACGCGTTGCTCAATGTCAAACCCTTATTATAAGGATCGAAAAACTGACAGAATTCCTTGAAATTCGTTAAGGTATCTCCCAGTTTGATATCGTCGTGATTACAGTTTAGCAGTATGCTGAGAATTGCTTGCGTTGCACATGCATTGTTGATGACCTGTTTGGCGAAGAATATCTTCTCGAGGCGATTGTCCCGCACTACAGAACCGGCCGGTTCATCATCTTGCACCCACTTGAACAAGAAAATAAGTCCGTGTATTGGCTCCAAATTCTTGAAGGAATCCTGATCGAGAGTCCAGATTTCCTCTACCTGAGCCCCTTCGCAGCCTAAACACATACTTATAAGATAAGCCGGTTTGGATTTCAATTTAATTATTCTCACCGAATTCCCGAATCAATTCCGTAAATACACCTGGATCACTTTCAATAAGACACCAATTTCCTGCTCCTTCCGACATTTTCTTTAGAATTTCAATATTAAGTTAATTCCAGCACTTTTATTTGTGGACTTGTACTCAGAGTATTGCGCCGACCCACTTTGTCAGGCAGCGACGGCCGAGGAAAAAATTGGCGGCGGCGGCTCAAATCCGGTTGGGAGCCGATGTTGTATCTGTTTTCGACGGCTCGTACACAAAATGGGCTCAATCATATATGTAATACTCTAGAAGGATATAAACACAGATGACGACATGACGTTTACCGTTAGGATCGTCATTTGTCGTGACGTCAACAGATACTTCTTGTCACACGAACAGCTGTTCTTTCTTTACGTTTTTCTGGAAGCCAACGTTGCGAGAAAGATCTGAATTGAAAAATTTTCTGCTAGAGAGGATTATTTCGCTTAAGACTCAAACACGAAAATAGATACAACAGAAATGTAGGAATTTGATAAAAATTGCTACATTATTGCAAATATGGTACGATAAGTTAATAAATGTAACTTTTATTACTTGTTTTGAACAAAATAACCGATCTGCATTTGTCAATACTAAACATTTTTGCATTTAAAATTTGTCTTCTAAATTTTTTGACGTGTAAAATATGGCGTCAAAAACGTAAAATTTATTTTTTAAATTTAGTTTTCCCGCAACAATAGTATAAATAAACTGTTTAATTAAAAAAAACAGCTTCAACTTATTAAATTGTTTCCTTTATTAGAGCCTATTTACACAGTCATCCCCATGACGCATGGGCATGCCGTTTTTAGAATTTACACTGACATGGGCATGACGAAATTTTACAGTTTTTATATGAAAATGTAAATAATCGAAGCATGGAGTTGCCACTTTTTAGGTTTTTTATATGGATTTTCGGTGCAAAATTTTCTATCCCGTTTTCACTACCGCAGTTCTTATTAGCTCTTTGTCAGATTTTTCGTCATGGAACTGATAGTGTAAATAGACTCTTAAAGTCCCCACACACCGAAGCGAAATTTCGCAGACGCAGCGGAACTTGCTCAAAAATTGTTCTTGAAAATACGATAGTGCGTTCCTTTTAACAAAATTTATATGAGCCTATTTACACAGTCATTCCCATGACGCATGGGCATGCTGTTTTTAGAATTTACACTGACATGGGCATGACGAAATTTGACAGTTTTCATATGAAAATGTAAATAAACGAAGCATGGAGCTGCCACCTTTTACGTTTTTTGTATGGATTTTCGGTGCAAAATGTTCTATCCCGTTTTCACTACCGCAGTTCTTATTAGCTCTTTGTCAGATTTTTCGTCATGGAACTGATAGTGTAAATAGGCTCTAAAGGATATACATTTTTATTTGATTTAAAGAAATTTTTCACCACAAACAAATTTTTTTTCGCGTTGCCCACACACCAACGCGAACTCAATTAAGCAACTCAAATTCATAAGTCAATAATTTATAATTTTGATTCGTTTGCCTCATTTTAATAATAACGAGTTGTATTTCTACTAACGACTAATTAATACAGGAGAAAATCCATTAATCTGGTAGCACTATTGCGAAACCAATTATGCTAAATTTGTGGCAAAGCTTGCATTTTTCTGCCAAAGTGACAAGAAGTATCTGTTGACGTCATGCTAGATAACGGTAAACGGCCTTATCTAGTATTGTATGTATCTTGAGTAATACTTCTAAATTGCCAGTATAGTGAAAGTACATTCACTGATATCAAGAGACAAAATATATGAAAAAGCACATTCGCAGTTCGGATTTCTCTGTCAAACTAATACAAAATGCAATGCTTGCTTTTTCGCTCTTACAGTGAACTCAAAACACATTGCAGAGATAGGATAAACTAGAAGTATTACATATATGATGACATATATGGGCTCAATAAGCCTGTTATGGGCTGCTTATAATGGACGGTGACGGGACATAGGAAACGTAGAGTCGGTTATAATGCTACGTTCAGCCACGTTGAAACGAACACCTGCTTTCTATAGAGCCTATCTACACTATCATGACGAAAAATCTTACAAAGAGCTAATAAGAACAGCGGTAGTGAAAACGAAATAGAAAATTTCGCACCGAAAATCCATACAAAAAAAGAGCCTATTTACACAATCATTTCCATGCCGCATGGGCATGTCGTTTTTAGAATTTACATGCCGACATTTGACAGTTTATCGCGCTATTTTTAACTAAACTTTATTTAAAACACTAAAATCAAAAATCCCCACGCGATAATTAAAATCCCTAATTGCCGGTAACTCAATCGCGACGCGTGGGATTGGAGCCGACCCTCGCGGTATAGTAACCCCGTCCGAAGGAAACACACGAATACGCGAAAACCCGATAACTAAACTTTTCAAAACCTACTCTGAAATATACACGTATATGAATACCGCAAATAACCGAACGCGAAATGGAAACGAAAACTCACTGACACACAAAACGGAAGCCTGTCAAACGAGAATATTTTAGAAAAAAAATACTAATGACAAAAATCATGCTTTTATGTGCACTTGGTTCACGGCACCACTCACTGACACATAAAATGGAAATTTGTCAAACGAGAGTATTTAAAAAACACTAATGACAAAAATTATGTTTTTATGTCACTTGATTTACGGGACCAGACCGACCAGCCTGAAATCCCTCGCACGATTCTTTACAGAATCAATTCACCAGCTGGATTCCGATAAAATCGATGACCAGCAACAACATGGCTCAGGTGCTGGACGCCAGAACAAAAATTGGAAGGGAAAGGGGAAACCAGGACCACAAAACCGACGGAGACCACTATTAAAATCTCGAAATACCAATGGCCGACTTGCCACAACTTGACAAACTCTATTAAAATTTTTCCTTCCTTTACACATTTCGAATAAACTAAATGGCCGACTGCCACAGATAAAAACACCAAAAACACTCTTGCCACCCGCTGGTAAAAATAACACCATCGCGGAAAAATACTCCCTTCGAAAATTATCTCCTGCCTCAGCTCCACGATCCAACAATGGTCCTCAGCAACCACCAAAAACAAAATTTCAGAATCAAATTTTATTTTACATAAATCTAAAACCACAATCTTTTCTAAAACACTACTCAAAATCAATATTTAAATTAAAAATCGCAAGTCCACTAAAACTGTTCGCACTCTTTTCCCTGCCTAAAAAGAACTAAAAGAATCTTGTCTATGTGAACGCATATATGAAGCTCACTTTCCATTTTTCTAACATCTTCCCCCCCCCCCCCCCCAAATTTACATATACACCCCCGCACCCACCAAAATGAAAATACTCATTTTGGTGGCACTCATGTATGTATAGGCGAAAGCATAAATGTCGACAGATTCCCCTCCCTCAAACAGGTTCAAAGAGTACAAAAAGCTGTAAGGCTGATTTACATTGTATGAATTGGTTGATACAGCGTATGAATTGTGACACATGAAAAAGAGATGGGAATATTTTGCATTGAAAAATATATTAGTATGATTGAAACAGAGTTGTCAAATTTTTATAGGACGATTGATACCAAGTTCCGTTAACCTCCTCTGTTAAGTGTATGAAATTATAGGAGGAGATATGTTAAATACAACATGCTTGATTTTTCTGTATGAACCGTATCGTCTCCTATAAAAATACCATAACAAATTTCTGAAGTGTCAATAAAAATGTCAACGTTTTTATTTTCAAATTTGGAAATTGTTTGAAAAATTAAAATTCTCGATAGCGAAATAGTTCATCACGGCCCTCCGGTCTACGCACTTCCAAGAAAATTATTACAGCTATTGGCACAAGCGTCGCTCCGCAGCCAAATCCAAATTTTACCGAAGACAACCAAGTGTAATTGGATTTTTTGGATATTTTACCCGAAAATTCATTTTTAAAATTGCCAATTTCGTTTCCATTTTCAGCGTCTAATCAATAGTACCAAGCCCCTAATCTAGCCATTCGAGGTGAAATTATTAAACTCGTAATTACCCTACAATCACAATGTTATTGAAGAGCCACCAGCAAATAAAAAAAATGCATTCATCGTCCACAATGGCAATTAGCAAACGGCCACGGGTATGTTGGCCAAGGTGATGGCGTATTCTCTGGAAGGAACGAAACACTGTGTATATTTTTTTGTGGCCACAACTTGCTCGGAAGTTTTTGGTAAATTTGGCGCAGTAATACGGGCATGTGGCACCGCCGATGTCCAAGCTTGAGATAAGGACAAAAATGTACGTCCCCCCATTCGATTTGTGAAACGTTAAAAATAAAATTTATTTATTTTTATGAACCTGTTTTCGTTTTTAAAATTTCCTATAAAAATCTTGGAACAGCCGCGGTGGCCACGAATACGATTTACATTTTTGACTTTGCTTGGGACTCAGGGAATCAATGAAAATGTTTCCAACCAACCCATACAATCTATTTCTGTCGGTGGAAGTCCTAAAACTGCTCCCGAGCTAGAAAATAACGCAATAATCATGAAAGATGTAAATATTTCCAAAAAATATTTTTTTTTCAATTTCGAACAGCTGATCTTTGTTTACAAAAAAAAGCAAGCAAACTTTGACTATCTGCACTCTTTTTTGGGCATAGAGCGGATCTTCTCTTTTATGGGAAGATTCATACGCTGTATCAACCAATTCATACAATGTAAATCAGCCTTAATTCTATTTTTTGTTAATATTATGTCATCGTCCCGTAAGTATAGTTTCGCACCTGGCAATGCCATCCCCAACATCGGATCGTAAAATTTTGCACCGAAAATCCATACAAAAAACGTAAAAGGTGGCAACTCCATGCTTCGTTTATTTACATTTTCATATAAAAACTGTCAAATTTCGTCATGCCCATGTCAGTGTAAATTCTAAAAACGGCATGCCCATTAGATAGTATCACCTTATAGGTGGAAAAAAAAGTTAACCACACACCATCAAATTCGAACCATATTTGGAAGGAGATTCCGGAAAAAATTTTCTTTTTTTTTTGGCCGATCGTAGAGTGCATCGACATATTTCTTCATATTGTCTCTATTTATGATCCGATTTTAATGTATAATATATCGAGGAGACCTACAATAATGCCTCAGAAGTCCTTGCTCTTAAGTACACCCTTCTAGTACTTACCCACCAGATCTCAGTTAGTACCACCCTAATGTACCATTCCAAGTGCAGAAAATAAAAGCTCTCGAAAAATCATTAAACTATTGCAAAGGAAGTATACCGATTATACCATTAGAACTATTTATAAAAAATATAATTAATATTTTTACCGAACGTAGGGGTAGCGCATTGACATATTTCATCATATTGTCACCATTTATGATCCGATTTTAAAGTATAATATATCAAAATTTACAATAATGCCTCATACGTCATTGCCCTCAAGTACACCCTTCTAGTACTTACCTACCAGATCTCAGTTAGTACAACCATAATGTACTCTAATGTATACATTGGAATGTTTGCTTTTTCAACTTCTCAACTTCTACAACATGAATCAAAGAAATTAAAGTAAAATCGAATTGAGTGTTTAAAGTCGATGTCCAGCAACTCGAAGGACCTCCACTTTAATTTATTTATTAACCTACTTTTAATCGATCAAATCTTGACGTGATTCAAGTTGGCTGTATTTGTGCCGGCTCTCGAGTTTAGCTAAAATGTGTCCCATGCGTTGTTCATCGGTGACCGCCATGGCAGATTCATGCACTACATGAACAAAGCGCTCGGTGTTTTGAGAATGGTATGGATAAGCTGTGTAAATATTTAGGTCTTTCAATGCTTATTTATATTGCATCTTAAGGGTTTTTTAGCAATTCTATAGTAATCATTCACAAGCTTATCTAAACGTTTACGAATAGCTGATTCCGATAAAATTGGAATACCCGCGCGTTTCCACAAAATGATAAAGTTTTTCAAAGCTTCCTGTTTAAATGCACCCAACTTCCGCCTTCGATCACTGTTACGCTGCAGATATAATAAGAAATTAATCACATCGCGCTCCGTTGGCAATTGGGTGTAATTTAATTCACTAATAAAAAAATACATTTTTTACAGCCAGAGTAGGGATTTTTTAAAAAGTATGTAGCATCACTGCTCCTATGTTCGGCAAATATATTAATGATTTTTCGAGAGCTGCAATTGGAATGGTACATTATGGTAGTAACTGAGATCTGGTAGGTAAGTACTAGAAGGGTGTACTTGATATTATACTTTAAAATCGGATCATAAATGATGACAATATGATGAAATATGTCAATGCGCTACCCCTACGTTCGGTAAAAATATTAATTATATTTTTTATAAATAGTTCTAATGGTATAATCGGTATACTTCCTTTGCAAGAGTTTAATGATTTTTCGAGAGCTTTAATTTTCTGCACTTGGAATGGTACATTAGGATGGTACTAACTGAGATCTGGTGGGTAAGTACTAGAAGGGTGTACTTAAGAGCAAGGACCTTTGAGGCATTATTGTAGGTCTACTGGAGACAAAATATATGATATATTATACATTAAAATCGGATCATAAATAGAGACAATATGAAGAAATATGTCATTGCGCTACCTCTACGATCGGCCAAAAAAAAAAAGAAATTTTTTTCCGGAATCTCCTTCCAAATATGCTTCAAATTAGATGGTGTGCGGACAACTTCATTTTTTCGAGACGGTCTAATGCCCATGCGTCATGGGAATGACTGTGTAAATAGCAGGGTTGGCAACCGAAACCGAAACCGAATGAAACCGATTCATTTTAGGGAGCGAAACCTAAACCGAAACCGATTCGTCGTAACCGATTGAATGGGTTCAACCAAAACCAATTGAAAAGGTTACGGGTTTTTAATCGGTTTTCAAAAGGTTTTCGTACACAAAATTGACTTGAAGTTTTTTTCCTAAGAGAAAATTCATCGTATTTCATATATTTTTAATATATAGGAAATATTTTTTTTAAATATTTAATAAATCATTTTATAAGGCCGGCGCACACAGAGGCTATATTCGCTATATAATTTCAGAACCATTTCCATATTTAAAAAATCTAGCTTCGAAAACGCAAAGGCAGCGATTTCACCGCAGTAGATTTTGTTTGTTATTTATTATATTGCTATGAAAACAATGCAAAAGTCTGACTGAAATGGTTCTGAAAATGACTATTTTGTTTGTTATTTATTAGACTACTATGGAACCAGTCAAAAGGTTTATTTTCAAACTGATTCGAATTGGTTTTGAAACTGGCTTTTTGTGTTTGTTATTTATTGTATTGCTATGGAAACAGGCTGTATAAAAAACAGGGTTGGCAACCGAAACCGTAACCGAAACCGAAACCGAAACCGAATGAAACCGATTCATTTTAGGGAGCGAAACCGAAACCGCTTCGTCGTAACCGATTGAATGGGTTCAACCAAAACCAATTGAAAAGGTTACGGGTTTTTAATCGGTTTTCAAAAGGTTTTCGTACACAAAATTGACTTGAAGTTTTTTTTTTCTAAGAGAAAATTCATTATATGTCATTTATTTATTTCATATATTTTTAAAATATATAGGAAAATATTTTTTTTTTGGAAAAATTTCCCATGAAATAGAAAAAAAAAGTTCGCCTACTGACCCCAATTAGACGCGTTTTATATGGTTTAGGAAAACACATGGAAAATTTTCGCTTTTTTACGTAGTTTTATATTGCAGCCTTTTTTGTCCTATTAATCTGATTCTTGAACTTCATCTCAGTTCGTAGAAAAAAACGTATCCCAAAATTTACGTTGATGTCTCAACAAAAAAAAATTCCAACCGCAATCGTGACAGACAGACGGGAATATGGACGTTTCAAACGCTGTGACAAAGGTAATACAAAGGTAATAAACCCTGTGTAGGGTATAAAAACTAAAAATTCAAGCAGAAATTTGTTTGAAAATGCGATTAGATAAGGAAATTCGGTAAATGTAGTTAGATTCAGCACCCTTGATTTATATTGAATTGATATAAAATTTCCTTATATTGGGCCATCTAGAAACCTTTTAAAACCTAAACCGAAACCTTTTCAATCGCTCCAACCAACCGAAACCTATTCAAAATCAAAGAGTGAAACCGAAACCGATTGGCAAGTGGGAGTAAAACCGAAACCGAAACCTTTATTCGATTCGGTTGCCAACCCTGGTAAATAGGCTCTAAAACATTTAAAGTATTTTTTTTGCGCCTCTTATGATTTATTTGTTTGAGAACTAAAAGTTCGACAACCAAAATTTTGTCAAACTGTTAGTTCTTAAGCTACCCTGCAAGAAACAACAACTTACTGGATCTATAGGGTCTACAGCTATTTTATAGTTACAATGGGTAAATGGGTGAATCAAGCACTTTTAGAGCTGTAGATTGGTTCCAAACCATACACAGGTATTGCAGAGGTAGTGACTTTCAAACAAAACTCAGTGATTTGTGCTTGGCTTCATTTCGTTTATCTTTGAGAGAATATTGCCGAACAAAAACCGAGTAATCTGTGAGTGAACCAGTTTTTCAAATCAGTTGTGATTTGTGAAGCGAATTAGAAGGCGGTTTCGTATAAAAATAAAATCAGACAAAATCAAATAAAGTATCAAAAAATATTTAAATAACTTGAATAATATTCTTTTGGAGAAATGATATTCGTTTTGTGTAAAGTGATATATTTTCTTATAATTGAAAATGTTTAAAAAAATTTAAATTTTGTAAATAAAATTTCATAAATATGTGAAAAATAAGCAAAAATGTGAAAAAGGATAATGTAAGTGACTTAATGTTAATATAAATTATTTTCAAAGCAAACTATTGTTGTCAGGAATATTTCGAGCAGAAGGCCTTTTACATAAACGAACACGATTGGGTGCTTTTGCACAAACGATATTTATTGTTAAAGAAGAACCACTCTTTGTGGAGGTTGATACACGAATGAATTAAGAATGGTAGAATATAGAAAATGCAAGAATAGAAAAATGGCAGTTGTGGCGATGCCACCTGATCAAATAAAGGTTGATGACAACTCGGCTTCTCCTGACACCAACTCGTCCCGAGTTATCCGTCTGGTTCGGAATAATTATCATCAACGTCATAATCATCATCGATGTCGGGGCACAGCTGACACCATGGCTTCATTTTGTCGCTGCTTGCCACTGTACTGAATCTTCGTTGTTTACGTTGTGCACCTTCGATGTCTTCTACCACATATCGATCGAATCGTAGAACTTTTGTAACGGCATATGGCCCTCTGTATTTAGCGTCCAGCTTGCGTGATTCGCCTGTGCTTGGCATGGCGCTTTCAAGGAGAACCAAATCGCTTTCGTTGTATTTTCGTGGTGTAGCATGTTTGGCATCGAATCTTGTTTTCCACGCCACGCGAGCTACCTCAATGTTGTTGACAGCTTCCTTACGTCTCTCTATCATGTTAACTTCACCAGGATCGTCGCTGTGTAGTGCGGCAAGTATACGATTACCACTGATGTCTCTCATTGGGAAGTCATAGATAAGATCCATTGCTGCGAACTTCGTTGTCGTATTTATTTTCGTATTGAGCGTCCACTGCAACTGTCGCAGTTCGAGGTCCCAATTTTTAGCATCTAAAGCTGATGTTCGAAGATAAGCCAACACTGATTGGTTGACGCGTTCGGCGAGCCCATTTGCACGCGGTGTTCGTACTGCTACTTTAATATGCTTAATGTCGTTAACGCAGCAAAACTCAGCAAACATTGATGATGTAAACGAAGTTCCGCGATCGGTGATGATTATCTTAGGTAGTCCAAAGTTCACGGTTAAATTTAGCATAGCGTCGATAACAGGTTTGGTTTTTGTCGATTTTACTGGAATGATGAGTGAGTAACGTGTGAGTGCATCTACAATCACTAAAATGTGTTCGTTTCCACGGCGACTTTTTACGAATGGCCCTAGGTGGTCCATGTGTAATATCTCAAACGGAACCGTCGGTGTTTCCATGCCATGTAATTCTCCCTCTTGTCGATGTGGATTTCGGCTGTAGCAGCATTCGATACACGATTTGATGTAGCCTTTGATAAAGTTTTTCATACGAGGAAACCAGAAGTGTCGCAGGATTCTCTTAACAGTGCCATCTACACCAAGATGACCAGCTTCGTCATGACACAATCTTACAATGCGCCATCGTACGCCTCGAGGTACAACCAGCAAAAATCGCTCTCCTGCCTTTCGGAAGAGTCTATTGTTTTTAATCGAATAGTCAGTTGCATACCTGTGACTTGTTTGGTTGGTGATGCTCTCAATCACATCACGTAGTTTTTCGTCTTGCTTTTGCATGGTAAACAGCCAATCGTCCACCGTGACGTCTACTGTGAACACCTTTGCGCTTACATCTTCAGGTTCGATCGATGCCTCCACCGGTGCTCTGCTCATTGCGTCGACATGCGCCATAGATTCGCCTGGTCGATGAATAACGTCGTAGTCGTATTCCAATAGCCTTAGCAGCCAACGAGCAACTCGTGGTATTAGCGGCTTCGATAATTTAACGCTCGAAATTGCTTGACAGTCGGTGACAATAGTAAATTTCTTGCCAAGAATGTAAAAGCGAAAACGTTGACAAGCTTCCACCACCGCCAGCACTTCAAGCTCATATCCATGATATTTTCGTTCCGCCTCATTACACATGCGGCTGAAGTACGCAACTGGTTTAAGTACGTTATCGTCCTCGCACTGGAGTAGTATTGCGGCGATACCAATGCTACTTGCATCGGTATGGATGTAGTGATTCTTCGTTACGTCATAAATTGTATGAATCGGTGATTCGGTTAAACGTCGAACCAAATGTTTGTATGCATCGTTGCACTCGGCTGTCCATTCAAAGTTGAAGTCCTTTTTCGTCAGACGCGTCAACGGAGCAGCGATATGAGCATAATTCGCCACGAATTTGCGGAAGAATCCCGCCAACCCCAAAAATCTTCGAACCTCAGTGGCATTTGCTGGAATCGGAAATTGTTGAATTGCAATTGTTTTAATTTTACCTGGTTTCAGACCATTTTCGTCAACTTTATGACCAAGGAATGTTACACTTTTCTTTAAGAAAAAGCATTTCGACACCCTCAACGTTAGGCCAGCTTGTTGTATTATTTTCAGAAACTCCTCCAGGTCACGAAGTCCTTCGTCAACTGTGAACGATGCGACTATCACCTCGTCGACATAACTAACCACCTTTTCTTTCATCGGCCTGATGACTTCCGACATCATGCTCTGAAAGGTGCTCGGCGCATTGCGCAAACCGAATGGCATTCGATTAAATTCGAAATGTCCATTATGTGTTACGAACGCGGTGTATTTCTTTGACGTGTCGTCTATCTCGATTTGATAGTACCCGGACATTAAATCGAGAGTTGTAAAGTACTTTTTCCCCGCAAGAGTAGCTAGAACTCCATCCACTGTTGGCATAGACCACGGTTGTTTTTCGGTTATCGAGTTGAGTTCGCGATAGTCTATACACAATCGATCATCTCCGTTTGGTTTTCGTACCATCACAATTGGCGACGCGTATAGCGATTTCGACGGGCTAATAATCTTCAGTTCAAGCAACTCCGCGATTATCTTTTCGACCGTTTGTTGTTTTGGTATGGGTATCGGATACGGTTTCTTTACGATCGGTTTCGTTGATGTGAGTGAAATGTTCATTTTAATCACCCCACACTTTCCAAGTTCATTCAAATTTTCACCGAAACACCCACTGTAATTGTTCAACATATTTATCAATTTATTCTTCTCATTTATATCAAGAGTTTCGTCAAAATTCACTTTTGTTGTATTGAGCGCGATCACTTGGCAATTCCCATTTTCGATAATGACACGCCCTTTCGATAGAATATCAGTGCCAACTAAAATGTCATGTGTTAGCATTTCGTCATTTACTATAATTAAATCACTTTCATAGTTGCGGCCATCAATTGTAATCGTAATTGACATTAACTCGTGGCATTTCCATTTGCCTCCAGCAAATCCTTTCAAAGTTTCATTGCACGCAGCAATTTCACCATTACATTTCATCGCGACAGACCGTTTTATTAATGATTTGCAACTACCCGAATCTATAATTGCACTGCACTCTAGTCCGTTTGCACATAGTTGTTTCACAATTTGTTTATATTTGTTCGTCTCGGCTTTAATGACGTTTACCGGAGCATTATTTCGCGACGGACAGTTATTTGAGTTATGGTTTGTCGACGAACACTTCTCACATCGCGATTTTCGTTGTGGCTGTGGACAATTTCTTGAAAAATGCCGCCGTTTGCGACAATTGTAACATACCGGACCGATTTTTCCACTGTCTTTTACATTTTCATTGTTTACAAATCTCTCTTTATTGTCATTGTTTACGAATTTCTCTTTATTGTCATTGTTTACGAATTTCGGCGCACTCACTGAACACACTGACGTCGATTGTGGTGCAGAGTGACCAGACAGTTTTTTATGATTTGCTACAATTCCGATTAACGATTTCAGCATGTCTGCACATTTGCTAAAATTCATTGCGGCTAATGTTTTTCGCAAACCATCGTCCCATAATCCGTTTATTATGTATCGAATCGTTGAGTTATCGTCGACATTTCCACGACGCGCGATCGAAAGAATTCGATAGTAAAATTCAATTAAAGTTTCGTTCTTCATCATGCGTGCATTCATTAATTGCATATGAATATCCGCCGAATTTATTACACTTGGAAAATCTGCTAAGAACGCATTAACAAACTCCATCCACCCGCGAAATACCGGCTGTGCATCGCGCCATAGCTTTGCAGAACCTTTCATTTTGCTTTGTACGGCAAAAATTAGGATGCTCTCTTCCCACCCGTACGCATTTTGCAGTTGTTGAACGCGGTCAACAAATTGAACTGCCGTGACGTCGCCATAGCAAGGATCGAATTCAGGGAGAATCGATGTTATGTCGCGAATATTATTGAACTGGTTCGGAAATGGACACGTATTATAATTTGCGAATAAATTTGTCGATTGTCCATTTCTTTGCGGCGTATTCGATAGTGGGTTTATATTTTCCACCCCCAGTGGTGGTGTCAATACGTTGCTATGCCCAACATACATGTTGTTGTAACCGATCGGCGCTGTTGCGTATGAAGTCGTATACATGTTGTGTGCGCGAGCTGTCGGCACCGTTGCGCTCGTCGAATTCGTGTACACGTTGTCATGCAAAAGCGGCATGATATTTTGTATACCCGTCGTCGTCATCGCTGCACTCGTCGCTGGATACATACTACCATGCAATAGCGGCATGGTACTCGTACTATATATACCCGTCGTCGTCGTAGCGTGAATATACCGATGCTGCTGCGAATGTTGAAAATATGCCTGGTGTCGTCAAGGCACAACTCGCTGTGTTTGTTGTATTCGTCGATGGTTGTCGCATCATCGGCTGCAAATTCGAATTCGCTGCTTGCGCAGTAGTCGTCAGCGCAAGCGAATAGGAATTATCAAAACCCGACAAGAACGTTGTGGTTTGCGTTGCAGCTATGCGTGGCGCCATCGTATCGGCGACAGAACCTGTCGCTTGTTGATTTTCAAAATTGTCCGTTTGATTCGTGCTCAAACCTGTCGCCTCATAGAAATTCCTGGCTTTTGGTGACGTCGGCGTCTGTGTTGGCAATTTGGACAACGCTTCAAGACGTTGAGTCAGTAATTCCACGGTACGTCGTAGATTAACCAACTCCATTTGCGTTGCATCCTCGTGACTTTTGTCCACCACGGATTCCTCTAGATCGCCAAGGAGATCCGGGTTTTCATCGGCGTCCCTTTGCAGACGCGCCACCAACTCGACCTTATTCCCGGTCGTCTTCATATTTTTCTCGCGAAGAAGTCTTTTTAACTCCTCAACCGTACATTCGTTAAAATTCATAGCCACTTCTGATATTGTTGTCAGGAATATTTCGAGCAGAATGCCTTTTACATAAACGAACACAATTGGGTGCTTTTGCACAAACGATATTTATTGTTAAAGAAGAACCACTCTTTGTGGAGGTTGATACACGAATGAATTAAGAATGGTAGAATATAGAAAATGCAAGAATAGAAAAATGGCAGTTGTGGCGATGCCACCTGATCAAATAAAGGTTGATGACACTATATTTTTATTAGGCACGCCTGTGCGACATAAATCCAAAAGCAACGACTTCGGTTTTGGCATTCGAGTACAGTATGGTCAATGAGTGAAGTACATAAAAGGGTAAATAAATATATTTTGTTCAGAATGATTTTAATATTCATTTTAACAATTTTACATTTTTTCATATTTTTATTTTTACAGTTTTTTGTTTATAATTTTTTTAATTTTTGAAATCAATAGTCGTGTTTTTGTTACAAAAATAATATATTTCAACAAAACAATTTTTAATAATAAAGTGGTACTTAAAAAAACTAAGATTGAGTTTTTTTTGCGAAAATAATTTTTAAATTTACCGAACGCTGTATGTAGCTAAGTCATAGTAACTGGTTCTTAACTGGCTACAAGTATTGTATAGGTGCCCCTAATCCACGCCTACTCTACTAGCAGATCAAAGTCTTAGCCTTTCATGGCGAATTGAAAAAGTGATTTTAGGTTTTTATGATTACAAATTGGCACATGGCGTTTAATCTAAATTTTTGGGAAAACAGCAGTTGGTATAAGTTTACTTATAATATGAAAAGAGGATATCTATACCGGTATATATAGGAAATTATAAAATACGATATATGTAATTGACAATATTCCTAATATCATTGCAGATTTTGAAGTCGCCAAAAATCCTTAATTTTAAATCGAAATTGCGGAAATTAATTTAGAGAAAAATTTTTTCTGCTTTTTAGTCGGTTTTTTTTTTAAAAAATTTGGTTTTTCATTTTTTTCTTTTTTAAAAAAAAATGTTCCCCCCTTTTTTACTCTTGAATGCGAACCAAAGTACAAAATTTCGGTCCTGCAGCTTAAAAAATACGAAAGTAAGAACTTTAAATTGGCTCCATCCCGCTCCCCTTTACCCCATCACCCCCTTTCCAAAGGGTACAAAATTTAATTTTGTCAATAAGAACTCACCTACCAAATTTCATCATTGTAGCTTGAAGGAATTGGAAGTTATGCCATGTTTAAAAAAAGGGGTTTGAGTCCCCCACGCAGCGGGCGGATCTTAAATTTCAATAGTCATCCCTCTGCCCATTCACCTCCCAGCATCAAATCCAAAATTTCACCGAAATCCCTCGAATTGGACCCGAGTTATAGAGCGTGGCAGTGGGCGGATCTTAAATTTCTATATCAACCCTCAGCCCATTCAGCTCCCAACACCAAATCCAAAATTTCAGCGAAATCCCTTGAATAGGACCCGAGTTACAGAGCTTTACAAATTTTAAGGCGTGGCAGTGGGCGGACTGCAAATTTACAGAATCAACATATTACCAATTCATTACCCAAACCACATATAAAATTTCAGCAAAATCGGTTAAACACTGCATGAATTATAGCCTTTTAGAATAATATTTACCACGTCCACCTCGAATGCCCAAAGTTAATGGAATGGCATATAGCCTATGATGAAATTACCTACATTTTGACATGTGTTTCATTAAAATCGGTCAAGTATTTCTTGATTTATAAGGGAACAAACATACATACATACATACTCACGAAGAGTTATATATAAGTAAAAGATTTTCGAAAAATCGTCATCTGATTCTGTGTCCGAGCCAGAGCTGGATTCCGCCCCGGGCTTCGAGTTGGATTCCACGTTGGAGCTGCACTGCAACGGCGTCTCTGTTGGATTTTTCTTAGCAGTCCTAAGCACAGTGAAATATGTTATCAAAATTGTATTGTTTGCATTTAAAAAACTTTCTTCTTAAGAAAGCGATCCATTTTATTGTGGCCAAAAATACAAGAAAACAGAAAAGAAAATGTTGTCTTATTGTAGCGCTGCCAGACAAAACAAAGTCGAATATTTTTTTCAGAAAATATTCTTTTTTGAAAAAAATATATTCCACTTTTATATTTGAATATTTTTGGAAAAAAATATATTCCACTTAGCTTAAAAATATTCCAGAAGTGGCATATTATATTTCACTCTGGTCACGCTGAAGAAAATAATTTGAGTTCAACAAATGATGGCTGCGTAAAATGTTTTTGTTGACGTAACATTTTTAATTGTTCTATATTATTGGAAATACATACGGTACGATAAGTTCTTAAATGTAATTTTAATTACTTATTTTGAACAAAATAACCAATCTGCATTTGCCAATACTAAACATTTTTACACTTAAACATATTTTAAAAAAAATTTTTAAGTTTACCGTCAAATTTGACTAGTTTTTGACTGGTAAAATTTTTAATGCGTAAAATTTGTCAAATGCTGATTTCAGCTAATGGTTTGATCCAAAAACTGGCAATGAGATAATAACTTTTTTGAGATTAACCAAAAATTGATTTTTGTCTAAACTTTTAAATTATTATTTTTTTTTTAATTTCGATATTTTGCCTAATTTTGAATTAATACGGCTGTTCAGTGCGCTCGTAAAGCGTTCGAGCGGTTGGAATTTTGAAAGGAAGAAAAAAGCGAAATAAGAAAGAAGCGGATTAGCCAATGTTGCAATAAAAAACGTATGCTATTATGTTTCAATATTTATTTAAAGATGAGGAAAATAGTAGACAGAGAAAGTCTTACATATGATTTCGTAGAAGCCGTATGAAAGCTACTGGCTGATGCAGGAACAAGATGGCGGTGTACACGGCCTCGAATATGGAGTAGCAGGAGCGTAGAGACAAACTTTTTCTGACGCGGTGTCGTTGGTAGCTCGTACAAGAAGAAGGAAGTCGTTTTTCGAGAAAAACCGACGAGCCTTCATTTTACAATTTAACAGCGCTTGGGACACAGCTTAACAGAAGGTTAAGCCGCGTTCTAGCACGTTTCACATATGAAAGTTGGCAACAGATAGTCCAACCTACAAACGAGAATGCAGGGTGTTTCGGCTAAACATTGCCGCCCACCTTGCAGTAGCTATCGCTGCAAAAAAGGTTAAGTTAATACGTGTGGTTATAATAATATAAAAGTGTAGATAAATAAAAAAAGCATTGGAATTCATTTAAAAAGAAATTCAGTATTTATTCGTAGAAGAAGAAAGTTGAAGATGCTAAGGAAGTAGCGCAGGCCATGAAGGAACCAGAGGCGTTCATGTGTGGCACGGGCCAGAAAGGACCCAACCTAAGATCGTGTTCTGGGCAAGAGGAACACCAGGATTACAAATTAATCCAGTTTGCACGACCTTCGGGTAGATGTCTGAACCGAGGACGAGCGCGACAGCGGTGGATCTATAAAACCGGGGATCGCCCAGCATCATGTTGGGCTTGCGAGCGACGCTTTTCCTACATCCTGCGAAACACGAACGGCGGAACGACCTTGAGATGGACCGTCACGCGATTGGACGAATCATGGCACGACAAGAGGGTGAGCACGCAGATTCGGTCCCGGTCGACGTTGCTCGTGCGAATTCCTAACTCGGAAACCAGCGTCTCGGAGATTCGACTGACGTCCGAACATGGGTCGATCAGAGCGCGGACAAAATGATTTTTGTCCTGCAACCGGATGTTCACCGAAGCCGTAGGAGACAGAGTGAGGATGCGTTGCACTGGAACCATAGCTGCTGCTTCTTCGCGACGTGTCAAACGATGACTCGTATGGAGGAGAGAGTGGTGGTCCCCACCGCAGTAGTGACAGCGCGAGGTGCTGCGACATTCTTTGGTCGTATGCGGTACCGGAACATCACGATGGCACGAAGACGCATTTCGACGTTCATGGCCAAAAACTTTCGACAAAATCGCAGTTGATGGTATCGCTTGCACAACTTGCAGCTATATCCAAGGTCGATTTTGGTGCTGGCCGCCGATTTATCCATATTAAGCTAAAAGAGAAGGAAAAAAAAGGGGGTAACGAAGATTTAATTGGGTAGAACGATGAGTTTGACTAACGGACGCGTAATAACGACACGGACTCGTTTATCGTGGCCGAGATAAGTTTTAACCACCCTCCCCAACCGCCATTCGGTCGGAGCAAGGTTTTCGTGACGGACTACAACTAAATCGTTTAACTCTAAATCTCGCGTGGGGAACTTCCACTTATACCGTTTGTGAAGTTCCTTCAGATATTCTTCTTTCCATCGTAAGTTAAATTGTTGGCTTACTGCCTTAAGCTTTTGCCACCTGTTGGCAAGACTGATAGGGTTATCAGACAAACAGGGCTCTGCTGGAGCTAATAAGGGACCACCTGTGAGAAAATGCCCCGGGGTTAAGGCAGAAAGATCAGTGGCATTTTCAGACAAAGGACTGAGCGGCCGAGAATCTAAACAGGCATCAGTGTGAGTAGGGTTGAAAATTCCTCAAACGTATATGCATGTGGCTGTGGCAATTTGTGAAAGTGCAACTTGAAGCTTTTAACGCCAGCTTCCCAAAGCCCTCCCATGTGAGGAGCTCCAGCAGGAATAAAATTCCAAGACAAATTGTGGGGATGGAAAGATGTTACAGCAGAGTTTTGAAAATCACGCAAAAATTCAGAAAATTCTTTTTTAAAGGTTTTAGCAGCACCCACAAAGTTAATGCCGTTGTCGGAGAATATTTTATCGGGGCAACCTCTACGAGAGGAGAACCGGTGAAAAGCTGCAAGAAAGGCAGAAGTCGATAAGTCGCTAGTGGCTTCTAGGTGAATAGCCTTCGTACAAAGCAAACAAAAACGCAAACATATCCCTTCGTAATACGGCACGCACGGCCGGTGTACGTTTTAATATCGAAAGGACCCGCAAAATCCACACCCGTATTGGTAAACGGACGATCTAAAGAGTCCGCTAAACGTGAATTCGCTAAACGACCGTTTATGCGCATAACCTTAGTGCGATCCAAATAAGGATTAAGCGTTAAAATGGAACTCTTTGCACTTAAAGGCCTTCCCTCGAGAAGATTGGAATGTTCCGAAGAAAAGTAAACTTTTTGACACAGAATAGAAAGTCGTACTTTGACCACTTTAATCTCAGAACCTGTAAGGTGACCGGACTCATAATTATTTTTTAAAATTGGATGCGTCCGGTGGTAGAAACGGAGCATGTAGGCTATGACGCGCAGCGCACGTGGAAGCGACGAAAATCTTTCAAGGATATCCTCGTAATTGCTGAAAAACGTGGAATGTGACTTAATGGGCTTCATCTCGATTGAAGTCTCAAGATTGTCCACTGAAGTAGCTGGCCATCGGGTTTGTTCCAAATTAAGCCACTGAGGGCCGTGCCACCAAAGACAGCTATTGTGAAGATCTTGAGGAGAAACTCCCCCACTTACCAAGTCTGCAGGGTTGTCATGAGTATCGACGTGAGACCAAATATGGATACAAGCGTTTTCTTGTATCTTACAAACCCGATTAGCGACAAAAGTGGTCCACATACAGGGTCCATGAAAGGACGGACGACCGTAGAATCAGTCCAGCAGTAAATTTTCTCAATATCAATGT
Organism: Heteromyza rotundicornis; assembly: GCA_951394025.1. Taxonomy (NCBI): domain Eukaryota; kingdom Metazoa; phylum Arthropoda; class Insecta; order Diptera; family Heleomyzidae; genus Heteromyza; species Heteromyza rotundicornis. Next base: position 42,547,845 of record OX596012.1, read on the forward strand.
CGAACTCATTCGGGAGAGATCAAAGCTTTTCGGACAACAAAACTGCACCGCACAGTTCCAATCTGGGAAGAGAAATGGTTTTGACGGGTGCAACTTTTGTTTTCGACGACAACATTCGAATTCGAATATAGACGACCGCCGCGTATGCTTTTTCGGACGCATCACAAAAAGCATGAATTTGAACGGTAGATTGCGGAGTGAAATTAACCCACCGAGGGATTCTGATAAGGCTGATGGAGGGGTAATTAGCTAAAAACTCCTGCCATTTTTTCTCAGTTGCGCAAGGCAACGCTGCATCAAAATTTTTGCAACAACAACGATTGGCGAAAGCCAGCCCACGGGATCAAACAATTTGGCTATCAGAGACAGAACCTCCCGTTTGGTATACGAAAGTTTCGGTTCTAACGGGGGAGTAATAAAATAAAATTCGTCGAGCTGCGCGTTCCAGCGCACCCCAAGAGTCTTGACATTACTAGTGGCCTCAAATTCCAGGAAATCTTCATCTAACAAGTGCTCTTTAGGGAGATCTCGAAGAACCTCTTTACAATTCGATGTCCACTTTCGCAACGAGAAACCAGCCGAAGCCAGAGCAGAGATCAATTCATCACGGGCCTGGATAGCTGTGGCTATATCGTGAGCGCATCATCTACATACATAGATTTCCGGAGAATATGCGCTGCTAGAGGGAGACTCAAAGTCAGAAACATTTTCGCTCGGAGAATGTCTAAATAAAATGACCAAGGTCCTCATACTCCGTTACAATGTTGTCGTAGAGAAGTTTAATTCTGGTTTCCGCAGCAGGGAGTTCTCGTTTCGGAGAAACTGCTTGAGGGCTACGTTGCGTGAATGTCCAAGTCGAATTTCTGAAGGAAAATTCGCTTTAAAGGGCAGAGTGACGATGTAACGCCCAGATTTGTCTCGGCGAGTAGCTTTGACGAAATTGTCTTCGCAAAACTTATCCGCCGCAGTGACAAATTTTCTCTGTGGGATTTCCTCCAGTTCCCAGAAATTTTTTTAGGTTTGGTCTAAGCTGGCGTGGACAAAGCCCACAATTATTATTGTTGGTAACATTAGCATGATACGATGAAATTTTTTTGGAACTATTTTGTGGGGGCCTAAAAGTTGAAGACCTTTTTGAAAGCGCGTTACTACTAGTAGGAGTAGGCGTGCTCATGTCTAAGCATTCAAGCGTTCTAAACCTATCAGCTGAAAACGCGTTCAGATCCTTCCATAGAGGAATTTCAGATTTGTCGGTGATACCCTGTTCCCAAAGACCCACGGTACATTGTGGCAGACGTTGAAGACTCAAATAGATTTAAATCGGATCCCAAGTCCAAAAAGTTGAATCAACCGCAAAAATTTTTAAAATATTTCAACAATTTTCAACTCTACTTTGGAAAGACCTGATTCCCGCCTCGGTTTCGGTCGTAAGCACCGGAAGATCAAAAAGAAGTTTGACCTGGTTGTGAACTAATATTCTTTTATTTTCGTATCTTTCAGTTAAATTGGCCCACGCCATATGATACCCATTGTTGGTGACCGGGCACTTTTAAACAATTTGTAGGGCCTCTCCACTAGTTCGCAGAGCCAAATAAAAACGCTTCTGGATATTACTTAATCGCGAATTATTAGCTTCAAAGAGGAAGTTGTAGTTTTACTAACTATATCGTGGGCAAGCTCGTTAATTTTCCCTAAAGATTGGACATATGTTTGAAAAGTGCTCGCATACTTGGACTTGACGATCGTAATATCCTCGGTAGCATCTTCCTGCTCAGAATCTGATTCCAGATAAAGTAAACAGGAAGTGTAGGAAGTTTGAGGGCTGCCCAGAAACTTTTGAGTTCATCGCCATGAACTTCCAAAGTGAACTTAGTATGCGCAGCGAGTGGTAACTCCGCAAAAGCCGCATCAAGTTCAACCAATTGGTCAGCCGCACGAATAAAAATGTCGAGAGCAGTCATGCTTTCCAACAAAAATAAATTCCAAAAACGTCAAAAAAAGGTCAAAACAAATTTTAATTTAAAAAAAAAAAAAATGTTTAGCTAAAATGTTGGTAATGGACCTTCCAGAAAATGGTTTATAATTCCAACAATTTTAAATTCGTACTTATATACGGACCGAGAAAAAAAAAATCCCAGAAAACTTTCCCAAAATTTTAAAGTGTACGAGTGCGTAAGAAGATACACTATAAAAAAAATGTGGATAAAATATCAATAAAGAAAAATATAAATATATGTGTATAAGTGCGTATGTATGTACACGCTAATCGTAGACGGAATTGTTGTGAAAAAACAATAAAAAATAAAATTCGAATTTCAAATTGAGAAAATTCTTTTTAGTTTTATAAACGAAAAATAAAAAAAAGGTGGATTTACCTTATTTTTCAGTTAGCACGACCGCACACCACCAAATTTAAAAATTTTATTTGAAAAAACTAAAAAATTTTTCAAGAAAACGCGGAAGTGTCCCGTGTGAACGGGGCCCGAAAACTGCTAAAGAAAATTTTCACAAGAAAAAAAACTATATGGTAGATTTTGTGCACAGTATTCGGAAAATATTACACGCACCACGAAAATTACAACAACAGAAATCACTATTTGAAAATTTCGGAAAATTTGCTAATAGAAATTAGAGACCGACCGAAATTCGGTTTCGGTTTCGGTATTTCGGCTTTTCGGCCAAAAAAGCGGTTTCGGTCGTTTTTCGGATTCGGCCGAAAAATAAAATATCGTTTTCGGCCGAAATTTCTATATTTCCGCCGAAAATTTCGGTTTGATATGAAAAATGTAACAAATAAATAACAAATATTACACAGATCGACAAAACTGAACTTTTTGTGTGATAAATATACTTGATAGACAAATTCTTATGTATTTTGCCACGCTGAATACAAAAATAATAATGAAATTTTTACTGCATGCACCAAAAATGCAATTTTTGTGCAATTTTCATTCTTATTTTCGGATTTGGGGTGGCAAAATACATAAGGAACAACCAAGTGGATAAATTTGTATGTTACATACCGTCTTCATCCATTCACCCCTTCACAGCGTTTTCACTCTTCTCCTATCATTTGTTTCTAAATCCACGCATTTGTTTCTAAATTCATCTAATTTATAATTTGAACTTAAAATTATCGATTTCAGCCTACTGATACGCTTAATTATGTACAACTTTATTACATTTAAATTCGCAATTTTTTCGGTTTCGGCCGAAATTTAAAAAATGAAAATTCGGCCATTTTGGTTTCGGCCGAAAAAAATAATAAAAAATTTCGGCTATTTCGGTTTCGGCCGAAATGAAAAACAGCGATTTCGGTCGGTCTCTAATAGAAATGCCAAAAACCGAAATGGCACTGTCGACCGCGCACAATATTCTGCCGGCAGAGACCGATCTACAGCAAACACACCACCAGCACAACCACCGAAAACAATTTTTGAAAATATCAAAGAACCTTTTGCAATTGGTAACCGCCTTTAGGAGCGAAACAAAAAACAAAATTTAAATTTACTATTTAATTACTTTGCCACAGAGAAATGATACTAAATCACTTGCGACCGCGCAAACTAACTTTTACCGAAAGTAAACAAACACTTTTCGGTAATTTGTTCGTCACTGCTTTGTGTTGTTGTATCTCGTAGTCACTTGTCGAATTGCCCGAACAGATTGTGCTTGGCGTTTTTCACTATTTACTTTAGATATTTATTTTAATTAGTTAAATAATTAAGTTTATTAGATTTTAATTATAAAAACCCAACGGAAAAATATTACCGGCGACACGAAGCGAGTAGATGACGGATTGCCGAAATCTTTTGCTTACGGGAAAGTAATGGAAAATGGGTCAGAGGCACTAGGGTTGCCAACTAACCACAACTTTTAAAGTAAAATTATTTTAATTTTGTACAAATTTTAGAGTATTCCACGCAATGTAACTCTTTTTAGCAGTTAAAGGCACTCTTTTATCCAACTTATACTGCTTTTTGTTCACTTGTGGCTCTAATTTTATTTCTCTCCGCAACGTACTTTGGGCCTTTCTTTTGCGGCTTTCCGTACTTTCCACTAAGCGAACAAAAAGAAGCAGAGAAAGCTTTTTCGGTTATTCTTTACTTTATGTTCTACAATCACTTTTAGGCACACTTTTTAACTCTCTTTTTTTTCTATATAAAAAAAAACTATGCTTTTATATAAAATATAACGACACGTACCTTTTAGTTTCTGGAACGATAAGAAAATTTGTAGAGTTGTTTTGAGTTGTTTTATGTAAATCTGTTGTATGTAAACTTTTATGTAGTTTTTCCGTCTGCTGTATCCGTTTCTTCAATTGTATCAGCTGGGAGCTTGGAAATTGGAGCTCCGGAGATGCTCCATAAAAAATTCCAATCCGGCTCGAAGGACGAAAATGTTCAGTGCGCTCGTAAAGCGTTCGAGCGGTTGGAATTTTGAAAGGAAGAAAAAAGCTAAATAGGAAAGAAGCGGATTAGCCAATGTTGCAATAAAAAACGTATGCAATTATGTTTCAATATTTATTTAAAGATGAGGAAAATAGTAGACAGAGGAAGTCTTACATATGATTTCGTAGAAGCCGTATGAAAGCTACTGGCTGATGCAGGAACAAGATGGCGGTGTACACGGTCTCGAATATGGAGTAGCAGGAGCGTAGAGACAAACTTTTTCTGACGCGGTGTCGTTGGTAGCTCGTACAAGAAGAAGGAAGTCGTTTTTCGTGAAATACCGACGAGCCTTCATTTTACAATTTAACAGCGTTTGGGACACAGCTTAGCAGAAGGTTAAGCCGCGTTCTAGCACGTTTCACATATCAAAGTTGGCAATAGATAGTCCAACCTTCAAACGAGAATGCAGGGTGTTTCGGCTAAACAACGACTATTCATTTAAAGTGGGAAACCCCGCGGAAACGATTCAGTTGTGCAGTCAAAACATATGAAATTTGACAGTTCTTTTAAGCAACTGCGCGTTTTCGAATACCCTTAATATTTAGCTCTTGTTAAAAGTCTCCCCTAAATAAACATTTTAATGGAAGAGTTGAGAATTCGGAAGCGGTAATGGCGATATGTAAAATCATTTTGTATGTAAATAAAAAGTAATAATATCCCTACAACTTATTCACGCGAAATTTGGATTTTGCCACATAGCCCCTTCTCCTGCATATGTTTTCGATCAGATAGTAGCCATGTTGACGAATTTTATTTATAAAGGCCTGCGCACACAGAGGCGTTATTCGTGCCGCAGGCGGTTTCGAAATTAATTTTGTCACAAATAATTGTATTTTCGAAAATAGAGCGTTTTTTATACAGCCTGTTTCCATAGCAATACAATAAATAATAAACACAAGAAGCCAGTTTCAAAACCAATTCGAATCAGTTTGAAAATAAAATTTTTTGACTGTTTCCATATTAGTCTAGTAAATAACAAACTAATAGTCAGTTTCAGAACCATTTCAGTGAGACTTTTTGATTGTTTCCATAGCAATATAATAAATAACAAACAAAATCTATTGCGGTGAAATCGCTGCCTTTGTGAGGCACTTTGCGTTTTCGAAGCTAGATTTTTTAAATATCGAAATGGTTCTGAAATTAGATAGCGAATATCGCCTCTGTATGCGCAGGCCCTAATGCTGATTTTTTAAATTTGCTTATTATTTAAACAAAACTAATACATAATCAAAACTTAAATCAGCATTTATTCAAATGCAATAATGCATTTGAAATAATTGTCATTATTTCTTTTTAGTTAATTTCTAGGCATAAAGAATAAACAAAATTAACGAATTGAAGATAACAGACTGAAACCGTTTTTGTAGCGCATTTCGTTAGCAAAGCAGCATTCTGTTGTTGCTATGCTAAAAAAATGCGCTGGCATGTCCGTTTTAAAATACCACTACGATGAAATTTATGAAATAGCGTATGATTTTTTTTTGGCATTGACCTTCATTGAATACATATTTTTTACAATTTTGGGGTAATATACGAGAAATTTATTAATTCCGCCATATAGTGAGTTGTGGTTCCAGTTCAGAATATTAATATTTTCGAGAAATATGGAGCATAATTTTTTGCAATATATTTTTGAAATACTATGGCTGGAAACGCAACATTCCAAACCAGTTCTGATTTATATTTGTATTTTATTCGCTATATTTTTCAAAAATTAAAAATTTTCTAATATTTTAGAAAATAAGGGTGATTGTCTTTTTTTTTTAATGCAATATGATAGAAAATACATGAACCTAAGAGTCCTCAGCATTATTTGTCCATTTAAAATTTTTGCTGATTTTTGAAAGAATTTTTTGTAACAAATCTATTAATTGGGTAGAATATATAAAAAAAAGTTATGCAAAAAAATAAGAAAACATATATGTAGGTACAAAGCAGATAATTTCCATAATTTATCATGTGATTCCAAAAATGCCAAAACCATCAAAATACTTTGTCGCGAATCCAAACAAATCATAGAAAAATATACATGCATATAAGAAAACAGCAGCAGGAGGGATGAAAATCGCCAACAACAACCTGTAAAGAAAAGCAAAAACAAAAGCGAACCAACAACAAAAACATTTCTAGCAGACTACAAAAAATTAAAAAATGTTAACCAAATGCCGCAGTCTGTACACTCACTGTTCAAACTCCGCAGCACAGAGTATACAGAGGGGACACTCTGCTTGAGCGAGATGGAATATGCGTGAAGTGACAGCAAATTTGTTTACTGGTGTGCGTGAAAAAGTGAAATTTCTTTATTGGTGTGCGTGAAAATTTGTTCACCACCAGAGCTCAGCTGTTGGCAGAAACTCAACACCAGAGCTCAGCTGAATGCATAACTACCCACCAATTTTTTTCTTTTGTTTTGATTCTTTTTCGTATTCACCACCAGTTTGCAAATAATTTTTCTTGGCGTCTCAATTTTTGGAAAAGTGAAATCGTGAAAAGTGAACTGTGAAAAAAAAAAAAAAAACAATTATAAAATATACCAATATTTTATATTTTTATGCAGTGATCTTCATTAGTGTTTTTTCAATTTGCTGAATAGAAATTTGTTCACCACCCTTGCCGCAGTGAGTGAAAATATTAGTGTAAATAAATTTAACTTTACTAATGGCATTTTGCCTTTTGTAATATATTTGCAGACATAAAAAAATTCATTATGAGAGAATGCGTCATGAAATGTCCAGGAGCAGTTCGACTTTATTCCTTCCCCAATGCTGTGAAAGATGCCGAACGGCTAGTGAATCTTTTATATACTTTTATAAAGGGTTTATATGAAGGAATAAAGGGATTTTCGAAGAGTCTGAGTCTGTCTGCTGTGTGAGTCGATTTTCTTAGTGCTGTTTTTGTAGCAACAATTCCGTCTGATTACAGTCCGTGTTCCTCCTCGTCCCGTAAGGTTTGTCGAAAGTAAAATTATTTTCATTGGTTGGTTGGGCAGGGTGCGCCACAGTCCGAGCACACTTCCTCGTTGATCCTAGCCATGTAGCTGGAAGCGGATCAAGAGTGGACCTTGTAGATCTCGGCAAGAGCTTCTTCATCTTAGCCCTCTCAGGTGGAGATCCTCCAACGCCGGGGCTATAATTTTGTGTCGCTGAAACTACTGCCTATTAGTGAAGTTATTTGAGGGCGGTCTCGGTTCAGTGGATGTTTAGTTGGGTGTTCCTTCTGATAGCTCGCCACAATGAACTTTGCGGGTTAATATTCAATTCTGTTTACTTTGCCAATTGATATGAAAAATCCTTGAAACTAAGAAAAAAAAATGAGTTTATGTTGACATATTTTAAAAATTCAAAATGTAGAACATGGTACAGTCATTAGGTTAATACTGCATTACAGTATTAAGCCAAACTTAAGAATGTGTTGGGTCATTGTTTGATTTGAACTTTGAGATAGTCGCTTTCGAGAGGACCTTTATTTTGGGTTAGATTATTAAGGGTATTCACAAGTAATCATATGTAGAGCCATAAGCAATATTTGGTCCAAAATTTTGATTTGTCATTAAATTTTGTATGAAAAATTCAATGCTTAATAATAATTTATGGCAAATCATAGTTTATGCTCTTTATATGACGACATGTGAATATCGTTATGGTTTAATAAATGAGTAATCAATACTTTTTTAATTTTCTTATTCAAAGGACTGCAGTTTTGCTTAGAAGATAAAGGCAACTGAATCATCAATTCAAAATACCTCTCCAACCAACCTTCGGCATAAGTCACAGCGGACAGCAAATCCTTAGATTCACTTGCACGAGCCTGGTGTTATCCTTCAGACACACCGAACAAAGTTCGGCAAATTGCAACTGATTTAAAGGAGGAACAGTCAAGCCCGAGTAATCGCAGCCCGCAAAGTTCAAACTTTGCCGGATTAGATTGACTTTCCCAATGTGGTTCAGTTGGATTTCATTCACTTTTATCGTATTTGGATAATTTAACGGATATTATATCGAATATTACATTAACTTTTATTTATTTATTTAATCCGTAGAAATAAACGTTTTCAAGCAATTATTTTTTGCAATTTATAGAAATTGTTTACATTTTTTACTTTTTCACCACATTTTTTACACTTTTTTATTCATTCTGTCATACTTCTTCGTAGCAGGGATGTTTTTTTCAGTATAGTAGTACTTTTTTACTTTCCTACTATTGAGACATTTTCGGTACAATTTAGAAAATTTCTAAATTTAATAAAATACTTAACTAAACATAATGACCCATATTCATTGTAACAATTTGACCATTTCTGAATTTTGGCAACAAATATATAAACTTCCCAAAAAATTACCACAATTCCACGTAGAAAGAATATTTTTAGCTGAAAAAATAATAAAAAAAAAACCAAGACATCTACTTCAATACATACAATTTCAACTTTAAGAAAATGCAGATGTTTTATAAAAACTACAGATCGATGCTGCCTTAACATAAAATTTCAAAATTTATTGTGAAATGTTTTTACTACAATTGCAATTAACATTCCACAGAATAAAATACTTAAGTTCTTTTCATTTCGGTTTTCCTCCAAAAAGTAAATTTTACAGGATAAAGCATTTTTCTTGTTTCCCTACCTATTTCTTTGGAACCATTAACATTTCATATTGTTTTATTTTAATAATTTTTCAATAAAAATGTATTTCCAAAAAGTTTTGCTTGAGTTCATTATGCGGATAGGGTTCGCAATGTGTGTTTCAGTTATAAACACAAAACAAAAATGAATGGAAAATAGTCGTCTTTTTTCCCCAAAAAATGTATAAAATTGGTCTGGAATTCATAAAAAAAAGAAATTAGAAAATTAGCAATATTTTTTAAATTACATATTTTGTTTATTTGTATATTGTTTCTTAAAAGAATTTTTTAAAACAAATGAAATAGTTATATTTTCGGTATACAAATATTTCGGTACAATTGTATGTAATTTCGTACAATTATATACTACTTTTCATACGAAATCGAATCATCCCTGCGAAAAATCGGAATAATTCGTGGTGAACTCACGTATAGTGTGTGAAGCAAAGAACGAAAAATCAAAAAAAATGGTCCGCCATATTGGATTTCAGGGAATTTAAAGAGAGTGTCCCCTCTGTATACTCTGTGCTCCGCAGTCTGCTTACTCACCAGAATTGCACGAGCTCCGAGTTAGCAAAAAGGAAGAGGAAGAGCTTATGACGCTTCTCTATGAATATAAGTTCTCTGCTAAGGCGATCAAGTTCCGTCGTTGAAACGTCGGTGCAGCGTAATTTTTAGGTTACGCTGCATGCACCATTTTCAAAAGTTTCGCGATCGAAGTGTTGATAGAAAAAGCGACTTTTTCGGACTTCAGCTGCCACCAAGTGCTTCCTTGGACATTTTTTGGGTGAATCATACCATGTTGGATTACAGATGTCACCGAGTGCGTCCATGGAAATGTTTTGCGCGAATCATGCCAAATGGGATTGCAGATGCCACCAAGTGCTTCATTGGAACTTTTTTGAGTGAATCACGTCACTTGGGATTAAAAGAACTCCCAAGTGTTGGACAAATCCCCAGTGAAGTGATTCACCCCAAAAAAGTTCCAGTGACGTGGTTCACCCAAAAAATGTCCATGGAAGCACTCGGTAGCAGCTGTATTCTCAACTGCAATGAAACATTAAATAAAATTCCAAAGGCATACTTGCTGGCAGCTGTAATCCCATTTGGCATGATTCGCCCAAAACATTACCAAGGACTAAGGCATTCAATCCCGAAGTGTTTTTGAAAATCCCGGGATTTCGGGATTTGAAATTACAATCCCGGGATCCCGGGATTTATTCGGGATTTTCGGGATTAAAGAAAAAACTGTTGCGACAACGTAGAAATACTATTTAATAAATATTGCATTAAACAATACAAAATTTAAAATAAATAAAACCAAAAGTTATTAATTTTAAATTACTCTGATCGAACAAGTTTGATATTTTATGAGTTAAATTGAGTTGCTTTATTATTTATTTTGCCACGCTTTCACAAAATAATTTTATTAAATACATCTACTCTTTTGTCAATTTGAAAAAATTTTATTCAGATCGATAAAAATGTTTTGTTCACTTTCATTGATAAAAATTGTCTTAATTTTTTGTGTGTGTAGCACTAAGTCTACGAAAGTGAGCTTTTTGTGTTTACCAATTAGATTGAAAGTAAACGCACTGCAGTATTTTTGTGGAAAAGAGTCGAAAATATCTTAAACAATGCATAAAAAATCCATTTTTTGAATCCCGGGATTCCGGACTCAAAATCCCGGGTTTCCGGGATTTAGAAAACGTTCGGGATTTCGGGATCCCGGGATTGAATGCCTTACCAAGGACGCACTTGCTGAAATCTGTAATCTAACATGGTGGATTTCACCAAAAAAAAATTCCAAGGACGCATTTGGTGCCAGCTGTAGTCCAAATTACTCTTCAAAGAAAATACGGTCCCTTTATTTATTTGTTATTATTGTGAATAGAAAAGAAACTAAAGCAAGAAATCCAAACTATTAAGGCCGTGGATACAGGCGAAAACTTGGGATGATCCTTGAATATGCCCTACACAGCCACAAGACGTAGATCCAGCCCGCATCTGAAAATCTATTTCACTTTAAAACAGTGATGCGCATTTCATAGCACAATTGTGCGTTCTCTATTTCACACATTTTCTTATGCTCTTTATTTTAGTCGTCAAACAGACAGCGGCGAGTGCACACGTTGGCATGCTACCGGATGATTTTAATATTATTATTCAAGGGCACTGAAAAAATTAATTATGGTTTCAAAGAATATTATATGATAAAAAATGCTTTTGGCAAAATCCAATGACTTTTATGTTATAAAAAATTAAAGGCATTTAATATATATGTTATTAACAGGCATTTTGATTCTTTTCATAGTAACATAAAAAAATTTAATGATAAAAAAAAAAAAAATAAGCGTTTCAAAAAAAAAAAAAAAATTTTTTGGAAAAATTAAATGGATGGTTATTAGGACAAGACATCAACGAAACCAAAAAAAAAAACACAAAATAAAAATGCGGATTTCAAGTTTAATAAGATTGGATATTATCAGGATATTAAATTCGCTTACTTTATCTCCCAGTGCTGTTCTCTCTCGTGCTCACTAATACAACTACAAATCAATTTTGCGCATCCCTGCTTTAAAATTCCAAAGTGTCCAGTTCCGTGCCGTTGTCACCTATCCGCGGTTATGTAATCGAAGCGCCGAAGATCTGTATGCAGCGGTATGCCAGCACCTTGTCCTGTATCCTGTGTGATGAATGTTTCGATGTCCATGGCCATGGCCATGGAAGGCCCTTAGCTTAGCATCAGCCGGTGATGAATATTGGCTGGTTTTATTTACTTTGTGAGAATGCGTAAATTTTTTGTTTATTTTTATTACAGTATACAGAATTGCAGCAGTTGACGGTTGGGCGGACGACGGCTAGCCGCTGTCAAAATTAAAACACACGCAACTAGATGGGAATGCAAGGAATCGGGTCGGAGACGGTAAAGCGGTAGAGCGGTAGCCGCCGAACTTAGATTTATTTCTATTTTCAGGTCGACTGCTGACGGTACAGGGTTGCACCGAGGTATCAGTAATGCTAATATTTTTTAAATTCGCTTAGGCGCCCGAAAAATAGGCCAAGTTAAATACAAAATTCCGTGATTAATTTTGAAATATATTTTTTGTTTTGTTTGCTATTTTTTGATATTTAAATAATTGTAAAGTAATAAAGATGTAAAAAAATGTCGATTTCGTTTGATATCAAGATACGCGATTGCACCCCAGAAGTTTACAAGTATCTAAAATTGTGTATGGCGATATTATTGGTAAAAACATAGGTAATTGTGGATGCGAGTTGTGTTTGTCAACTACAGCTAATTGTATACACAACACAAATCAAACAGGTATTAGGGGGATTCATTTAAAGTGGGAAACCCCTCGGAAACGATTCAGTTGTGCAGATGAGCAGTCAAAATATATGAAATTTGACAGTTCTTTTAAGCAACTGCGCGTTTTCGAGGGGTTTCCCACTTTAAATGAATACCCTTACTGTGTTTTTGAAAATGTCCTGAACAATTTACATTACCCTTTTCAGCTAAAAAATTACCTATTTCCATTATTTTCACCATAGGACACCATTGATTTGCATCTGCCAAGTGATTGCCGCCACCGCCACAATTCTGTTCACTCAGGTCGGATTTTGATACGACGGTAGCATAGCCGTCGTCCGCCCAACCGTCAACTGCTGCAATTCTGTTTACTGCATGTCAGCTGTTCATGATATCTTTACTATTAGTGTAGCCACCCCGTAACAAATATTCTTCTTAATGGATTCGTAAAATTATTTTGGCATTTTCTCAAAAAAATAATGGTTTTATAAAATCAAAAAATTTTATAAATTTTATTAAAAAGAGCGCACTATCACCATTTTCAAGAAAAATCTTTGAGCATTCTGATTTTCTATTTTTTTTGTGGTATCACTGCAATGAAACAAATTTCCAGCGTTGCATTTGGGTCGCGGCGAAGTGTTTCGCGTCAGTGTGACTGAATTATTTCGCTGCCTTTTGTAAGCGTGAATTCCGCGACGGCTACGGAACTTCGCAGACGCTGCGAAACTTGCTCACAAATTATTCTTGAAAATGCGATAGTTCGTTCCTTTTAAGAAAATTTTTAAATGATATACATTTATATTTGTTTTTATGAGCCTATGACGCATGGCATGCCGTTTTTAGAATTTACACTGACATGGACATGACGAAATTTGACAGTTTTTTTATGAAAATGTAAATCGTTTATTTACATGGAGTTACCACCTTTTAAGTTTTTTGTATGGATTTTCGGTGCAAAATTTTCTATCCCGTTTTCTTATTAGCTCTTTGTCAGATTTTTCGTCATGGAACTGATAGTGAAAATAGGGTCTATAAAATTTTTCACCGCAAACAACTAATTTTTATTCGAATATCGCCTTTTCAAGAACAATTTTTGAGCTAGTTTCGCGGCCTCTGCGAAATTTAGCGTTGATGTTTAAAAATGAAATAAATGTCTTGAACAGCGTTTCAAGCTCAGTCATGCAGATGTCTACTGCTTACTCACCAGAATTGCACGAGCTCCGAGTTAGCAAAAAGGAAGAAGAAGAGCTTTTGACGCCTCTCTATAAATATAAGTTCTCTGGTACAGCACTTAAAAAATTGTTTCCTGCTGCGCTTATTCCCTCAAAATGCTACAAAACTTCCACAATCTTAACAAACAAAATCGAGTGATCCAAATAACTCGAAAATATTTAAAATAATTAACTCCTTTTTAACAAAAATTACGACATCTCACTTTAAATTACTTTTCACAATGAACATGGAGAATACCAATTACATGGAACATAACGCGAACTTGCAAAGCTTACTATTCAAAATAAAAATTTTAAATTTGTTTACAAACTACTTCAAACAAAACCCTGAACATACCTTTTCGAATGGACCATCTAATGATCAAGAAGAAGAAGAACAGAGTTTAACAAAATATAAAAAAAATTGCAATTTAAAATGCAAAAACCTCGGTAACCATAGCCGCCCAGGCCAATACGTCGAAATATATAATAAAAAGTGAAAACAGTGCAAAAATCCCTAAAAAAAATACAAAAAAAGTTTATTTTATATGGAGAAAATCGAATCTTTAAAGCATTCCGGATTTGATAGGGTCAAAACTAACAGATTCCAAAAAAAAAATGGAATTTGGCCTAAAGTAAATCTGTTTCGCACGTTCTTGCAGGGGATAGTGTAAATTGGCTCTTAGAATTAACAGATAAGGGGATGACACACTGGCATCAATTGACCCCCGGGTGCTGTCAAAATGTTGTTGTTTCCAAGGCAAATTTAAAAATGAACTCTTTTTGAGAGAGCGAGTGAATATTTTCTCAGCGGTTTTTTTGACGCCAGCTTCGAGCTGGGGTCATGAATCAAAAGAGTGTTGCATTTTAGCAAAATGTAGCTGTCTAATCTTTAGTAGCAAAAGCAAGATTTCAAAAGTTTTAAAAAAGCATACGAAATGCAAATATTTTCCGTTTTTGTTCCTTGCAAGCAACACTTGTCAGGAATTTGTTCATCGTTACTTTATATTATCATTAAATTTGTTGAAGCAATACATGGATATTTTAATAAAATTCTACAATCGTAGGTTTATAGAGCCTATTTACACAGTCATTCCCATGACGCATGGGCATTAGACCGTCTCGAAAAAATGAAGTCGTCCGCACACCATCAAATTTAAAGCATATTTGGAAGGAGATTCCGGAAAAAATTTTCTTTTTTTTTGGCCGATCGTAGAGGTAGCGCATCGACATATTTCTTCATATTGTCTTTATTTATGATCCGATTTTATTGTATAATATATCAAAATTTTTGTCTCGAGGAGACAAATGGTGACGATAGGATGAAATATATCAATGCGCTACGTTCGGTAACAATATTAATTATATTTTTTTTAAATAGTTCTAATGGAATAATCGGTATTCAGTCGAGCCCGCTTAAGTGAAACCCGTTTAAGTGAAAAACCCGCTTAATTGAAACAAAAATTTAGTCCCCATGATTTTTTCCCCTTTTTCATACAAAATATTTCGCTTTAATAAAACACGCTTAACTGAAAAATCCGGTTAACTGAAACAAAATTGTATTCCCAAATCAATAATTTATAGCAATTTAGCTCCGCATAAATGAAACACGCCCTAAAAATTTAATTTTAGTTGGAATAAAAGTATGCATAAAAGAGTGAAAAAATGCAAATATAGGCGTCAAATGTCGCCTGTCTGGCATGCCCAATCTGCTCCCTTTTTTCTTTATATCACAAAAGGTTGCATCCACTCATATTTTATGTGCCTAAATGATAAAAGAGTCCAACCCATGCACATTTCAGTTCATGCAGAATATTTT
The DNA here is from genome assembly GCA_951394025.1 of Heteromyza rotundicornis. NCBI lineage: Eukaryota > Metazoa > Arthropoda > Insecta > Diptera > Heleomyzidae > Heteromyza > Heteromyza rotundicornis. The sequence goes on from OX596012.1 coordinate 42,563,259, forward strand.
TATAAACCTACGATTGTAGATTTTTATTAAAATATTCATGTTTAATTGTGTTATTTAGTTACATTTCGTATTGCTTCAACAAATTTAATGATAATATAAAGTAACGATGAACAAATTCCTGACAGGAATTGCTTGCAACGAACAAAAACGGAAAATATTACCATTTCGTATGCTTTTTTAATACTTTTGCAACCTTGTTTTTGCTACTAAAGATTTGACAGCTACATGACCCCAGCTCGAAGCTGGCGTCAAAAAAGCCGCTGAGAAAATATTCACTCGCTCTCTCAAAAAGTGTTCATTTTTAATTTTGCCTTGGAAACAACAACACTTTGACAGCACCCGGGGGTCAATTGACGTCAGTGTGTCATCCCCAATACAAAAATATATTAAAAATACTTGCCACACTGGTTCGTAGAATACTGAGTTCACTAACGATTCAACAACACTAGAAGCGCGGCCGTTGACATCCGAATTAAACAGAGCTTCTTCAAACATGTGTATGTGTGTGTTCAACAAAAACCAAAATGGTTTTATCGGTAAAATTAAACAGACTTTACAGTAGAATCGAGAGCTGTTGTCAGTGTGTGTGGCTCTTTATTCTTCTTTCCTCCTAATTTCTCCTCCTCACAAAATAATAGAGAAATATAATATAAAAAGAATAAAAGATACACTACAGTCCAGTCTAGCAATTATTGATATATTTTTTTAAAAGTTTTTTTATTTGTTGTGCCTACGTTTGTGTTTTAACATAATTTTTAAGAAGGTAAACGGAACTAAAATTGCAAGAGGTAGGCGCCGATAAATTGAGTTCTTATTTGCAGCAAAGTTCGCTGAAATTTACGGCAAATGTCATCAGGCGTGTCAGATCAGGTAATTGTGTATTGAGTGGATGAGCACCCTATACGACCGAGTGTCCAGAGGCTATTTTGCTAGGGCTTATATTAACGAATATTTTTTAATTTAATTTCAGATGAAAGTACCCGGCAATACAGGTAATAATTAATGTGTGCCTGCGAGCAGACGGTGTTGCTGCGGACGAAAATCCAGCATACATACCTTTCTGCAGTGATGGATGCTCCTCCTCCTATCTAAAGTTTATTGTTTATTTAAATTTATTTTTGTTTTTAAATGACTTTTGTATTCTTCAATTAATTAGATTTTTCTTTCACATATTTAATATAAGTATGTTTTTTAATTAAATGTTTTTTTTTTATTGCGACAACAAAGCGAAAAGCGTTGAGGAGCGGAATATACCATGGAGTCAGCAAGTCGACGAAGCATCATACGAAAACCTAGCTTCCCCAACCACCGATGACAATTCTGGTATTTTTTGTATATAATTTATCTTTTTATCAATCTTATATACATTTCTTACAGCTGCCAACCAAAGCTCAATGCAATTTCAATATCCCCCATTTAATGCTAAGGAAAATCAAAACTCTTCTTGGAACAGCACTAAGTCCCGTAAATCGTCCAACAACTTCGGTAAGTAAATTCATATTTCTATTGCTTCATATATAGTATTAACCACTTTATTTTAAGAATATGGATGATTGAGCCAAACAAAAGGTTTTAAGTGACAATTACAAAATTTATATGAAAACCAATTTTTTGTTTTGACAATGTTCTGCCAATTCGATTCCAAAAGCGTACTGAATCATAGTTCTACCCAGTTCCATAGGTTCTACCCAGTTCCACCTTAACTGTAGTATTCTAAGTAGACAGATCCAACACTAAATTGACAGCTACTAAGCTGGTACTATCCCATTAATTTCTTTATTTAGAAACGCAAGTTCACAAACCAATAATCACAACCAACTAATCGACAAAACTGAACTTTTCGTGTGTTAAATAGACTTGATAGACAAGTTCTAAACCCAAAAATTATATAGTAGGGCTGACAGTTTTCTTTAAAAAACTTTTGAAATTTGTAAAATCGATAAATTCATTCAAAAGTTACAGTACAAAAACCACAAAAAGTGAATTTTTGGCGTTTGAGGAATAATGGTGCGTGCTGGAAAAATTGTATTGTTATTTTCGGATTCAGCGTGGTAAAATACCTTAAAAAACCATCTAGTTTAATCATTTATTAAATTTTCTGTCGATCAGTGTAATTTCTAGAGACCGTTCGAAACCGGCCGAGACCGAAATGGCCAAAGTTATTATTTTTAAATTTCGGCCTAAACCGAAATAAAGCCGAAACCGAAAAAAAACCAGATCAAATATTATAAAGTAGTTCATAATTACCCGTTTCAGTAAGCGGAAATCGTTCATTTTAAGTTCAGATCATGAATTAGCAAACTATCTGGAATTTAACATTTAAGATTAGAAACTATCAATACATATATATGGGAAGGATTATGGGCAGGAGGCGTTCCTAGTTACTTCACTATAATATATTTTGATGCAGCTGGTCCTAACAAACCTAAAGTGACTGCAAAATAATTGTGTAAAAAGATATTTTAACATTTTTTAATGATTTTTTGAATATTGATAAAAATGTACATTTTCGGCCGAAACCGAAATAAAGCCGAAACCGAAAAAAAACCAGATCAAATATTATAAAGTAGTTCATAATTACCCGTTTCAGTAAGCGGAAATCGTTCATTTTAAGTTCAGATCATGAATTAGCAAACTATCTGGAATTTAACATTTAAGATTAGAAACTATCAATACATATATATGGGAAGGATTATGGGCAGGAGGCGTTCCTAGTTACTTCACTATAATATATTTTGATGCAGCTGGTCCTAACAAACCTAAAGTGACTGCAAAATAATTGTGTAAAAAGATATTTTAACATTTTTTAATGATTTTTTGAATATTGATAAAAATGTACATTTTCGGCCGAAATTTCATCCGAAAAGGATATTTTATTTTTCGGCCCAATCCGAAACACGGCCGAAACAACAGAAAGGCGAAAAACCGAAACCGAATTTCGGACGGTCTCTAGTAATTTGTATTTGTTTTCTTAATTTTTATAATTTCGACTCGTATTTTTACTAAAGCTTCAAAAATCTAATAATCTAGTAGGAAATCCATTATTCTGGCAAAAAGTATCTTATGACGTAGCAGTGATGCCATGGACTTTTTTCCATCTACGGACAACAAAAAATACCCACGAAAATTCCCACACACAATTCGGCCGCAAAATAACACAAACTTTATTAACAATAAATGTTTTTTAAAATTATTTACACTGCGAATACTACAGTTCGACAATAATGGAGTTCTTAACCATTTTGTGGACATACCTCAGAATTCATCATACAGAAATTTAAACTTTTTTAAAGATGATAATGGACCTTGAATTTTGGTATGAGAAAATCAATTGTGAGTTCCCAAAATCGAATTTATAGAAAAAAATGTTCATCGTAAATTATTAAAAGGTACTTTGTAGAAAATTTTCCAAGGAACAAAACTGCATCATTCATTAAAAAAAGTTTATATAAGTATAAATATATATAAAACAATGGAAGTTAAAAAATTCCGTTTTATTCTTCAGATTGATTAAAAAAATGTACATTTTTCTCTTTTATTCAAAATTCAACCAAAAAATCTCTCAAAAAGGGAAATTACTTTCAAATTGGCATCACTGTGACGTAGTGCTACATACTTGTCGACGGTATCTAGTATTCTATCTTTCTTGCTGGTAGACCACTCGCAAATACACCTCCCATAAAAAATGCAGTGTGCAAATAAGGAATTTATTTTAAAGTCATTTAAAAAAAGCCCTAACTGATTTACATTTTTTTTAAAGAAAAATCACTAATTTTGAATTTATTATTTTAGTTTTGTTTGATGTACAGTATACAGTAGACGCATCAGATAAATTTGTGTTTTACGTTGCACGAAGTGTATGCATCTATAGAGTTTCTGCTTCTATTCCGTTTTTTTCTTTTTCTATAAAGTATTAAAAAACCGAGATATATACAAAATCACTTTTTTAGAAAAAAAAAAAATATTTTGACAATTTTCAGAAAAGTGAAAAAAATCTTCAAAAATAATAAAAATTTCATGTTTTTCGAGCTATAACTTTTAAACCAATGATCCCAAGAAAATAAGAATTGTAGAAAATTGGATTATCTACAAGATTGGTCTCGGGTTCAAGCCTAATTTTGGACAAAGTGAACACATTGACGGCGTTCTAACAAAAACCACTAAGTCCAAATGTATAGTTTTGAGATATTTGCGTTTAAAGACAAAAATGCGCTCTTAAAATACAAAAATGGTTGAATATCAATACTTTTGGGCTCAATTTATACAAGAACCCTTAAGCAAATGGACTTAGGAAATTCTGATTGACAAAGATCTCAATATAAAAATGAGAAACAATTCAACCAAAACTGGTCGAATTTGAATGTTGGTAAGATCCCACCATTTTTTTTTGGAAATCTGGGCCCAGGGACGAAGAAGTCGGGATAAAAGGACTTAGTTAGTTCTGTTAGACAAACATTTTGCTTTTTGAAGAAATTGCAAATCAGCCAGTCTTTAATAACACTGCGTTAGAAAAAAAAATTGTCAGAACTTGGGGCGTTGTAGGTCTGTCCAAAAAAATCAAAACTGCATACCAGCAATTTTGATTACACCCCCAAAATCTGAAGTTAGAAGATGTTTTTGCCAATATGTCTGATTTTTGGAGTATGTAAAATTAAAAGAACTTGTGCGATCCATAGGTTTGCTTTATGGAGTACCACGTTATTTTTCACTGCAACGTAGTAGTTAAATATAATCCAAAAAATGTAATGGTACTAAAATAAACCATTCACATATTCAAAACAAACAATCGTAAAAATATGAGAAATAGCTTATTTTAAAGATATATGTTAGCACTAAACAATGACGTAAGCATTTTTATACCCTGCACACTAGTGTCCAAGGGTATATTGTTTTTGTCACACCGTTTGTAACGCCCATAAGGAGGTGTGTCCGGTATGGAAAAGTACATATATTCTTGATCAGCACCACATCCTGAGTCCATTAGTCCATGTCCGTCTGTCTGTCATTTCGCACGATAACTGTCGTAGCTTTTGAGCTATCGACCCCAAATTTCTTGTTTTGGCGAATGATTGAACGGTATTGAAAATGGGCAACATCGGATAAGAGCCACGCCTACCTCCCATACAAAATGGCCGCCAATTTTATATTATTTTCGTTCATCTTAAGAAATACTTAACCGATTTGGATGCGGTTTTCTGCATTGGGTTCGAAATGAGGTCGGGAACGAAATGGAAATGAAACCGGAACGAAATGGAATTGGACCGGAACAAAATGGAATTGGAACAAAATTTTTAAATGGATTAGGAAACTAAAATTATCGATAAATATTGCAAAATTTTTAAATGGATTAGGAAACTAAAATTATCGATAAAATATCGAAAAATTATCGATCAATTATCGATAAAAAATGGAAAAATTATCAATAAATTATCGAAAAAATGTCGATAAAAAATCGAAAAATTATCGATACATTTTCGAAAAATTATCGATAAAAAATAGATAAAATATCGAAAAATTATGAATAAAATACGAAAAACTATCATAAAATACCGATTTTCGATAAAATTACTAACATATGGTCTCAGAATGTATCGTACCCGCTTCGGTCAGACCAAAGATAATTCTCTTACTAGTTTTATTTTTAATTTTTTTACCTTTGATAAATTATTGAATTCTGTCAATTTCAACCTATTCTTGATCCTGAATTTCTCTGAAACCTGACGTGTAGAACGCCATCTTGTTCAGCGGTAAAATCTATAAGAATGCTACGTTTGGTTTCTGGAGTATCAAAACGATCAAATTTTGCACGATTGAGTTATTGATTAATTTAAATATTAATTTACTTAATGAATAAATATTTTACATAATCATTCACTTACTAAGGTTTCATTAAGATATAAACCATTTTCAATAAATGTTTTGGAAAAATGTTTTAATATTGTTTTCATTTTGAAGAATTATTATGTACATGAGAAAAATGCAAAATGCATAAATGCGATTTAAATGGTTTTAAGGATTGATCTAGAAAAACTGGGGGACACGGGTACTTTTAGCCCCCTCTAACAGAATCTGTCGGTCCCGATCATGTGCGTTACCAAAATTTTTTTTTTCTCGAACAGTGTTATAAAAATGTAAAAAAAAAGATTCTAATTAAAGACTTGAGGTCTTAGCGGACTTCAAGTAACATGATTGCAATCATAAAATATGATTGCAAACAATAAAATTACTGAAGTCGATTAGCAACTTCAAATTGTTCAATCTGAAGTCCCAAAACCTAAAAAGTATTGCAATTTTTGGCTACAAAAGTCAAAGAATGAAAACGTAAAATGATTGCAATCTTTTACAGCTCTGCCGTGCAAGTTCATTATAGGGAAGTGAACTTCTGTATAATGAAGTTTCTATATAATGAAGTGATTTTCTGGTCCCATGCGAATTCATTGTAGGGGATTTCGAAGGTATATTTCTAGTAAAATAAAATGTAATTATTTGTGTATTTTTAATTCTTTCAAAGTGAACAAAAGGAATAAATCAAATAATATCGTGTGCACTCTCTAGTTTTCTACAACTTCAGTACTATAGTTAATATTGAAAATATAGTTTTCCATACCAGCGACATTCGCGACATTGGCAATTCATCTTCCAGAAAATGTGATTCGTCCGACCAGAAAGTGTGCTATTGGATTTGATGAAATTCATTCTCAGTTTTTAAAAGTATTGCGTCTGTATTATTGCCCTACATCACTCATATTTTAAATTGAATTTTAACAACATCAGTGTTCCCGAACAGTTGGAAAAAAGCGAAGATCATTCCCATTCCATATTTTACATGTCAAAAGCGTTTCAAAATGTTATGTACCAGTAAACGGCATTAATGTTCACTTTTCTATTTTTGAGCCACACTACAAAAAAATTAATGTGAATGTGCCTTACATATAGAGACCGACCGAAATTCGGTTTCAGTTTTTCGGCCAAAATTAAGCTGTTTCGGTCGTGTTTCGGATTCGTCCGAAAAATAAAATATCTTTTTCGACCGAAATTTCGATATTTCCGCCGAAAATTTCGGTTTGATACGAAAAATGTAACAAATAAATAACAAAGTTACACTGATCGACAAAACTGAACATTTTGTGTGTTAAATATACTTGATAGACAAATTCTTATGCATTTTGGCACGCTGAATACGAAAATAATAATGCAATTTTTACAGTACGCACCAAATTAAATTTTTGTGCAATTTTCATTATTATTTTTGGATTAGGCGTGGCAAAATACAAAAGGAACAACCAAGTGGATAAAAGCGGTATGTAACACAAATTTAAGTATTGATCATAGTTTCGAAGAATCAGAAGCGACAAAGAAAAGAAATTCCCAATTTGTATTAAAAAAAGAAACAAAAATACTTTGAAACTTATTTTCTTCAAAGAATTTGTATGTTACATACAGCCTTCATCCATTCACTGCTTCACAGCGTTCTCACTCTTCTCCTATCGGAGCAGATCTACTACTCTCGCGATGATTTTTAAATTTCTACTCCTATACTACTATTGTAAGAAATCTTCTCCTCAAAATTTTCTACAAATCTACTACCATGACAGAAATTTCTACTACTATTTTAGAATCTCTACTATTCTACGCGGAAACCCTAATCTACTCCCCTCTCTTGAAATCTGATACCTTGACAGTAATTTCTACTACTAGAACGTAGAATTTCTACTACTCTACGTAAAAAAATTAAATCTACTCCCCTTTCTAGAAAACTACTGCCCTAAAATCGAATATCTACAACTCTCGCCGATTTTGATTTCCACGCATTTGATAGTTTGCTTCTAAATTCATCGAATTCATGATCTGAACTTAAAATGATTGATTTCAGCCTACTGATACGCTTAATTATGTACAACTTTATTACATTTAAATCCACAATTTTTTCTTTTTTTTTCGGTTTCGGCCAAAATTAAAAAAATTAAAATTCAGCCAATTCGGTTTCGGTCAAAAAAAAAATAAAAAATTTCGGCCATTTCGGTTTTGGCTGAAATTAAAAAAAGCGATTTCGGTCGGTCTCTACTTACATACCGAAAAGGCAAGAAGTTCACTCTCACCAGAAACATACATTGCACCTCTGAAATAAAAAAAACAATTGAAATTTTTACATCTTCATTACTTAACAACATTTTAAATACTATTGGAATTAATTAAATAACAAAGAACAGCCAACCAAACAAAAAAATATAATATTTTAAAATTATCCATGGGATTTTGTATTTAACTAGGCCTATTTTTCGGCCGCTTCAGCGAATTTAAAAATATTGGCATTACTGTGCAACCCTATACCGTCAGCCGGAAAATAGAAATAAATCTTAGTTCGGCGGCTACCGCTCTAACGCTTTACCGTCTCCGTCCCGATTCCGTGCATTCCCATATAGTTGCGTGCGTTTTAATTTTGACAGCGGCTAGCCGTCGTCCGCTCAACCGTCAACTGCTGCAAATCTGTTTAATGCATTAGGTGTTTAGCCTTGAAGTATGTGAAGTATTCTATGGCTGGAGGATCTATTTAAGAGCAGTTCAACCGCGGCCATTTAAAGTACATTTATATGCGAACTGTGAAACTAGCTTTGACATTTAAGCACAATTTAAATGGGAAATGCCATTTAAAAGACGACTGTGATATCGAGCATTAAAGTGTTATTCATCAAATCTCGAATGCAACACTGAGTGAAAATCTTTTCTTGAAGCAACGATCAACGTGCGACTACCAACGAATAATTCTCTCGAGTTCGTTGCTTTCGTTCAAAGGCAATGAGACTTCAGACAGGCAATGAATATTCACTGCCTTTGGTGGATATTCACTGCCGTTGGTGAATATTCACTGTGGCTCGTTGCCTTTGTGCGCTGTGCGCGAATGTCTGCTCAGATTCAAAATTGTGAATGGGAATGTGTCTGAGCTTCAACAAAGGCAATGAATTTTTACTGTGGTTCATGAAACAGTGCTTTCGGTGTTTGATCGGATCTCTGTTATGTAAGGACTGTATCGAAAAGAAAATGCACACTTTTGATTTGCTTACAAAATTAAGGTTTTTAATTTTTTTCGTAAAATTTTAATTTACTTTTTTATTAACATTTAAAAAAAAAGTTATTCTGATAATTTTTATTAAATTCTGCACAATTACTTCACAAAAAGAGGAATTTCGCGCAGATATTTGACGAAACGCTACAAAGTTAGTTTAAATGGTGTCAAAAATATTATAATAAGTTGAGCGATACCTCTTCTCTCAAATATATGCCGAAATTTGGAAGAAAAAAGAGTCTAAGAGATCAGAAATTTGATAATCAAAAAAAAATTAGTAGTAATTCGAGATTTGACAAAAAAAATGAAATCAGTGCCTCTATGGTCCAAAGAGTAAAGCAAAGCCATAATGTGAATACCTATAAAAAAACACCAAAAGTACCAAACAAAAGTGAAAGACAAGTGAAAGTCGGGATAACAAGGCTTCGAAAATTGAACGACCATTTGTTTGGAGATGCAGTTGAATGCATTATAATGAATGACAAAACTTATGCTAAAATGGACTCAAGCACATTACCAGGCTCCCAATTTTACATAAAAGAGAGAGGCGGACTGTCGACCAGTCAGTATAAATAATAGGAATGAAAAAATGTGGCGGGAAAGTTCTTATCTGGAAGACTTTTTGCACTGACGACCCTTATGATTAAACATTTTTCAAAATGGACACTATATCTTCCGAAATTTACAAGAAGGAGTTTCTATAGAGCCACTTTATACAATTTTTAGAAAAACATAACGACGCCTTAAGAAAAGTATAATGTTTCATTTGCATTATTTCTATAGGACAGGTACCAAGCGGTTTGTACAAAAAATTTGACTTCCAAACTACTTCCGATTAAAAGAAAAGTTCCGCAAGGCTCTGTTCTAGGGCCGTTCCTCTTTTCCGCGCTTCAGTACAAATAATGAAGGAGCTGATTACTGGGGTCAAAACAAGAAAAAAATTGTATGGGAGGGGGTCCATCTGTCCCCAGTTAGGATCTACAGACGTTTTAAGACATAAATATTGAGCTAGTGCAGCTACTAATCCGTCCTTGACCATTTTGGAAAGGCAATTGAATAACAAATAATAGTAGTAGATATACACAGTTATAATGGAAATTTTATTTCTTTCCAAAGAGCACAAGAGTGTATTTTTATGGTTGAGATGTAATTCACAAAAATCTGAAAACAAAAATTTGTACACTGAAAGAAAAAACATGTTTTAAAATGAAACATTTTTTTTCCCATTTTCATTTTAAAACATAGTTTTTTCTGGAGTACATTTATGTTTTCATTTTTAAAACAAACGTTTTCAATTTCAATCGTCTTGTTCTTTCGTTTGATAATACTGTTGTTCTTTTCTATTTCAAAAAATCATAGTATATTTTAAAAAATCAAAGCATAGTTTTAGGGCGTTTTTTTTCAAAACATTCAAAGCATGCTTTTAGTGCAACATATGTATATTAAACCGCCTCACGTTGTATGAACAAAAAAAAGTGGCCCGGGTCACCCCCTGGAAATGTACTTTGGTCTATTTTATGGTAATTCTCAAAATATTTCGGCTCTAGCAACTGTAATCCGTGAGCTGGACCATTTACAAAAAACCTCTATAAATCATGTTTTTTACATGCACGTATTTCTATATATTGCTTTGGGTCAAATAAACTTTATGAAATAATAGAAATCGACAAATTACACAAACCCACACAAGTCCCTTATTTTTGCGATTTTTTTTTAGCATTTTTAGTAAAATTTTACGGGGGACATTTTTCTTGAACACATTGACCCTCTAATTCCCTTATTTCTGTCACTTTTTAACCGAAACCAAAAAAAATGTGCAAAAAATCGATTTAAAGTGGTTAAAAAAAATCGCAAAAATATCGGACTTGTCCTGGTTTGTGCAGTTTTTCAATGTCTATTATTTCATAAAATTTATTTCACCCTGAACAATATAAAGAAATACGTGCATGTAAAAAACATGATTAGTAGAGGTTTTTTGTAAATTGTCCAGCTCACGGATTACAGTTGCTAGAGCCGAAATATTTTGAGAATCACCATAAAATAGACCAAAGTACATTTTCAGGGGGTGACCCGAGCAACTTTTTTTTTCGAGGCGGTTTAATGTATATATAATATGAGAGTTCACAAGTAATCATAAAGTCATATTGTCATATAATCATATTGGAAAAAAATGCGATACTTGTGAGCGCATTCATTTCAAAATAAACTCTCTCACATTCATATATGTCTATATTGCCAGTATAGTGAAAGTACATTCACTAATATCAAGAGACAAAATATATGGAAAAGTACATTCGCAGTTCGGATTTTTCTGTCAAACTAATACAAAATTCAATGCTTGCTATTTCGCTCTTACAGTGAGCTCAAAACACATTGCAGAAATAGGATACTGGCAATATAGAAGTATTACATATATGCTCACATTACAAATGTCGAACCTAACCTAATTCGTTGGCCCCGGGATGCACGCCACCAATCGCGGAGGTGGTGATGCAACCCAAATCAACGGTCGGAAGTAATTATGTGGTTCACGTGAGCTTTGTTTCAATATTTTCAAGCAGTCGCAGACATTTAATGCATTCAAAATGCTTCCAAAATCCTCTGGGCTCGGTATTCGTGTGCCCGGTGGTGCAAGTGGCCATCTGGCCAAAGTTGATGGTCGGAAGACTTTTGGTGGTCTCCACGATCTTTGTTGCAATATTTTCGGCAAGAAGTGCACGTTTTATGCATTAAAAATAGTCCCAAAGTAAAATTTTCACAAATTTCTACAACTTTTTTGGCAACAACTTTAAAATGAGAGGAACAGTGAGTATGAGAGTCGAAAAACACATCTTGCGGAATTCTATTGGTCGTAAAATTTTTTGTTTGGAAAAAAGCAACAACATTTTTATGACTATTGTATATTTGTACAACAATTAGGGAATTCACAAGGGTCTCGTATCTGTCGGATTGTTTTATTGTCGTGAATAAATACGATAGTTGTAAAAATATTGTTGCTGTTTTCCATAAAAAAAAAAAACGATAATACAACTTTGCGTGGGTTCGAATCCCGGTCTCGAATTTGAGAAAATAAAAAGTTAACTAAATATAAATAAATAAAATAATTGCAAACAAAAAAAAACAAACAAATTTTTATCTTAAAAAAATGAGCCCAAAAATAAATAATAAATAATTTATTTGGAGCTCAATAAAATCTGAATTTAACTAAACAAAAGTAGGGTATGCCATACAACAACAAACAATTTCGTTTTTTGTAATTTTCTGACTGTGAATCTAATATTGTGTGTGTGTCAGTCACCGAAAGAGTGCTGATGAGGATTTTGTGGCTAAAATCCGAAACAGATGTACTCTGCCAAGGCTGGTTTTTGCTTGTTGTTGTAACAACCTATTTTGCCAAAATAATTTTTTGGTAAAAATGAGCTATAGCCCAAAAATAAATAATAAATAATTTTTTTGGAGCTCAATAAAATCTGAATTTAACTAAAATCGCTCAATTTTAAAACATTTTTTTTAAATTTTAAAACATTTTCCTCTCAGTGTAATAAAAACCAAAAAATTCACACATTTTGATTTTTTTTTACTTCACCTAGTTTATATTATCGTAGAAGTAGTGATATTCTGATGGAATTACAGGCTTTAAATCTTGCAAATGATTCCACTAGCTTGGTTTAATTGCAAGACGTCCTGTATATAGAATTTTTGGTTCTGTATGAACTATGCATTGCTTGAGCTCGTAAATTACTGTTTTGAAACACTGTGCGGCGTGATTATTCAAGTTGCAACTTGTTAAGAGGCGGTTTTTGGGGGTTTGAACCCCCCGAAATATTATTTGGTTTACCAAACCAAACGGCAGATGTATATTTTTTTTTATTGGTACATATAAACCGATATATATAATGATAAGTTTCAGGGCCGGAGAGGGCTAATTTTGTATTCTGAAAAAAAAAATGTTCTGCATTTTATGATTGCAATTTGTCCAGTTTGGACCATGAAGCATACAACATTTATTTGATTAGAATTAAAGTTAACCACCGTTTTGTCTAAAAAAAGAATTAAAAGATGAAAATCTCTAAAAAAAAACTTATCGAATAAAAAAAAGTATTTTGAGTTTCCTGGCAGGATAAGAAGATTTCAAAAATCCAATCATTGGTTCATATTTCATGGCCAACTTTTGACCGGAATATTTTGTCGAAAATTTTATTATTCGCAACACAAATCACAAAACACTCCGCACACTGGGAGTTTTTGGACTCAAACGCTCCATACGTTTGAGTCCAAAAAATAGAAGGAGTTGTCGTAGAACTTACATTTTTTGTAAGTCTAATTGTTGTGTACCAATTGAGAAAAAAACCAAAAAAGGCGTGTTCAGTCAATTCAAAAGCTTACCTCCCATACAAATCACCATCAAATGTGTTCCAATTAACTTTTGAATTTCAACTTGTGCTCGAGTATACTAGCAAATATGACAAGCTGAATTATCAAAAGTGGGTTGCTTTTTTCGCCCACCTGATGTTACAAATCCCAATAAATCAACTGTAAAAGTGGTATTTGAAATGTTAAATGCCCAAAATTTTAATATAATATGCGTTGAATAGGTCTGCTTCGTATATGTCGAGATGAATGTTTTAAGATGATAGCAAATATATTATTTTATTTTTTAAAGGTAAATTATGTAAAAGTTTTCAGTATTAATAATAAAACTATGAAGTGTACTTTTTACATTAAACTGTTTTGTATGTCTCAAAAGAGTACACATTCTAAAAGTATGCACAAAATATTTTTTGAAATAAAAAGCAATTTGAGATTTTTTTTCGGAGACGGTGAGACATAATTATTTATTAAAAATAGTGGACCACCTAGATTTGGAAGAAATTTAAAGTGGACATGTTCGCCTTTGATGTGATATCAAAGATTAATAAATGGCAATCAGAAGATGCGAGTCATTATGTAATTAAGTAAAATTTTTTTTTAAAACATTCAAGCTAATTTGAAAATATACAACTAAATAGCTATGAAAATCGAAATGCATAAACGCGAAATAAATAACAAAGAACCATACTTACTAAATATCCAAACCGAAAGATTTGAAAACTTAGGGGTCTTTTAAAAAAATTTATATTACGACCAATTTTTGCAGTATAAAATCGTAAAATTAAAGGAATTTTGTGGCAGCTGCGCCCCAATGTGCACCGCGGTATTTTCGAGCCCGCATATAACAAAGCTGGTGTTTACTTTTGGAATTGTTCCCCGGCGGCCTATTAATTCTAAAAAGCGTTTTAACTCTTGTTTGTACTCAGTGTTACTATATTTTGTTCAACAAAATCTGTAAATTTCAAGAAAAAAATCTTTTCCCAAAAATATGTATGAATTTTTTTTTAAATTCAGACCAATTAGTAAATATTATTTACATACAGTAACGGCCAGTTAATTAGGTATTCACAAATCTGGGCATAGTTAATCGAGAATTTAACTTCGTTAACCCGGTAATAGTTAATCAAAAATTTAACTTCGTTCAATTAAAAAGTTAATTTCGTTGAAATGTTAACTTCGTTAAAAGTTAAATAAAATAGTTAAATTTTCTATCTAAAACTAAAAAAAAAAATTTGTTTAACAAAAACACAAAAAAAAAACATTTTAGCTATATTTATTTGAATGCCTGCACTCACAGACCCTTTTTCCGATTTCAGCATTCTATATGCAAATTTGCTTTAAAACAAAATTTATATTCATATAGAGGCATACAAATTTTATTAGAATATTAAATAATAATAATGAAATGAATGAAATTTGGTTAAGATCAAATATCACAGGTCATTTTAAACACAATGGCGTTCTCAGTTTTTCGACATTTTGAGATATTTGAGAAATGTAAACATCCTGACGATGTAAACCTCACGTGATGGCTGAGCACGCCATTGTGTTTAGGTCCATTCATACATAAAACAAGTGTATTTAATTGTTTTGTGAAATAAATTTTAAATTAAATGTCAATATCAGTTCAAAAATAGTATGAATTCTTAATTTTTACTTTTTTTACATTCAATAATAAAAAAATTAACTAATGCTAGGTAATCGAAGAAATTTAACTTAACTAAATGAAAAATTTAATGGTTTTCGAAATTAACTGAAAAGTTAAAAGTTAAAAAAAGTTTTAACTTCGTTAATTAGCTATTAACTAATTAACTAATTAACGAGTTAATGCCCAGCTTTGGGTATTCATAATTTTTATTAGCTTCCGAAATTTAAAGAATTTTACCTTTGGTACGACTGAAAAAGACTATTAGACACCATTTGAGTACCAGGATCTTTAGCGAGAAAATCATATTAAACTACTTTTCGTCCTTTTTTGTGGAAGCAAAAATGTGCGCTATTCAAAAACAACCCACTTTGCAAAAGTAATTTTTGTTATAAAAATGCTCCTAAATTTATAGAAGAAAAACCGCACTTGCCTGCAATTGAGCATTTTTTAGTTTTCAAACCGCCAATCTTGTACATTTCCTGTTCTGTTTTAGAAGAAAAGGCCGCTAGCCGAATTTCTTTCTTATTCAATTTCACAATGACAGAAAAAAATGTACATGTCAAGTGGAAAAATTTATCTTTCTAGAAGTTACACTCATGGTCAAAATAATAGGGCCAAGATTTCTTTGCGCTTTAATTGTTGACAGTTGACAATTTTCTTTAAAAAATACAAAAATGTGGTATTTTTTAAAGAAAACTCAAATTTAATTTATTA
This sequence comes from Heteromyza rotundicornis, assembly GCA_951394025.1. Taxonomy (NCBI): domain Eukaryota; kingdom Metazoa; phylum Arthropoda; class Insecta; order Diptera; family Heleomyzidae; genus Heteromyza; species Heteromyza rotundicornis. The sequence continues at coordinate 42,579,056 of OX596012.1, forward strand.
CTTTGCATTGTGTAAATTTAAAAAAAAGGCAAACATAGCATAAAACTAGAGAGTGGACTATCTTCGGATATACCGAAGCTGAAATACCCCCACACAGTAGGAAGAAGTACCTCGAACATAAAAAAATGTGGTCTCAAGACCCTATTTTGAGCCAATTATAGGTGGTTTTGGAGCCCGGACCATGTCCAAAATCCATTTCTAAAAATTTCCAATCAAATCCACAAAAAAAAAAAAATTGGTCTCAAGACCATTTTCAATCGAATACAACAATAAAAAAGACTTGAACAATTTTTACCTTTTTTTTCGGTGTATGGGAGCTACGCCCAGTTTTTATCCGATTTGGCTGATTCTCGAAATTGATCTCAGTATTCACGAGAAAAACATGTACCCAAAGTTTCAAGTCGATATCTCCAAAACTGCGACCGCTATCGTGCGGACGGACAGACGGACGGACATCGCTAAATCGACTCAGGAGGTAATGCTGATCAAGAATATATATACTTTTCCATACCGGACACGCCTCCTTAGGGGCGTTACAAACGTTGTGACAAAGTTAGTATACCCTGCCACAGTGAGTGTGGGGGTATAAAAACATAAAAAATCAAACTTGCTGAGTTGAGGCGAATTTGGTCATAATTCAGCTGGACAAAATAATAGGGCCATCGAGCATTTTTTAATGAAAATATGAATTTTATTTACATTTTGATAAGTCTTCATTTACTACTTTGACTTTGTTAATATTGTGTGTATCCTCCTTTATTCATTGATAGAGTCGCTGTTTTTTTCTTAGTTAAGGACGTCATATCGAGTTTTGCCACGTTTCGCTTTTGTCGCTTCATTATTGACCACAGGGGCTATTGGATTAAGTCAGGGCTGTCGAATGCTAGTCTAGAACATTTATACCTTGATTATGAACAATATTTTTGGTCCGTTTAAAAAAGTTCGGCACTTTACAATATTAATTCATCAAAAAGGTAGTTAATATTGAGACAGATGGATCCAAAAATTGAGAGAGCGCAAGAGATGAACCTAACATATTTATTTATGAAATAAAACCCATTTTTAAAATTGTGTTACATACCACCTCCATCCATCCACCCCTTCCGTTTTATTCATTTAATCTATTTTTTTGTCAACAAATTTTGTTAAATTTTTAGTCAATTTGATAAAAAAATTTTGTTAACCGTATATTGACAAAAATTTTGTTTTAGTGAAATTTGTATTTAAAGCAGGGATGGGCTTTAAATACAATTTAGTACAATTGTACTTTTTCAATACAATTTCATTTAAAAAAGTACGTAAGTACTATAGAGACATTTTCGATACAATTTTACACTTTTGATCTTATTGATACATACTGAATTTTTTAAGAATATCATAAAATGTGAAATGGATAAAATCGAAGAAATAAACATAGAATATAGAAGAATTTAAACGTCTTACAGTTTTTCTACATACGAATTGCGGGCAAAAGTGAACAGTATTGAAGATTAACTCAATGAACCTCTTTTTGCACCCAGAGAAATGTTTCCTCGTTTGAGGAAAAATTGTATTGGTTTTGCGCTATATACAAATTCCTCAGTTGTGCTGAAAGATAAATCAAGCGGTTCAGAAGTATTCAAAGAATTTGGCTGTTTGTCTAAGGTAAATATTGACTGCTGCGCGAAGTAGCAAAATATATGAATATCTGCCGTTGAAAGTTCGCAATTGAAGTTAATGTCAGAAAATGCCCGATTAATATTGAAAAGTGTATTAAATTGACATCCTCATAGACATCCGCACCCGCAAATCACACATTTAAAACTCCCTTTTTCCCCTCTTTTTTCCCCTCTTTTTTCCCCTGTTTTACTCTTTTTCCCGAATGCGAACCTAAGTAAAAAATTTCAGCCTTGTAGCTTACAAAATACGAAAGTTAGAACTTTAAATTGGCTCCATCCCGCTCCCCTTTGCCCCCACACCCCCTTTCCAAAGGGTATAAAATTTCATTTTTCAATAAGAACCCACCCATATATATATATATATATCTATCTATATATATATATATATTTATATATATAGATATATATATATATATAGTCCACCCAAAGCAAGTTAATATAAGGGTTATAACCCATATATAAATATATATATATATATATATACAATACATTATCGGGAACGAATTGGATGAAGTAGAATGTGTAACCTTACTTATTGTGGAAATGTTTTCTGAGAATAACACCTCTGCACCTGTGCAATGCTCTGTCGTTCAGTCACAGAAAACAAATGAAAAGCAAGAAATTAAACGGCAGTTAGCACAATGGTTTCACCGCGGTGTCACTTGTTGTGTAAGCAACAAACATCTCACCTCGGTGCTAACTGAAAGATAAATTATGGTAACCCCAGAAAGTATGCAATGGTGTGCGGCAGTACTTGAGCATTAATAATGATGATCCAGGAAGTATTCAAGCAGTAATTGAAAATGAGGAAATAAAAATCAATTTCCATACAAAACATACCAATTTGGAAACTTGTTTTTCATTTTCTAGAGTTTTGAAAAATGGACATACTTAGGATGGTTGTGCTTTAAGACATCGATATATAGAATATAGATACGAGTTAATATAAAATGAACTATATTCTCTACAAATTGGAGCAATTTTGTCTTGGCTTTGGGGCGATATATAGTAATTTTCCCCAAAAGGGGGCGTGGCATGCCTACTTTTTTTCATGGTAACAACTTTTTGAACTGGTTTGAATTAAAGTAGCTTTTTGAAAGTGAAAACTTATTAAGATTGTACATGTGTATTTCCATTACATAGTGTGCCGTCTACTTTTTCAAGGTGGTTTCTTTTAATGCACTTATGCTTCATTCCCATGGCTAACTTCACCAAAGTACAATTTATACTATGAATAAGTCTCGTGATTATCAATTTCCTTAACAATTAACCATTTACCTTAACAATTAATTATTTTCCCTTTTTTCAAGATGTTAAATGTGGATGCCATTAACCATTCCTTAACAATTGACCAATTTCCTTAACAATTGACCATTTTCCCTTTTTTCAAGATGTTAAATGTTGATGCCACGCCCTCATGTGTAAAATATACAACCCCAACATGCATAGCTTACAAGATGTATCGAATTGTGTGTTTTTTACGGAATTTTCTCGGTATTTAAGAATTTTTCCCCAAAAAGGGGCGTGGCATGCCAACTTCTTTTTCATATGGTAGATTTTATTGCTAGACCCATATGTGCAAAATTCCGCAATCCTAGCTTGTATGGTTTTTGAGATATATCAAAATGTGCGATATTTTGTGGGAAAACTAGTGAGTGAGTGAGATTAGAAGTTCCTCGAACATTAAAAACTTTGCTCTCAAGACCCCATTTTGAGCCATTTATAGGTGATTTCCAAGTTCGTCTCAAGACCCCATTTTGACCCTTTTGTATGTGGTTTTGGAGGCTCGGACCATGTCGAAAATCCATTTCTAAACATTTCCAATCGAAAACAACAATAACAAAGTTGGAAAATTATTCCTTTTTTTGTCTTATATGTTTTTGGCCGATTTGGCTGATTCTCTTACTTGCTCTTACTTTTGAAGTGAAAAACATGTTCCCAAATTTTCAAGTCGATATCTCCAAAACTGCAGCCGCAATCGTGCGGACAGACGGCAGACAGACTTTTCCATACCGGACACGCCTCCTTTTGGGCGTTACAAACGTTGTGTCAAAGTTAGTATACCCTACCAGAGTGTGTGTGGGGTATAAATATTCCCCAAAACATTTTAATAGTAAAATGATTAGTGCAAACCTGTTTTAATATAATTCATTTACATGCACTTTTCTTTAGGTGCTGCCTTCCTGCTTTCAATGAAACTATGAAGTATTACAGCTGTCGAAGAGTTGCTGGCTTTGAGAATTAATTTTGACGTGAGCCATGTCTTATAAAAACCGCCCAAAATGGGCTTACCTAAGCCTAACATCTCCAGTGATTGCCTAAAAATAACAAAAATAAGTATTTCATTAACATAAACCCGAACTGACCAAATTGAAAAAATGTATTGTTCAAAATTTTGTTGTCGTTGATGGACAAATGTACTTACCTCCTATTGGGAGTTTGTTGGTCCTATTGGTCCTTACAATCTGGCGTGCTCGACCAACTAGCTCTTGGTTTTGTGTTTCAAAGAAATCGTTTACTGCTAGTTGTAATAGTCATATCGCTTGAAATCGCCATCAAGTCTCCATCTTTCAACATATTGCTGCCATTATCGGTGGTAATGGTGTATATTTGATTTGGCGAAATTTCAAATTCTTCAAGAACCTTGTTTAATACTTCTTTACGATTTTGGGCCGTTTGCCTGCAGTGCAGCTCGCTCATCAAGGGTCGCCGTCATTGGTCAAAAACAATGGTGTTTCTTTTTACGCATTCATTTGATAAATCCATTATTAAGTACTTTTTTGCAGCAATCTTTTGGTGTGGTAGTTTGCCAACAGAAAAGGAAAAATTTTCCCAATTTTAGCTCAACTTAAAAAGCTAAGCAGACGACGCACAAGACAGCTAGACAAAATATAAGCTCTAATTGGATATACTTGAAATTTTATGTAGTGGAATTTTTGGGTCACTGCTTTCAAATTTGATGTTGAGATACCAAAATTAAAAAATTATGGATGTCAATATGATGGTCAAATATGTTAAAAATTACATTTTTCGACTTTTAAAATAGTTATGTCTCAAAATTAATACATTAATATTATCTAGTTGTATTCAACAATTAGTGGTCATTTTGCTTGACCATTACTTCCAATTTCAATGCAGGCAAGTGCATAATATGCCCACTTACGAAATATAACATTTGCTTGTCAGTTCTAGTGTCAAACAGAAAGTGGTCACTTCGCTTGACCACTACTGCTATTTGCTAATTGGAATCTTCCATTAAAAAAAGAGTAAAAAACAAGTTTTTTAAAATATAACCCTTTAACCGACTAAAAAGCAGAAAATAAATTCCCTTTAAATTAATTTCCGAAATTTCGATTTTAAATTAAGGGATTTTGGCAGGTTTGTTCCTTATGTCAGATTTTGAAGTGGCCAAAAAACCTTTAATTTTAAATCGAAATTGCGGAAATTAATTTAAAGGGAATTTATTTTCTTCCACCCCCCAATGCATTGTCCCCGGAGTTCTATCAGTGTTCCAAATTTCAGCTCTCTAGCTCATGTGGAAGTGTATGAAAAAGCTCGCCGAAGATTTGAGGATATATATACCGACATATATATATATATATATATATATATATAAATGCTACTTTATAAAAATCTTCTAAAATTTAGCCCGGAACTTAATAACACAGCGTTGCTCAGCCGCCATATCAGATCAGACATTTAGAATTAGTCGTGTCCACCATTCCGAATCACCAAATGTCAACGAAATCGGTCCATCAGGGCCGAAGTTATGGCATTTTTAGTAAACCATTCCAAAACTTTTATTTTTAGTGGGCCACAGAGGTCCGACCGTATAATCTCTTTTTAAGTGACGCCTTGAGTGTACTCAAAGTATACAAACAAAATTTCAGAGCTCTAGGTGCAGCGATTGGGGCGCAGTGCGATGATATGTTAGTCAATCAAAAGAAAAATTTTGGACTTAACTGGTTATGCCGGGAAAATGGGAGAAATTCGAGTTTTTAGTGTGCCGATTTAAAGCCAATTTGTGGCGAAAACTTCCCAATGCTATTTTTGTTCAAAGGAGGGTTCTATAATGACACGATATCCGGTACTAACTTAACTTGTTATGTTGGAAAGTCACAGCTTTGTACAATGTATGAAAATCGAAAATTTGATAATTTAAAAATAGATATAAATTTGACGGATTCATTTATCAAAAAATTTAAATTGGGTTTTAACTGAAATGGTGGACCGCAAGCGAGATTAATTTTATTGAAAAGTTCTTCGTTGTATATAAAAGTAAACTATGGGCCCTATCATGAGTGTCGTTTATACCACGATAAGCGGCCTGTGTCGTTTTTTCGTTCACAATGCATAGAAATTTGATCGAAAAAAACGACACAGGTCGTTCATCGTAGTATAGACGACACTCTCGATGGGGCCCATAGGGCCCTATCATAAACAAGTGTATTAGTTGGTCCAGACCAACTAATGCATTTAAAGTGCCGAAATTTCCCATATAAAATGTTCGATTTGGTCTCTTTATTTAATCAATTCTTGTTCTTCTTTTGGTGTCATTTCACCAAGGTGTTTTCAATGGGAATTGCTCAGAATGCGTGCAAGTATTACGTAACAGATGGTTATGTATTTCACAACAAAATACTTTTTAAAAATAAATTTATGGAAATTGAGTTATGAGTTATCTATATATACAAACCAAAGTCGCGAAATGTGTTACTCATCGCATCAGAAATGAACGGAGCACCCGATTTGGATAATTTTTGGGTTGTGTTCTTATCGGTGGCAAGTAGGAAAAAAATAATTGAATTCAAACAAACAATGGAAGTTATTTGAATTAGTGATGGAATGGAAAATCTCGTTATGAATCCCTAAATTGATTTAGAACAAATGTCCCTTTATCGGGCCAAACACCCAATGGCACTTTTCCGGGCCACCATATTGTGGAAAGAAGAGTTACAAGTAAAAAATTTTGATTACCATTATTGGTTTTGCTAAAGGCTAATAAAGACTTCATTTAATTTGTATTGTTTTTGTGTATGTGTTTTGTACACACGGTTAAATTTTAAAAAAAAGTTATGTTTTTTAATATTTTACTGTTCTATATTTCACTAAGTTCTGATATTTCATATTAGGTTGAACCGAAATAAAAATGTAATACTCTAAATATTTTGAGTACGATTACTGTAATCGTACTCAAAAAGTAATCGTAATTGTACACGCATAGCTCTGCCTCTAACGAGTATTTTACTTGGTATCGATCAAATATTTGGTATCGATACCATTTTTTTATGCTTCAAATTGACAAAAGTGACTGCACTGCAAAAATTTAACCCTTTTTTTTGCAACATCGGATTTAAACAACGCCTACCTACCATACAAAACGTCCGTCAAATTTCGATGTTTTCGTTTATCTTGGGAACATCTGTTTTTTTATTTGATTGGAAATAATTTCGGGAATAAAACAGAAATGGACTAGAAAAATATGGTATTGGAACACAATTTTAATATGGATCGGAAATAAAGTAGAAATGGGAATTATCGATAAAATATCGAAAATGTATCGAAAAACTAGAGAGTGGCTTCGGCTATACCGAAGCTGAAATACACCCACACAGTAGGAAGAAGTACCTCGAACATAAAATTTTGTGGACCCCATTTTGAGCCACCTAAGAAATAGTTTTGAAGCCCGGACCATGTCCAAAATCCGTTTCTAAAAATTTCCAATCAAATCGACCAAAAAAAAAAATTGGTGTCAAGACCCCATTTTGACCCTTATATATGTGGTTTCGGAACCTCGGACCATGTCAAAAATACGTATCTAAACATTTCCAATCGAATGCAGCAATAAAGAAAGACTTGAAAAATGTTGATCTTTTTTCGGTGTATGGGAGCTACGCCCAGTTTTTGTCGAATTTGGCTGATTCTCGAACTTGATCTCAGTATTCACGAGAAAAACATGTACCCAAAGTTTCAAGCCGATATCTCCAAAACTGCGACTGCTATCGTGCGGACGGGCAGACGGACAGGCAGACGGACATGGCTAAATTGATTCGGCGGTGATGCTGATCAAGAATATATATACACTTTTCCATACCGGATACGGCCCCTTATGGGCGTTACAAACGTTGTGTCAAAGTTAGTATACCCTGCCACAGTGAGTGAGTGTGTGGGTATGATCAACAAAATATAGAAATGGCTGTGCGAACAATCGCCCAACGAACAATCGGCCAAAAATCAAAAATGAACAATCGCCCAAAAATTTTGGGCCATTCTTCATAATGAATAAAAGCCCAAAAAATTGCGAAAATCGTCCAAAAAATTATGAATTTTCGCCCAAAAGTTAAAATGAACAATCGCCCAAAATATTGGGCTTTTGTTCATAATGAATAATAGCCCAAAATCAAAATGAACAATCGCACAAAAAAAACGTTTATTTTTTTTTAATAATAAGAAAACATTTCAGATATTCATATTTCAAAGAAACAAAGAATTTGGAAACTTCTGCTTTTATAGAATTCTTAAGATAGAATTCTTAAGATCAGATTAGGCAAATATTTGCCCGAATACACGCAGATATTTTTAATATCAACTAAAATCGTATGTTACTGAACCAGTATTTTATTTTTCTGAATGTATTTTCCCAGTATTTGTTTGCACAATATTTGCCTAATCTGACCGTAGCTTTAGAGCATGGATTTGACGAATTTAAAAAAATTTCCATTCTTGGAAATTATTCGTCCTAAAACACCATTGTATGCTTCTACTTCAGATGTAGTTCTTGAATGTTTTTTGAAAACAGAGAAATTAGCTGGCCCAATCTGTAAATTATGTAAAGCTAAGGTCAGATTAGGCAAATATTTGCTGAAATACTTGGAAAATACATTCAGAAAAATAAAATACTGGTTCAGTCACATACGATTTTAGTGGATTTTAGAAATATCTGAGTGTATTTGGGCAAATATTTGCCGAATCTGAGCTTAAAGCAAAAATACGGAACTAATATTAAACTTTTGTGATTTTAAATTCTAATTACAATGATGCTACAACTACAACGAAACAGTTGGTGTTATTTTAATTTTGTTGTTGTGATGGTGTAATCTTTAGTGTAGTAATGTTTTGGGAAAAAGCGCCGCGAAAAATTTAACCAAAAATCGCGCGATTTTTGGTTAAAATTTTTCTAGTTTAAAAGGATGTGTGTTTAGCTATTACAAAAAACATCTTTGTACGTCTTTTTTGGTGTGTCGTTAATATGAAAATTTGTATAAAACTAGAGAGTGGACTATCTTCGGCTATACCGAAGTTCAAATACCCCCACACAGTAGGAAGAAGTACCTCGATCATAAAAAAATGTGGTCTCAAGACCCTATTTTGAGCCAATTATAGGTGGTTGTCCAAAATCCATTTCTAAAAATTTCCAATTATATCCACCAAAAAAAAAAATTGGTCTCAAGACCCCATTTAGACCCTTATATATGTGGCTTCGGAACCTCGGACCATGTCCAAAATCCATTTCTAAAAATTTCCAATTAAATCCACCAAAAAAAAAAATTGGTCTCAAGACCCCATTTAGACCTTATATATGTGGCTTCGGAACCTCGGACCATGTCAAAAATACGTTTCTAAACATTTCCAATCGAATACAACAATAAAAAAGACTTGAAAAATTTTTACCTTTTTTTTCGGTGTATGGGAGCCACGCCCAGTTTTTGTCCGATTTGGCTGATTCTCGAACTTGATCTCAGTATTCACGAGAAAAACATGTAAAAAAAGTTTCAAGTCGATATCTCCAAAACTGCGACCGCTATCGTGCGGACGGACAGACGGACAGACGGACGGACAGACAGACGGACATCGCTAAATCGACTCAGGAGGTGATACTGATCAAGAATATATATACTTTTCCATACCGGACACGCCTCCTTATGGGCGTTACAAACGTTGTGACAAAGTTAGTATACCCTGCCACAGTGAGTGTGGGGGTATAAAAATCTCGCGATTTTATAATACTTTTGTTGTTGTAATTTTCGTGTTGATTTATGAATGAACATTTTTGTAGTGTACCCACTCCAATTTTTGTGTCAGAAGCTGGATTTCAACAAAATCAAAAAATTAACAATCGCCCAAAAAATATTTTTGGCCGATTTTTCAAAATGAACAATCGCCCAAAAATGTTGGTACAATTTTTTGGGCGATTATTCATTTTTGGTTTTTGGCCGATTGTTCGCACAGCCTATAGAAATGTGTTCCAAAAATAACCGAACGTTAAATTACTGAAGGAAGAACAGAAGATAATTCTTTTACTGGTTTTTTTATAAAATACCATTTTTTTAAATTTGTTTTATTAAAAAAAAACAAATTTTTGAAAAAAGTTTCAACATTTTTAATTTTTGCAACTGATTTATTTTTAACGAGCTCTAAGTAAATGAATATTGTGTATAATTTTTCTAAGAAAAAGTACTCGATACCAAATACTCGATACTTTTGTTCGATATTTTTGGAAGTATCGAATTTCCCATTCGATACAAGTAATGAGTAAAAGCATCGATACTTTAGTGGTATCGGCCTGGGGCGAAAAATGTTAACAAAAAATCGCGCAATGCATCCATGGATGCGTGTTATTGTTGTTTGTTTGTAATAGTTTCAACGTTCCAAACTGTTTTGTGGGGTTGTTACAATAAAATTACAACAACAAAAATTACAACAACAACATTACAACAGGAATATTACAACAGTAATATTACAACAATAATATTACAACAGTAATATTACAACAACATTACAAGATAAATGCAACAGCACTGCAATATCAAAATTACAACAACAATAATAATACAACTGTATTATGGTAATTATGGTGTTGTTGTAATGTTTCAAAATTGTCAAAAAAAAGCGTGCTTAAAATGACTGAAGACACATTTTGAATATGTCACCAAAACATTACAGAAAGAACAAATCGAACTTTTTATATGGGAAATTTCGGAACTTTAAATGAAAATATCTCGGAAACCATAAGCGATCGGAGCAAAACACTTCCGGATTTCGTTTAATGACGTGAAAATGCATAAGAATAAAAAATAAAAAAAGTACAAAAAGAGTCTGCACCCAGAGAAATAATTACCTCGATTGAGGAAAAACGGCTATCAAATTGAAGAAAAATGGGATTGATTTTGTCCGATTTGGAAATTTTTCCTCATTTGGAAGAAAAAGTTTCTTTAATTTAAGGAACCTTTTTTTCTATGTAATAGAGAAAAAATTATTTGAAAGAAAGAAATTTTTCTATAATTTTAGGAAAAATTTCTTCAATTTGTAAAATTTTTTCTTTGTTTTAAAGAAAATATTCTTTAAAATAATGAAATTTCTTTGCAATTTTAGAAAATATTTTTTCATTTTGTAAAAAGAAAGAAATTTTTCTGCAATTTAAGGAAATATTTCTTCAATTTGTGGAATAATATCCTTAAGTTAAAGTTGATTTACTTAATTTTGTGGAAAATATTACACAATATAATTTTAATAAAAGATTTTTTTTGTTTTTTATTTATTTGTTTTATTTTATAGCATTGGAGGGGTCTTTTGAACCATTTTCGAATGAGTACCAATAATTTGAATCCGTTAATTACCTATTGATATAGAACATTTAAATAAATTCAAATGACTGTGAAAAATTAAATAACATGTTTTGAACTATCATAAGTATATCGACACTACTGTTCGTGATGCCGTTGTGTGAACACGCGTTTTTGCCGAGAGTTATTGTTTTTCTAAAAATTTAATTATTAGTGAAAATGCGTCTTTGTGCATAAACATTATAAGCAGTGGTCGTAATAAGTACAAATAGACTACCCAGTCCTGGCATATAAGCTTCATTGCTTGGGCAACCGTCATCTTTCCAGCTGCACCTTACATTAGTTAAGGCTTATGTCTACATTTAAAAAAACACATTTAAAAAAAAAAATATATATATCGAACGCCACAGATATTTATATATGAAATTATAAAGTGACTCAGGCTCACGCACGAACGTAATCACGAATGGCAGCTTACAATCACGCACACTCACGCAGGAATTGAAATTTTCAATCACGCTAACGCGTGTCACGCCGTGACACGACAAAATCACGCGTGGCTCACGACACGTGCCCAAAAATAAACAGGTCTGCATGGTTATGATTTGAAACGGGTATTATTCCGAATGGCCAGGGTTCAAATCTCGGTAAATAAACAAAAATTTACCATTTTTTTTATTTCGTAAATAAAATATAACAATGAAATATCAATAATGTTATTTAAAAAAATAATTTAAAGTAAAAAAAAAAACATAAATTGAAATTTAATTGGAAATTCAATTTTTTTTTAGGTAATTCTAAAAATATGCCTTTCCAATAACCAGTTTTTATATTTTCAATTCATGAAATCATAAACATTTCAGTCGCAAAACAAAAATTTTCAATCATGAAACAACAACATTTGCGTCTCAATTCATCAATGCGCCGTTTCAATTCATCAATGGGCAGTTTCAAAAAAATTGAAACGTGTTGTTGTCAAAATCAAATAAAACAAATAAATCTAGCTATTTGAAAAGTATTTGGATTTACTTGGCACACTTGGTTGCTTCTGTATCCCAAGTGACATGAATCAACCAAAAAAGTTCCAACGACGCACTTTTTTTGGCCGAAACCGGAAAAAAAAAAAATAATTGTGTATTTTAATGTAATGTTATTATTATTTATTAACTTTATAATATATCACAAAATAAAATACCAAAAGAGCATTAGCTGCCAGGGCTTTCAGCTCCATAAACTAAAACAATTAATTTCGGCGCTTTTCTTAGCGTGGAACACATCAGCAATTTCGATTTAAAATTAAGGGTTTTTGGCTACTTTCCTCCTAATATCAATGCAGATTTTGAAGTCGCCAAAAACCCTTAATTTTAAATTGAAATTGCTGAAATTAATTTAAAGGAAATTTATTTTCTGCTTTTTAATCGGTTAAAGGGTTATATTTTAAAAAACTTGTTTTTTACTCTTTTTTATTTCACCCTTTTCCCCCCCCCCCTTTTTTACTCTTTTTACCGAATGCGAATCTAAGTAAAAAATTTCAGCCTTGTAGCTTACAAAAAACGAAAGTTAGAACTTTAAATTGACTCCATCCCGCTCCCCTTTGCCCCCACACCCCCCTTTCCAAACGGTACAAAATTTCATTTTGTCAATAAGAAGTCACCTACCAAATTTCATCATTGTAGCTTGAAGGAATTGGAAGTTATGCCATGTTTAAAAAAAAGGGGGTTTGAGTCCCCCCACGGCCCCCTACTCCTCTGATGGACCCCAAAATTTAATAGAATGCATTGTCACCGGAGTTCTATCAGTGTTCATTTCAGCTCTCTAGCTCATGTGGATGTGTATGAAAAAGCTCGTCGCAGATTTGAGGATATGTATATTAAACCGCCTCACGTTGTATGGACGAAAAAAAAGTGACCCGGGTCACCCCCTGGAAATGTACTTTGGTCTATTTCATGGTGATTCTCAAAATATTTCGGCTCTAGCAACTGTAATCCGTGAGCTGGACCATTTACAAAAAACCTCTATAAATCATGTTTTTTACATGCACGTATATATATATTGCTTTGGGTCAAATAAACTTTATGAAATAATAGAAATCGACAAATTACACAAACCCACACAAGTCCCTTATTTTTGCGAATTTTTTAGCATTTTTATTCAATTTTTTTATAGTTTTTTTGCATTTTTGGTTCTGAAAAATAGTACAGAAAAACCCACAAAGTATACTTCACAAATTTAAAAAATAGAATTCTATCAGAACTTTGTAGCTATTTCATCAACCTCGACATACAATATTCAAATTTCAGAACCAATAATTGTGAATTTACTTTAAGTTTGTGGATTGAATAATAAATATTCACAATCAACTTTATATCCCAAATCTAAGAAGACGCAAAAAAAACATTATAACATGAGAAACAGACATATTTGGTGTTTCGTGTATTCAGTGACCTATAGTAAAATTTTACGGGGAACATTTTTTTTTGAACACGTTGACCCTCTAATTCCCTTATTTCTGTCACTTTTTAACCGAAACCAAAAAAAAATCGATTAAAAGTGGTTAAAAAAAATCGCAAAAATATCGGACTTGTCGTGGTTTGTGCAGTTTTTCAATGTCTATTATTTCATAAAATTTATTTCACCCTAAATAATATAAAGAAATACGTGCATGTAAAAAACATGATTTATAGAGGTTTTTTGTAAATGGAAATATTTTGAGAATCACCATAAAGTAGACCAAAGTACATTTGCAGGGGGTGACCCGAACAACTTTTTTATATATATATATATTTTTTATAACCCTTATATTAACTTGCTTTGGGTGTATATATATATATAGTCCACCCAAAGCATGTTAATATAAGGGTTATAAAAATAGAACACATCATGCTTTCGCTTACATGTATTGGTGCGTCTAAATGTAGTATACTCTGCACACTCTGTTCAATCTAAAAATAGAACATGTTCTATGCATCCATATTGCTTTCGCGTACAAGTAAAATAACAATTTTGCATTGGTAAAAAAACAATTTTTATCGTTTGTAGTAACCGATGGAAATGGTTTCCGATTTCGTGTTCTCCGAACTTTTGTATGGGTTGGTAAATTAACAATTTTTATAGCCCCACACACACTGTGGCAGGGTGTATTCACTTTGACAAAGTATATATCTCTGGGTAGATGGGGACATAAAGGTGCCGATTAATTCTTGTATAATGGTGATGATTGTATTGCTACCATTTGGTTTTCCTCTTAACTTCTTGGGAAATAACGATATGTTTTCGAAGGTCCGAATAATAGAGTCCGTTATAATAGGAGCAGAACAGGCGAATTTCGCCGCGCTGTCCGCTTCCCATCGATTCCAACGTGGCCGGGTATCCAGAGAAGCCTAAGTCTATTTTGGCAAATCACGAATTTCGGGTAGGGATTTGGTAACTAAGTGTTTTCCATTTTTATCAACTACAGCGTATCCTGAGCGTGTATTTTCGCCTTTTGAGCCATCTTTCGCCTTTTGAGCCATGTTCCATCCAATCGATTTAAGGTTGGCTTTTTTTTCTGAGAACAACCGAACAAATACTTCTGCCGCTGTCTACGTTTTATTGTACAATGAGATACTAGTATCACATGATTTGTCGTCGATATCCCAAGGCGGATTGTGTTTTGGTTTCTTGAAGGTGGATAAATCGATATCAAGTTCTGTGGCTTCCCCGAGTGAGTGAAACAATGCTGATGGAAGACGTGGCGTTTTAATTGAAGATATTAGACGTTTAATATTTTCATCAATTACGGAGTTTGTACAGAAGAGAAGTTTCTTGCACCCTTTCCTCGACGGAAGCTAAACCAGATTCTGCCAGGAGGTTTTTAATAGGCGTTGTCCGATAGCCGTAGACGCTTGACCGAACTGCTATGTGATAAATAGGATTGATTAAATTAATTGTGGATTTTGGACAATTGCCATATAAAAAATAGACCATAGTCGATTTTGCTTAAAACTCATATTTTAGTTAGGTAAATTATAGTGTTAATGTGTACATTACTTTTCCTCTTAGAAAGATAACTAATTAAATTTACGCGAGCTGCAAGTGATTTTTTAAGTTCTAAGTACTAAGTACTTGAGAATATTATTCCTAAAATTTTTTATTTTTTTACATTTTTTATATTAGTTTTGTTATACGTATTGCGCGACTTAACGAATCAGAATTTTTCCTACAAATATGTAGTTGTTTTGTTTTTTCAAAACATATTTTAGCACCTGATTTCTCAGACCATGCGAATATATCCTGTACAATGTTTGTGAAAATTCTATTTGTGTCTACATTGTTATTATTTTTACATGATATATAAAGATCGTCAGCGTAAAAACAATGATCTACTAATTTATTTTTAGATAGGTTCATCTCATGAAATGCAATGAAAAAAATGATTACCGAAAGTGAAGACCCTTGTGGAATTCCATTATTTAACGGATATATATCAGGGTTGGAATCATTGATTCTAAGCCTGAACTTTCTATTAGATAAAAATGATTTTCAAAATTTAAATATTTTTGGGCCGATCCCACAGTTTTTCAAGTTATTTAAGATTATGTGTGATCCAATTCTGTCAAAATCCTTCTCAACGTCTAGTGAAAATATAGATATGTGATTACGGGAACTTTTGATGTTGAACAATCTACGTGCGAGAGTACGTCTGCGCAACCTCTATTGGGTTTGAATGCGACTGGGTTTGGTGAAATTACTTTTTTAGTTTCTGTGAACCATGCTAGTCTATTAGCTATTATTCTTTCTAATACCTTGGATTGACATGTTAGCAAAGAAATAGGGCTATAGGATTTTGAAAATTTTATGTCTTTTGTTGGCTTTAGGTATAGGTATTATAGTGGCTATCTTCCAATCTTGAGGAATTATTCCCGTTTGCAGAATATTATTATATAGCTCTAGTCTGATTTTGCCATTTAAAGGCAGAGATTTTATTATTTTGTATAAAATTCTGCCAAAGCCTGGGGTTTTACCTTTCACTTTGCTGAGACACATCCCAAGTTGTGATATTGAGTTTCTAGAGAGGATTTTGGTTGCATTATATTGCCTAGAAAAATTTGCGTCAGAAGAGTATTTCGACCATTCATTACCGAAATGGTTGCAATTTCTTTAGGATCTGTTAGCATTAAGCGATTGGACCGTATTGCAATTATAGGTTTTGTGGGATTTCTATTTGTTAGTCTGCTTATTTTATTCCAGACTAGCATTTCCCAGTGGCGTTGCCCACGTAAAAAATACAGACATTCACAGCAGAGAAGCGAAATGGAAAATTTCCCCTCCTGCACACAGAGCTCGAAATTTCCAGCAAAATGGTTAATTCCCCAAAATCTAACATCCCTGATCATGGTGAATAAGAGACACAGCACAAAAATTCCATATAAAAAAATAACTCTCCATTTTCAGCGATCTATACGCAGAAGAGAGTGGAATGCAACATATAATAATGTTCTGCAAGCACAGACTATGTCAATGAAATCGAACGAAATCTGTAAGCACACGGAGAGAACTGTTTGCAGGAATTGTGTATTATAGTCATAATATTGATCCATGCATTAAAAAAACATAATTTAAAATTTTTAGCCATGTTTACTGATTATGATTTTATATTCAGTCTTGGTATTTATGACTAAAATCAATTCAATTATGATTTTTTATTAATGGATCAATATTATGAGTATAATTCACAATTCCTGCCAACAGTTCCGCATAGGAGAAAGTTTTGAAATAGAACTTAATTCCGAAAATTAAGATATTTACCTTTCGAAAATCAAAAAAAAAGTATCCTATTCTCTTCCTTGGCACAAATAGGATGTTTTAAAAAATTATGAAAATCGGTTGGCTAGTTTTTGCTTTTACCCGTTACAAACAAATTGGCGTTTTCAATTCTATAAATAGTAAAGATAAAGATTTCTGAGATTGACGAACCTCGGTTAATTGCGCTAGTAAATTTTTCAAAACTTATACCTTTGCATTTTTTTTTGTTTCTTTTCTCAATATTAGCGTCACCTCCTGAGTTGATTTAGCCCTATCCGTCTGTCCGTCTGACTGTATGTCCGTCTGTCCGTCCGCTAGAAGAAAGCTCGGGATCCCAAATTTTGAATTTATCCTTTTCAGGCCCTAGAAGGAGTTGGTGTTGAAAATGGGCGGAATCGGTCGACTGCCACGCCTACCTCCCTGCCTGTCCGTCCTCTTTTGGTGTAGGGTATATATAAGTCGGCTTGCCCGACTGAAACTTACTCACTTGTTTTTCATTAATCTGGTATTAGTTTAATCCAAGTTTCCGGCACTTTTACATTTCGGTCAGCGAACATATTTGTTTTTCGTCCCAACCTACTGTGTAATCAACAAAATTAAATCAAATTTTTTTCACAGAAACCAATAAAAAATACGGGAAGCCTGCGTTTTATAACAACACAAAGCGTGACGATTTTCAACCAAATGCCTGGGGCCCGAATAATTCGAGGAGAGCGATTTCGGACAATTCCTCCGGAAATTTCAATCGAGTAAGGGTAAATTTCTTTATAAAATGTTTACTTGTTTTTTGCCCATTGGAAACACACTAACTTACATTTACACAAAAGCACGAAAATAAACGATTTCTCACTTTTTTCTTTAATTAACTGTTTATATAATTTCAGTCAAATAGACCCGAAGACGGTTATGCAACTGGTAAATTGGACAACAGACCGAGCGTTAATGTCACAGTTGAAGAAAAGAAGTCAAGTGCACCGCCCACAACAGTGGCTCCCAAAAAGACAACATGGGCATCAATTGCATCGCAGCCTGCAAAGTTAACTTCTAGGGTACACATAACATCTGCCTAACATGTTTTTGCAGAAGTTTAGCCAAATTGTAAAATTATTTTGACAATTTCAGACTACTTTAACCACTTCCAGCCACAAAAAGAAGGGTCCTGGCATGCCTCCCCCGCCAATGGTACCAGGAAAACATAATTTGGACGTGAATACGTGGGATTTGCCAAATAATAATCCACCACCAGTACCATCGCCCCCACCACCAATTGACACGACTTATGCCGAAGTAAGCCCTGACTTGTCCACGGGAGGTGTGTCCGAGCATGATTTGACCACCACTCGCTCAGAGAAGGGACACAAAGGGATTGATTTCCCCAAAGAAGAGATCAAGTCGAACTATAATAACAGCAATTTCGGGCGAGTGCGGAGCTCTCCCAATGGACACTCACGTAAAAATTGGACCCCGCAACAACCTGTGAACCAGCCGAATCGACCACAGGTACCGGGGGGTATCGCAGCGGGACCAATGCGACGTGTCGAGGGCGTCATTGGTGGCAGTCAAAATCGCCATGGTGATCACAGGGGGGGCTATTACGCTGCTGGTTCGCGCCATGAGCAGGAGCTTGTGTCGACTGACTTACCCGAAGAGGTCAGTCAGCAACAAAATGTCGAGCAATCTTCGAATGCTGACACCGACGTCAATGCAGAATCACCCCAAGCGGTTCTCGAAGAGCTTCGTGACAAGAACAATTACAATCCGGCGGTTATTGACTTGGAAAAATCTGCCTCGGCCAGGTAATTGTTGATTTCGATAAATTTTGATGTAATTTTTTAATTCATTCAAAACACCCGCAGATTTTTCGTAATAAAATCGTACTCGGAAGATGATATTCATCGCAGCATAAAGTACGAAATCTGGTGCTCAACCGACCACGGCAATAAGAGATTAGATGACGCATTCAAAGAACGCCACAAGGAAGGTGGCAATATTTTGCTTTTCTTCTCCGTGAACGGATCGGGTCACTTTTGCGGTATGGCCCAGATGATGACCGCTGTGGACTATAACTCGACATCGAGTGTTTGGTCGCAGGATAAATGGAAGGGCAAGTTCAAAGTTAAGTGGATTTATGTAAAAGACGTGCCGAATACGAAACTCCGCCACATTCGCCTCGAAAACAATGACAATAAATCAGTCACAAACTCGCGCGACACGCAGGAGGTGCACAATGCCAAGGGTATCGAAGTACTGCAGATTTTACACTCCTATAAGCACTCAACGTCCATCTTTGACGACTTCTACCATTACGAGAAGAAGCAAGAAGAGGAGGTCTCATCGAAGAAACCTCTAACGCACGATGGCATGGGCGCTTCACAGACGCAGTCACCCGTTAGCCGTCACTACAATCGCCAGAACGACGACCGGGACAGAGACCGCGATCGTGATAGTCGCATTAGTGGTGGAGCCCAAAAATATTTTGGTGGCAGCGGAGGCGGAAATAGCTTCCGCGATCGCAACAATGCCCACCGCGGCGGAGGCTACCATAATAGCTACAATGATCACCGTCGATTTGAAAGCCATCGAACAGCCGGCAACAGTGATTATCAACAGAAAGAGAGAGACGTTGACGCTGACAGAGAAAACACTGAATACGGCAGTCGACATGCGCAAAGGTTTGACTACAATCGGCGTGATGAGCGCACACAGTCGAAACATAACAATCGAGAACGTGACTTCAGCGAAGATCACAGCAAGTGTGACACACGATTTCGGACAGGACCAAGGGAAATGCAAAAAGTATGTTCGCCTGCCAAAATGAGACCTTGAAAGAAACTTCCAACGTCCAAAATCAATTGCAATTTATTGGATACAATTCCCAGTGTCAAAAAATTATTTAGATTAAAAAAAAAGTTCTATGAACGTTATTTGCAGTTGGTAGTCAATAGAGCCCTACCGATTAATCGGCATCGGCCTCGTCCGTTATCGGCCAAAAAAGCACATTCGGCTTCGGTTTTTCCAAAAAATGGCCGAAGTTTTGGCCGAAGCTTTTACATTTTTTTCTGATTTTTGCGACACCGAAAACCAAAACTAATTTTTTACGATACGATTTTCTAGCCCACATCACATCTAAACGGTCTTACTGATTTTCTTGAGACTTGTAGCCCACAATACAAATAATATGATTAAAATTTAACTTAGTAATCATCGAAACTTGAGTGAATCTCGCCTCAAATTGCGTGGCACGGGGTTACAGGTGCCACAAAGTACGTCCTTGGACATTTTCTGGGTGGATTACTGAATTTTAAATATAGATTTGGAAGCTTACTTCTCGCCCTGATGTCTATGTTAAAAGGAGTTCTGGTGAACTGTATGAAATTTCAAATATAGGGGTAGGAGGCTTACGGAAGGATTCTAACTTTTAGAAATATAGCCCAAATTGCTGAGCCAACATATATGAAAAGTAGTTCTGATGCTTAAATCCGGGACCGATTTTGATAAAATTTTACATTTTAGTTAAATTCAGATTTTATCGAGCTCCAAATAAATTATTTTTTTAAATTTTTTTTTGGGCTATAGCTCATCTTTAACCAAAAAAAAATTTTAAGTTAAAAGCTTGGCTCAGTAAAATATCGCCCACGCAAAATCGCCCAAAATAAAAAAAGCGAAAAATCGCCTAAAATTTTTTCCATACAAAAGTGGGCGATTTTGCATATGAAAAATCGTCCACCTTTTTGGGCAATTTTTCGTTTTTAATGGGCGATTTTTCTTCTTTTTTTTGGTGATTTTGCGTGAGCGATTTTTTACTGAGCCTAAAAGCTTCACAGGTGGTATTTACCATCAACTAGAGCATCCTTTGGACACCACCTGAAGGATTTGGGGAGTCCTAAAAAAACAGCTACTGGATTTATTCTTTGAAAAATTCTCTACCATTTCTACTGATTTCCCATTATTTTATGTTTTAATCCAAATTTTTAAAAATGATTTAAAAAATCCAATATTTTCAACACGGGATATATGGGAATTTCCGAGGCTGGTGTTAGTTTTGATCTAGGAGGCCCAAATTTGTTTGTGAATTCTTTTGGTTACTTTTATTATTTGTTTAAATAAAATTTTCGTTCCTTAAATGATTAAAAATATTTTTTTTTTATTAAAAATATTTATAAGTAACTTTTATTTGATAGATATAAGGCAATTTTATGAAACTTTATAAAAATGAAAGTGCATTAGGATTTTCGCCGATTTTTCTAGCTTTCATAAAAATGTTGTTTATCTACTAGTGGTTTCGATCCCAAAGGGTTTTCGCAACCCTAAGACTTTTCGGAATTTACAACTGTTCGATAGACGATATACTTTTTAAAAAATATAGTTTTTGCTTAAACATAAATATTAATATGAATTTGATATATTAACAATTAGAGACCGACCGAACACGTTTTTTTTCGGACAAAGCTGAAATGGCCGAAATTTCTATCTTGTGTGGGGATATTTCAGCCTCGGCATAGCCGAAGATAGTGCATTCTCAAATTCTTTTATTATTAATTTGTAGACTACTCTTAAACATTTTTTTAAAATTGTACCTTAAATTATTTGGTTTGATGTTTTTAAACAACTTAAAAATTTTATGTTGTTTAATAAGGTCCCTGTAATTTGTGTGGCCCGTTTTGAAATAGGAAAAAAAACGTCAATTACGAATTTAGAATTTAATAATAACAAGTCAAAAAAAATTATTACACATTTTTCTAAACAAAAAGACAAAAACAAACTAAAAAAAATATAACCCGCGAAAAAATACGTTTGGGAATGAAACATTCAGCACGCAAATCAAGTTCGGGTCCCGCGCCGAATCCCGCATTCCACTCTAGTTCTTCGGAAAAAATCTACAAAACCAGTTCCACCGAGTAAAGTGAAATTCCAACCGTTCCGATCGTTAACAACGATACTTTATTTCATGAAGCCACTTTCACAACATTGATGCCTACTATTTCAACAGTGTGTTACTCCCCACACAAACACAGGTAATTGTGTATCGCCAATTGCTTTGGCAAGTATATCTCGCGACGAATACTTAAAAGGCCTAACATTACCAGCAGCTATATACTGCCCGCGCAGACACAAAATAACTGAGCAACAACTCCAGACTTTCTTCCATTCCCTGGGACAAAAGTCGACTTCAACGCCAAACACACATATTGAGGTTCTCGCCTAATATCGCCAAAGGTCAGACTCCTGTTGAACACAGTCAACCGACTCGGCATTGACATAGTCTATGTATGTACAAAACATTTTAACTAAAAGGTATTCCAATGGATGGTTTGGTTGTGTTGGTTTTTTGGGTAAATCATACATTTATTGCACAAAAAGACATATTTTGGATTTTTTTCAAATATATATTTTTTTAACTTTTTGCTTGAAAAGTCTTTGAAACTTAAAAAAATTTCCCTATAAAAAATGAAAAATTTGCAAATTAGAAGAATGTATTTATCATTAATATAATAATAATGTATGACTGATCCAGAAAACCCCACCGCAATTTTGTAGGTCAACGATTCAGTTTTTTAGTTACAACGATATTGAAGTTTTGTTGAGACGTAATTTTCGCCCTTCTTTTATATAAGTTAGAATTGTCGACACTACTTAAAATTGTTCACACATGTAACCTTTATTTGTACGTACACGAGAAAGAAGTATTACATTCGAATTCAAAAAGTTATGCATACAAAATTTTACGAAAAACTTTTGAACTCGTTGAGAGAGACAACACATTTCTCGGCACACAGTGTAATTCATCTCTTCATTTTTTGTTTATTGATAAAAAATAAATGCTTCCATTTTAGTTTTCATTATGTTCGTATTAAAAAATTAACCCTTAAATGACTAAAATATTAAAAATTTCGTAAAAAAGGAAGCCATCCTAAAAAAACCAACATATTAAAGGAGGACGGAAATTTTTAATAACAAAAAAAATTTTGAAAACAATAAAAAAAATGTTGCTTTTAAATTTAAAAAAAAATCTTTACTATGGCAACGTGGTGCAGACGTGTAGTCACAACACCAGATTGAACCTTAATTTTACTGCCACTTAGAGCCAAAATTGACAAATGTTTTACAAAATAAAATTTACGGATCTTAAAATTAAATTATTTTTTTAGGCCCTTGATGGATTTTTTTTTAACAATGCTATTCGTGGTTTATTTTTGTACATGTAAAAGTTGTTTCCGGGAACCGTTATGTGCTTATGGCCATGGGCGGTATGAAAAAATTTGTTACGATTGTCGTGAAACTTTAAAGTTCTATACGTAGTCTCAAAACCTGCCGACTTATTAAAAACTTATTCAAAATTTGAAAATATGTTTGCATTTTTATTAAGGGAGTTCACAATTTTTGTTTAGCAATAAGATTTAAAATTTTGTGTACGGAAAGAAACAACAACATTTTATGACTATTGTATATTTATTCACCAATATGAGACCCTTATTATGTTTATTATAAATTTACTTGTGGTTGTATTTTGCAGGACAACGAATATCCAAACGCAGACCGTATTCGAGGAAATGACTACTGATTGATGATTGATGAGCTTGAATGGTCAGAATATAATATATTTCGGAGATGCGCGCGTTTGCAGAGGATATATAAACATGATAGAGGAGTTAATAAGAATTCGATTGTGTCGTTAATTTTTATGTTAATTACCGTAAAAAAACAACAACACGCGTATAGGGAGAAACCTAACAAAATAATTATGATAATGATAACGATAATATTTTTACGTAATAATTTATTACAATACTATTGATCGATTGATTATTGAGATATCAAGGGTTTGTTAAAGTCATTCCTTGTAGTTGCACTGTAATAAATAGAAAACTTATTTGCATCGTATAATTGTACACGTCTTATGTATATTATTTTGAATTAAATTTTCATCTTATATATCTAATAATACAATATCTCAAGTTGTTTTGCTTTACGTGTTTTTCCAATGCTCGTTTTGTTTCTACTAATATTTCGTTTTAGCTAAAATTCGTATATATATATATATATATATATTGAAGCTTTAAAACGGAACTGGCACGGATTGGGGTCGAGCTTCTGTATGGGTCCACATTCTGTTCTCAAAATTCGGTATTCCAAATATTCTGTATTTAAAAAAAGTGTGTACTTTTTGGCATTATAAAGCTATCCATTTGATAATTATTTAGAGATCCACTCATACTACAAATACTATTTGAGCTAAATATAAAAAAATCTCCAAAG
This sequence comes from Heteromyza rotundicornis, assembly GCA_951394025.1. Classification (NCBI taxonomy): domain Eukaryota; kingdom Metazoa; phylum Arthropoda; class Insecta; order Diptera; family Heleomyzidae; genus Heteromyza; species Heteromyza rotundicornis. Next base: position 42,603,318 of record OX596012.1, read on the forward strand.
GCAAAATTCACAGACGCGCAATGTACAAACCCCCAAACACGGTATATAGGTAACGCTCGTATACAGTGACTCTCATAAGTATTTTGCATATTCTTTTCCATGTACAGTGGCTCATATTTTATAGAATCGCTATTGGTATTATTAGAAAGGCCTATTCAATTCCTTTCGAATGAGTACCAGGACTCGTTAATCCGTTAACTACACCTTGAGCAAATCCTGGTTGCAAATGGAAAATGTGGGGCTATACAAATATTTTTGGGATGCATAAAATCTATTTAAAACAAGGAACTTTACAAAAGAAAGTTTTGTGATAAAAAATTCTCCTGAATTTTGAGAATTTTTAGAAAAATGTAGTTTTTGGTAAATTTGTAAGGGAGTGTCGGGTATTTTGGCAGTAGTTTCATATTTGTCTGTTAAAATTGGACGGGTTAGAATATCGAAATACCTAAGGTCATTTAAAAAAAAAAAGAACAAACATTTTTTCACTATGCACATTTAGTAGAGATAGTGGGTAAATTTATTGATTAGAAAAAAACATATATTTTGTGGTTGTTTTCGTTGCAACTAGTAAATTCAAAAACCTACCTAATGTTAAAGATATTTCCGATGTCTCAAATAACACCACTTTTATCGAAATTAACACAATAGCTAATTTAAACTTTTTAAATATTTTTCACAAAATTTCACACGTGCGATCGAGTCGATTTTTAAATAATGTAAAGCTTGAGTAAAACAACAACTTTCGTCATTTACAGTTTTTAAAAATTCCAACAACAACATAGAGAAAGGCTCTACTGCTACATTACCCGACGTGCCAAATTACCCGACACTCCCTTATGGAAATGATAAAATTTTGTAATGTTTCGCCCAAAATTCAAGTAATGTTCCTTGTTTTTAAATAGCGCAATTTTATGCGACCCATAAAATTGTATGGCCCACGAAAAAAGTTACAAATGTAGGTTCATTTTCAACCAGGATTTTCTCGAAGTGTAGTTAACAGATTTACGAGTGCTGGTACTGAAAAAAAGAATTTGTGTGATTGGGAACACCTGAAGCACATACAGTTGCGAGCAAAAAAATAGCAGCCCACTATTAATTTTTACGATCTTTACGTTTTGCAAAAAAACACTCATGGCTTGAGACACTCGAAAAAGTGGGCGTATGGATTGTGGAAAGTTAGCTCTGCTGAAGCAAATAGTGGAGTTTGAGAGTGGAAATTTCACACACATATTCTGTGAGACAGATACCCGAGACGGACTTTTTCGAAAAAGGGGCGTGGCAATGGGCATGTTCAATAACGGTATCTGACAACGGTAAAAAGTAAATTCAAGTACATTTCATTACCTTTCCAACGATATCAAACAATTTCAAATCGGTTGTCATTTTTCTCTGTTTGAACCTTAACTTTTCGCCAAAATTTCTTAAAATTCAAATTACCATGAATCCGTCAAGAAGTGTTTTTTTTTTAAACGGCAAAATTGGAGCAAAATTGGAGACCCAAAGTCCGGAATTCCCCCTTTTGTGGCCGATTTAAAATGGAATGGCCGCAAAGCTCTATTTCAAAACCAAAATCGTTCAATTTTAAAACATTTTTATTTAATTTTAAAACATTTTCCTCTTAGTGCAACATTATGATTTTTTGAGTTGTGTCTTTATTGCAGGGAATGAGCGATATAAATTTGTTTATACATCAGATTACGCAGCGTCAATTAGAACCTTTGTTGTACATGTGATTCATCTAATCGGAAGATGTTTTTCCCCAAGCCCCCGGCAGAAACTCATCATGATACTAATTATATTTTGCACTGACAAATGAAGTAAGTAGAGAAACTGTGTGAGTTGTTTCGACTTTTAGTTCTCTTTTTTCTGCGACAACGGTTTGTTGTATGTTTCGGTATCACATCTGACATTGCCTAAAGTAAGCAATCATTTGCCAACAAAGTTGTAGCACAATACAAAACATAAGGTATTATTTGTTCCCGAAGAAGAACAATCCAACGGAAAATGGACGAGGAGCAAATGTGGAAGGGGTTCTTTGACAAATTGCAAGAAATGAAAATGAATCCACCTACTGAACATGAACACAGGTATAGTATCAAAATGCAATTGAAAAATAAAGTGGCAAAATGTTGGTGTATGAAATACTAAAATATATAATTTTAATTTTGATAAAATTAAATTAATCTCATTTTACATAACGAATTTTGGAAGAAAACTTCAACAACGATGTTATTGTCTACTGACTAAATAGAAGGCGATTCATAGATCCGGTTTTAGTTGCACGTTCTGTGGCCATTCTTGCTTTCTCTATCTTACTCTATGCTGTTTGCCAACTATACGTCATAGTTATCACTTAATTTGTTAGTGGTAAGTATGACGTCGTAATTGTGAGTGACTAAAGCGTTCCTCATTTGTTGGATGGTGGCTGATATGCGCAATTATTTATTGTTTTTCTATTATTCAGTTTAACTAATTGAGAATAGTCCCAAATATTAGAATATTACTTAAACCATTTTAAAGTCTTTTAAAAAGAAAACAAATTTAAAGGTACATTGCTGTGATTTAATTTCACGGAAATCTAGTTTATTTTATTTTAAAATTGCATTGATTTTTTTGTTAGCCTTGTACAGGGACACAGCAACTGAAGAAAGAAAACAAAAATGTAAAGACATAAATAAATTAATAATAAAAAAGTTTACCCATAAAAAACGATTGATGTTACAAAGTAAGGGAATGTCGTTTAAGTTGGGACGCCGTATAAGATGAGACCGCTGAATTTCTGCTAATTTTCGTACTGGCGACACCAATTATAAGAACGAAGAACTCCCACTGAAAGTCAAAAATTGTTTTACAAGAAATATCTTTTTGATCATTTTTGCATCCTCGTAATATGCCAAATTTAAATACATCTTTTAATGTCTATTCAGTGTATTTTCATTACGTGAAAGAGTAAATATGTACATATGTATATCGGAATTTAAAAATTAAGACAATACATTTATTGTTCTTTGCTTTTGTTAAAAAATTCAACCAGTATTAAAAATGTACTGATTTTTACTGATTTGTACTGATTTTTTTCGTTCGATGTTCTGATTTCGCGGTTTCAAAATCTGGCCACCCTACGCACGATGCTCGTAGCTTGAAGAAAGATTTTGACTCAGTGTGGTATTCGTTTGCAGTTGTTATTAAAGAGCCTATTTACACTATCAGTTCCACGAAAAATCTGACAAAGAGCTAATAAGAACTGCGGTAGTGAAAACGGGATAGAACATTTTGCACCGAAAATCCATACAAAAAACGTAAAAGGTGGCAAGTCCATGCTTCGTTTATTTACATTTTCATATAAAAACTGTCAAATTTCGTCATGCCCATGTCAGTGCAAATTCTAAAAACGGCATGCCCATGCGTCATGGAATGACTGTGTAAATCGGCTCAAAAGCAATATTGTCGCTATTGTATGTTCAAATCAGTGATGGCACTTGACGCGTCCACAAATTCATTTGACGTTTTTGACGTCAAAATGAAAATCATTACACTGTGTGCCGAATTTTCAAAAATGTTCTTCTGCATCGCTGGTACTTTCACTCAGTGTTGCATTCCAGTTTTGATGAATAACACTTTTATGTTCGGTACCACAGTCGTCATTTAAATGGCATTTCCCATTTAAATTGTGCTTAAATGTTAAAGCGAGCTTAACAGTTCGCATCTTAATGTACTATAAATGGCCGCGGTTGGACTGTTCTTAAATAGGCATAGAATACTTCACAGACTTAAAGGTTAAACACCTGATGCGTCAAAAATGGTTATACACTACAGATGAGCGATCCGGTGATTTTTCAGGAACGGCGTTCTTAGTGAACGTGATTTCTTAATCACCGTTCTTTTAAACAGCAACTGTGATCACGGTTTTTAGGAATGAAGTAAAATAGCGACAATGATTTTCCATTCTCTTTTGTACATTGTTCTTGGAAATGGTGATCCTAGCGATAAACGGTATGTATCCTTCTGGTTTGGTGTAAACTTTACACTGTAATGCAGTAAACAGAATTGCAGCAGTTGACGGTTGGGCGGACGACGGCTATGCTACCGTCGTATCAAAATCCGCCCACAGTGAACAGAATTGTGGCGGTGGCGGCAATCACTTGGCAGATGAAAATCATTGGTGTCCTATGGTGAAAATAATGGAAATGGGTAATTTTTTAGCTGAAAAGTGTAATGTAAATTTTTCTGGGCATTTTCAAAAACACAATAGGCCTTTTTTATTTGTGTTGTGTATACAATTACCGGTAGTTGACAAACACAACTCGCATCCACAATTACCTATGTTTTTTACCAATACACAATTTTAGATACTTGTAAACTTCTTGGGTGCAATCGCGTATCTTGATATCAAACGAAATCGACAGTATTCCATCATTTAAGTTTCGTTTTTGGTTTGACATTTGGTCGGAACACTATCGAAACACATTCGACACCATATTAGCTGTCGAAGTCAAGTCGAAAAACATGATTGTACCTCTGAAATAAAAAAAATAATTGGAATTTTTTTACAACTTTATTACTTCACAACACTTTAAATGCTATTGGAATTATTTAAATATCAAAAAACATCAAACAAAACAAAAAAATAAAATATTTTAAAATTAATCAGGGAATTTATCTATCTAGTTGCAAGTGTTTTAATTTTGACAGCGGCTAGCCGTCGTCCGCCCAACCGCCAACTGCTGCAATTCTGTTTACTGCATAAAGCAAAACGAAATTAAGTTATTCTCCTTTTTATAAGCCTTATATTAACTTGCTTTGGGTGGACTATATATATATATATATATATATATATATATATATATATATATATATATACATATATACATATATGTATATATATCCTCAAATCTGCGACGAGCTTTTTCATACACTTCCACATGAGCTAGAGAGCTGAAATTTGGAACACTGATAGAACTCCGGTGACAATGTATTCTATTAAATTGGGGTCCATCAGAGGCGTAGGGGGCCGTGGGGGGACTCAAACTTTTTTTAAACATGGCTTAACTTCCGATTCCTTCAAGTTACAATGATGAAGGTGGGTTCTTATTGACAAAATGATTTTTTATACCCTTTGGAAAGGCGGGTGTGGGGGCAAAGGGGAGCGGGATAGAACCAATTTAAAGTTCTAAATTTCGTATTTTTTAAGCTACAGGGCTGAAATTTTTTACTTAGGTTAGCATTGGGGAAAAAGAGTAAAAAAGGGGAAAAAGGGGAGAAAATGGGGAAGATAAAAATTAAAAAAAAAAAGGAAAATAAAAAAGAGTAAAAAACAAGTTTAGAACAAGTAATTTAAAATCGAAATCGGAAATTAATTTAAAGGAAATTTATTTTCTGCTTTTTAGTCGGTTAAAGGGTTATATTTTAAAAAACTTGTTTTTTACTCTTTTTTATTTAAATTAATTTAAGAAAAATTATAAATTTAAAAAAGTTAAATAAATACAAATTTGAGTGCTTTTTCATATGTGTATTTAATTATTGTGTGTGTTTATAACTTGCGTTTAAAAATAATAGCATTTTAAACTTTAAACTTTGAAAAACTACCGATAAGATATTCGTAGTCACTTAACACATTTGTGCGTTGAATTATCGATATTATTGGCAGTGGTTGCTGTGCAGATCAGTGTTTGACTTAAATAGTATCCTATATAGTATCAATAAATTATTTGATCAATATAAATATACTTAATAACAAAGCCGATACCGAAGGTCAAATATCAGCCTTATCCTTTGGCCGGCGATTTATATTTTTGGTAGTAATATTTTTAGCTGAATGCCAATCCTAGAAATATTCCAAACACAAAGAAAACTGAAACAACAGCAAAATAAACATATCGCTGTAAACGACAAACTTGAAAAAAAAGAGACAACGAATTTGCCAAAACGTGAAATATCGGATTGCTGCAAAATCACGGTTTGCATTACTCTTTCTTTCCGCCAAAGAACGTTTTACTAAATGAACGATACGAATCACGGCGATTTGAAATAGTCGATCACTGCAGTTACCAGTAATAATAATTTTTTAATCACGGTGATTTAATCACCGGTACGAATATATCGCTCATCTCTATTATACACAAAGAGGCCGCTGCCTTCGTGTTTACAGTGACGTCACTGAAGACTTCTTGTTTTTTGTTTACTTTTTGTAAACTTGAGACCCTCTTAAGTGCACATGGGATCTTTTAAAAGAGCCATCAATGACATTGTTACCACACCTGTGAGCAGCGCTATTGAAAGATTAGCGTTTCAAACTTTGCGATTGAAATGCGGACAAAACAATCGTAGGCGACACACGATAACAATACGTTTACGGCCCGACTTCGTTCTTAATTTTGCATCGAAACGAGTTATCTCGTTATCGAACCAAAATGTGCTCGTTAACGAATTCGTTTGTTCGTTAAAAGACTCGTAAACGAAGTCGTTAAAGAATTCGTTAACTAAGTCGTTAACGAGTATGATTATGAAGACGTTAACGATATTTTATCGAGGAAATTACGACTATCGTAATATACGAGTGAATGTCGGACATTTCTCGAATATTTTTGATCGTCAAAAGTTCGTTCAATTATTGGCTGGGTAGTGCTAGCTTGCTTGTCCGCATTTCGATCGAAAATTTTTCGTTTACGAGTTCTTTAACGATAAAATTATTGGCTGGCAATTCACATACATTTTTTTGTAGTGTGTCTCAAAACTAGAAAAGTCATGCCGTTCACTGAACATACCAAAAATAAAATAGCAGAAAATTTGAATTATAATTATTGAAAAGATTTTCCAATAAGATTGTTTAATCAAATTTACTCAATTTGATACGTACGATACATTCTTCGACTGTGTTAGTAATTTTTATCGAAAATCGGTATTTTATCGATAGTTTTTCGATATTTTATGGATATATTATTCATAATTTTTCGGTATTTTATCGATTATTTGTCGATATTTTAGCTTTGCACTTCATTCCCGATTCATTTCACAATTTTGTTCCAATTCAATTTTGTTCCAGTTTTATTCCCATTTCGCTTCCAACATAATTTCCAATCAAATACAAGAACGGCGTACATATCGGTTAAGTATTTCCCAAAATAAAGGACAAATTTGGCGCCCATTTGTATGAGGAGTTGTCGAAATTTTATTTTTTACGATATTTAATGGATAACTTTTTAAAATTTTATCGATTTTCGTCGATAATTTTTCGATATTTTATCGATAATTTTTCAATATTTATCGATACTTTCCATTCTCTGATCCATTTAATTTTTCGATAATTTATCATTATTTTATCGATAATTTTTCAATATTTATCGATAATTACAATTCCCAGATCCATTAAAAAATTTTGTTCCAATTCCATTTTGTTCCAGTTCAATTCCAATTCGTTTCAGTCCAATTTCGTTCCCGACCTCATTTCCAACCCAATCCAAAAAACCGCGCCCAAATCGGTTCAGTATTTCTCAATATAAACGAAAATAATACAAATCGATCCTATTTCAATTTTTTAAAAACTCTAGAAAATGAAAAACAAGTTTTCAAATTGGTATGTTTTGTATGGAAATTGATTTTTATTTCCGAATTTTTCAATTACTTTCATTACAATTCCCACAAACCACTATAGCCTGTTTGATGCAGCTTCTTCTCAGGAATCCAAAAATGCCAAAAAGTCGATTTTCATGAAAACGGACATAGGACAGTGTTGGCAATTTCGATACAATTGTTTTCAGTACACTTTCATTTTTAAAAGTTCGTCAGTACACTGGCTCCGATTCAGTATACTTTTGTACTGAATCGGCAATAAAAAATAAAATGCTTAAAGCTACGGTCAGATTAGGCAAATATTTGCCCAAATACACTCAGATATTTTTAAAATCACCTAAAATCGTATGTGACTAAACCAGTATTTTATTTTACTGAGTGTATTTTCCCAATTTTTTTTTTTAGGATTGCTTTCTCAGTGTTGTATGCTTCCATCATTGTAGCTTGAAGGAATTGGAAGTTATGCCATGTTTAAAAAAAGGGGTTTGAGCCCCCCCACGGCCCCCTACGCCTCTGAGGAACCCCAAAATTTAATAGAATGCATTGTCAACCGAGTTCTATCGGTGTACCAGCTCTCTAGCTTATGTGGAAGTGTATGAAAAAGCTTGCCGCAGATTGAGGATATATATATAAAAAGCAAGTTAATATAAGGGTTATAAAAAGTGATATAACAATTATTAAATGGGTATGCAAATGAAAAAATATTTCGTGGAGAAATAAAATATTTTTCGCTGTAGAGACAAATTTTTTCTGACAATATAAATTTTTAAAATTAAGTTTAATAAAAATGTGGAAAATAGTGAAAAACTCCCGGGGCGGATCAGAGGGTGTCACCCCAATAACACACCAACCCCCCCCCCCCCCCCCCACCCCATAAAAAAAGTAAATTTCGGTTTATAGCGTCAATGCATTACATTCATTTACCTGTGCCTGTCCCATCGCAAATACGTTTTAATAAGCTTCAGCTTTGAAAAGCTTCGCTCACATGAGGCGCCTGAAACGCAAACCATAAGACCGCCCCCCCCCCCCCCCCCCCCCCGACGACTATCTCATAGATTAACTGTTATATTGACTTCAAATGACGACTATCTCATAGATTAACTATTATATTGACTTTACATACGAGTTACAAATTTGTATAAACAAGTAAATAATAATGTATACAAAAGTTCAGTACACTATGAATCGGTTTAGTACACTTTAAGAGTTGATTCGATACGAAAATAAGATTCTCAACTGCCAACACTGACATAGGATGGTTGTGCTTTAAGGTATCGAAATTTGGCGGCAATTTTGTATGGGAGGTAGGCGTGGTTCTTATCCGGTGTTGCCTATTTTCAATACCGTCCAACCATTCGCCAAAAATAGAGGAATGCCAAAATTTGGAGTCGATAACTCAAAAGCTACGACAGTGAAAATAAAAAAAAGTAGCCCAATTCAACATAAAAACATACATATTTTTGTTCGAGATATTAATAATACTCAGTAACTATGTTTTTTCTGGGACTAATTTGATCAAAAACAAAAAAAAACATTAAAAAAAGAGTAAAAACAAGTTTTTTAAAATATAACCCTTTAACCAACTAAAAAGCAGAAAATAAATTTCCTTTAAATAATTTTTAAGCAATTTCGATTTAAAATTAAGGGTTTTTGGCTACTTTCCTCCCTTAATTTTAAAACGACTTGCGTTGTATAGAAATTGCTTTTAAAATTTTTCATGATGTTTATTTAGTTACTAGTAAATTTGCCCGTGCCATGCACGGGAAAAAAACACACTAATTTTAAAAAATTAAATGTTTACTAAATATATTTTAGATGCAAAAATATTTTCTATGTTTTCAAAATTTAAATGTAATTTTTTTTTATAGAAATTTGTGAAATATGTAATTTTTTATTAAATTTTGTAAAGAATAGAAATAAATTTTGTTTGATGATGTAATTGTGTAAAGTTGAACTGTTCCATTAAAAAAGAATTAAAAAAAAGATTAAAAAAAAAAAAAAGAATATCAAGCAATGGATTCAAAAAAAAATACGACCGGTGACGGGCTTGAACCCAAGACTGCCGCAGACAAAGCGGAAGCTCTACCCAACTGACCACAGCCAGCTATAAAATAAATTGAGCTAATGGCGATGTAGTTCATCAAGCTGTATGGTGAATGTGTATATACACACAAAAATATAGCTTTGATTTACCATTGCCACCTTTAAGGAAATAATATTACCAAAAGGCTAGCGTTGCCACCTAACAATGTTTTCAATGGATTCAATGCAATGGATTCAAAAAAAAATACGACCGGTGACGGGCTTGAACCCAAGACTGCCGCAGACAAAGCGGAAGCTCTACCCAACTGACCACAGCCAGCTATAAAATAAATTGAGCTAATGGCGATGTAGTTCATCAAGCTGTATGGTGAATGTGTATATACACACAAAAATATAGCTTTGATTTACCATTGCCACCTTTAAGGAAATAATATTACCAAAAGGCTAGCGTTGCCACCTAACAATGTTTTCACCTGTTACGGCTAAACATTATTTCCGATTGTCGATCATTTTTATTGCAAAGTGTTTTATTCATTGGATTTTTTCAATTTTTATTTTCGTACTATGTATTTTGACGTACTAAAACCGAATCTGAATCTTTTATTGTAGCAAAAATCAGCTTTCCAAGAAATAAATTTTTTTAAGTTTTGATTTCCCCTTTTACAATTTCTTTAGTGACTTCTAAGAAAGGTGTTCATTTTGTAGTATTTTTTTTCGGGAATTTTAATTTATAAATGATTCACATTTTTATTTGTTTTTATGAAATTTCTCACCTTAAGCAAATATATTTTCGCATTTGCAAGAAACATTTTTGAGTAAGTTTCGCTGCGGTTGCGGTACTTCGCGTTGATGTGTGCGGACCTTAATGTTGTACTGGGAATATATGCAGTGTATAGGAAAGTGTATTATGAAAGTGTAATATGAAAATCTAATACACCACCGTAATAGGTGAAAATAGTGATAGGTGGCAAGAATAGTCTTGTGGCAGTGTTATTTTCTTAAAGGTGGCAGCTTTAGGTCGAAGCTATTTTTTTATATGTGAAATGATTTTTTTGTGTGTGTATATACATGAAAGCGTTTTGCATGCGGCTTGATGAAGTTAATCGATATTAGGTAAAGGCATTGTATGAGCATTAGTGGCTCTGGTGAGAAGGCGCTTAGTTCGCTACTTCATCTTACTTACAATCGCAGCGTTGTGGGTTCGATACCTCACCAGGGCGGCTAACATTTATAAGAAAAAATATATGTGTGGATATATTTGTAAGTGGCTCTGGTTGGTTCCTTCTCACGACCGCAGCGTCGTGTGGACAAACCACCAGAATAGCTAACATTAAAAAAAAAAAAGGTTAACAACTTAAAAAAATTTTTTAAGTGGAGTTGTAAATTTTGAATCGGTTAGCGTTAGGGACAGACAGACAGACAGAAAGACAGACAGACAGACAGACCTGGACAAATATATATATTAATAACAAAAAACTTTCCCACAAAAACTGTATTTTTAGAGATTTTTTTCAAAATATTCCATCATAAAAAATAAATTTTCTGGGAGAAGAAAATTTCAATTCCATAAAACCTTGTAAAATCGATTAAATTCGAGTATCGTTTCAATAATTTTATACTGAAAAATTAACCTATGAGGGGGGGGGGGGGGTTCGTTACCCCTAAAACCTACCCTTGAGAACGGGCCTGCCTCGGACACTAGTGTGCAGGGTATAGAAACAGGATTGTAGTTGATGTCATATAATCTGAACTAATTCTGCTTGGCTTGTCACACACAGGGTTTTTTGACCGGAGACTCCGGGAATCTTTTTTTAACTTTTTAAAATGTTTTTAAAAATTTATTTTGGGTTAACATTTGAAAATAAAGTACACATTCTTTCATTCATTTCCTGAGGTCGAGTTGATATCAAATAGCTTTCTCAAATCTCCAACGTTAGTTCTCAAGTAATGTGTTATATTTATACCCTACACAGCGTCTGTCAGTACGATAGCGGTCAGACGGACTTGAAACTTTGGGTACACGTTTTTCACTTCAAAACTAAGAACAAGTTCGAGAATCTGCCAAATTGGACATAAACTGGAGTGAACTCCATATACAACAACAAAAAGTGATTCGATTGGAAATGGTTAGAAATTGATTTTTGACATGGTTCGAGCTTTCAAAACAACATATAAATAAGCCAAAGTTGTGGATCGATTAAAAAATTTTAGAAAATCCGTTTCAATCAAATCTACCAAAAAAATGTTTTTCTCTAGACCACATTCTGATCCATTTATATGTGGTTTGGAAACTTCGAACCATTTAAAAAATCCGTTTTTAAACATTTACAATCGAATACAGCAATAAAAAAATTTTAAAAAGACTTCGAAAATTTTTCCTTTTTTTTTGTTTTTGAGCCCTGCCTAGTTTTTGTCCGAATGGGCTGATTCTCTAACTTGATCTGAGTTTGGAGGAGAAAACATGTACCCAAAGTTTCAAGTCGATATCTCCAAAATTGTGACCGATATCGTGATGACATACAGACATATAGAAAGATGTACATCTCTAAATCGACTCAGGAGGCGATGCTGATTAAGAATATATATACTTTTATGTAGAGACCGACCGAAATCGCTTTTTTTAATTTCGGCCGAAACCGAAATGGCCGAAATTTTTCATTATTTTTTTCGGCCGAAACCGAAATGGCCGAATTTACATTTTTTTAATTTCGCCCGAAACCAAAGCCGAAAATGAAAAAAAAAAAAAGGAAAAATTGTGAATTTAAATGTAATCAAGTTGTACATAATTAAGCGTATCAGTAGGCGGAAAACAAACATTTTAAGTTCAGATCATGAATTAGATGAATTTAGAAGCAAACTATCAAATGCGTGGAAATCAATTGAAGGGGCAGGGTTCTCACTTTTTGCTAAGGCGAGAGTTGTAGATATTCGATTTTAGGGGACTAGATTTCAAGAAAGGGGAGTAGATTTAATTTTTTTACGTAGAGTAGTAGAAATTCTACGAGAGTAGTAGAAATTACTGTCAAGAAAGCAGATTTCAAGAGAGGGGAGTAGATTAGGGTTTCCGCGTAGAGTAGTAGAGATTCTACAATAGTAGTAGACATTTCTGTTATGGTAGTAGATTTGTTGAAAGAGTAGTAGTTTTGCATTGTATGAAACTCACATAATATTTTGAGGAGAAGATTTCTTGCAATAGTAGTAGAGGAGTAAAAATTTAAAAATCATCGCGAGTGTAATAGATCTGCTCCGATAGAAGAGTGAAAACGCTGTGAATTGGTGAATGGATGAAGGCTGTATGTAACATACAAATTGTGGACTAGTCTTCTTTGTCGCTTCTGATTTTCGGAACTATGTTCAATACTTAAATTTGTGTTACATACCGCTTTTATCCACTTGGTTGTTCCTTATGTATTTTGCCAAGCCAAATCGACAAATAATAAAAATTGCACAAAAAAAGAATTTTTGGTGCGTACTGTAGAATACATAAGAATTTGTGTATCAAGTATATTTAACACAAAATGTTCAGTTTTGTCGATCAGTGTAATCTTTGTTATTTATTTGTTACATTTTTCGTATCAAACCGAAATTTTCGGCGGAAATATCGAAATTTCGGCCGAAAACGATAATTGGCCGAAAACGATATTTTATTTTTCGGCCGAAACAGCTTTTTTTGGCCGAAAAGCCGAAAAACCGCAACCGAAACCGAATTTCGGTCGGTCTCTACTTTTATGTATTAATATACCCTGCCACAGTGTGTGTGGGGGTATACAAAATTTGGATAAATATGCTTCTTATTTTTGATTACATGATAATGGTTAAAAATATATTTTAGAAACCAAATGGATTTTTTGGAGCTTTTACATTTAACCACAAACTTTGGGACAATTGAATTAATTCACACTTTTACCGCTACACACAAAAATGTCCGTCACGATTCCTATTTCAGCAAGACGCATTTAGTGAAGTCGCTATAAGCACTAATTTTAAGCCAAATTTCGATGAGCACACAGCCATCTTTTCCACTCTCGCTGCATTTGTTTGTTATTGTTCGTAGTGTATTAAATTTACTTATAGTTTGTTGCTGCGAGTATGTAGTTTGATATGCACCAAATGTAACGTCATAGGGGTTATGTACTCGTACTGCGCTTGTTTGAACGCAAAGTCAACGGACTGTGACGATAGTTGCTTGGGTACAAATAGTTCTTGCAGTATTTGTTTGGTAGTGAATACAATCAAAACGAAAGGTAGTGCGTGGTTTTGGTCGTCTCTGTAGTTGCGGTATTACACTCCCATCGGAATGGCGTTTCGAGAAATCGATATAAAGAGACAACCTCTGTTATTTACAAATTAAAAACATTTAATATTATATTAACTAAAACAAATATCTACTTAAAACAGTATAACAGATATTGGTTAAACAAACCTAGGCTAGTTCAGCAAAACTTGGCAACATTTATTTTCCATATTTTTGTATAAAATTTCAATGATTTTACATACTCATGAAACTAAGACGACGACTAAAAGAAATTCGAGTGGTTTGTGCTCAGAATATGATCATTTGTGGACGAAAAAGGTAAAAATTCCATTTAAATTTTTCAATTTAATATTTATTGAAATAAAACAAAAATTAAAAATCCTTTTGTTAAATTTCTAATTCAAATAATAATAGCTTCAAATTGGCTCTTCGTTAATTGGTTAGTTTTCATGTCGAAATTTTTTAATTTGGATTTTTTTTTAAATTATCGGACAATTGGACTTACTACCATTATAGTAGCGAGCTGGCAGGTCTAATAGTTTTCCGACTTATAACAACGATGCACCTTAAAAGCTACGAAGAATTAATTTGTAAATAGTTATTATTTAGAGAAAAGGTTTGCAGGCTGTGAGACTGGTTATATTTTTATTTGTTCATTGGCGACTTGATTTTGGTTTACATTAAACTCTTACTTTTGAAAAGGCTAATGGTGAGTTTCTCAACGTCTGGTTAGAACATTGATCGGCGTGTCGGAGTGTCGTATTCAGGAAAAAATTTCGGGGAGGGTCCAAATTTTTTTGAAAAAAATGTTTTTAATGCAGTACATACTAAATTTAAAGTAAAGAATTATCTAATTTTATATGTTGGACATCTATATTATAAAATCCCTATGTTTGTGGTGGGTGGTGTATGTCCATCCAGCGCATTTTTTCATACTTCCCGATAAGATAGAAGGTTTCTACCTTTTGTACGAAAATTCATGAAGCGGGGCTAATGATAAGAAAAATTTCAAACTAGGACAAATGGGCGTGAGTACATATAAAATCGACAAAATATTTTATTTAAGGACTCGACCTCGTACATTTTTAGATAATCCCTATCTGAATCTAGAATAGACAAGGTATGTATCTATTCTATATTTTTCACTCATTAAAAGAAATTTTGAAGTCCAAGTAAAAGGCTTGTGTTTTTGATAAATTCATCCGTCGGTTCATATATTTTTTTAAATTCTCGAATATCTTGTAATGTTCTATACTTTTTGACAATTTTTATATATTTTCGAAATTCAACCAATGAATTTATTAAAAAACTAGAGAGTGGACTATCTTCGGCTATACCGAAGTTGAAATACCCCCACACAGTAGGAAGAAGTACCTCGAACATAAAAAATGTGGTCTCAAGACCCTATTTTGAGCCAATTATAGGTGGTTTTGGAGCCCTGACCATGTCCAAAATCCATTTCTAAAAATTTCCAATTAAATCCACCAAAAAAAAAATTGGTCTTAAGACCCCATTTAGACCTTTATATATGTGGCTTCGGAACCTCGGACCATGTCAAAAATACGTTTCTAAACATTTCCAATCGAATACAACAATAAAAAAGACTTGAAAAATGTTTACCTTTTTTTTCGGTGTAACGCCCAGTTTTTGTCCGATTTGACTGATTCTCGAACTTGATCTCAGTATTCACGAGAAAAACATGTACCCAAAGTTTCAAGTCAATATCTCCAAAACTGCGACCGCTATCGTGCGGACGGACAGACAGACGGACATCGCTAAATCGACTCAGGAGGTGATACTGATCAAGATATATATACTTTTCCATACCGGACACGCCTCCTTATGGGCGTTACAAACGTTGTGACAAAGTTAGTATACCCTGCCACAGTGAGTGTGGGGTATAATTAGTGTTACGAAAGTTCTTTGTTTAGCAGGGCACAATTTTTATTTAATATAATACTGAACTTCCTAAAATGTTTTCAATTAATAAAAATATGTAGAGTCCCAAGGACTTATCCAATCGGAATGAAATTTTAACGACATTTTAACCGCGTTGTGGAGGCACCAGATATTATCCGATCGAAACGATATTTTAACCTATTCTTATTGATGTCATTACGCTACTTTTAAGACCAACCACACTTTGATCTGAAGATTTAAAAAAAATTTTTTAAAAGCCGCATTTGTTTTTATTTACTTGTTTAATTTAAAAAAATTTATTTATCTGACCACTTTACAAAATGCACCTTCCCCTTAACATTTTCAGTAAGGATTATTTACTTTTTGGAATAGTACATTTAGAAACGTACTTTTAGACCAAGCTATTTTTTAAGTTTCCGACATTTTTTTATAGATTTTGTCAGTTCCTACGAACACAACAGTTGTGTGATTATTCACTGAATGGCTCTAATTTAGTAGCGCTACTTTTTCATTTTTTTATATACTAGTTTTGAACAAATGTTGTGTGCTACGTCAAGTGATCAAATTTCAGTCAGTTAAAAAATCAATAATGAAAATATACAATTAGATTGGAATCGTCTTTTCGAAATATTGTTGTTGGACAAGGCCCGCTATATGTCAGAGTATATCCATATCAAGTCCATGGTCAATACAAAAAAAAAATATTTATCGCAAAACATAATATTTTTTTTAGTTTTGAGTTGTTGTTCTGAAGTTTCAAGTAGTAACGCATTCAGAAAAATTAAGCGCTGAGAGAGGTAGCGCTACGACAACTGTTGTCTCCGCTGAATGCGGCCAATGATTACATTCGCAGTCAGCGTAGAATACAAATTTTTCCAATTTTGTGGATTTCATAAAATAAAAGCGATACAAAATGTTCCACAGTATTCTCTAATGTTCTATAACTATCAATTTCTTATAAAAAAGTGTTAACAATTGGTGTGTTTAAAGCAGGGACCGCCAAGAACCGGTTCCGCAACCGAAACCGGAACCGAAACCGATATTCTGAAAAATTCAGAATCGAAACCGAAATTTTTTTCAATTTCGGAACCGGAACCGAAACCGTTTCATTTTTTCGCTTCTAGTTCCAAATTTTATAAGTCGAAAAATGCAATTTAAAAATATAATTTTGAATGTAATTTCATGTCATGCTCATTAAAAATGTTTTAAAAATTACGCAAAAACTTGAAATTCATACATATATTCTTAAACGAATTCCTTTATTCTTATCTTGTTTATGTTGGTATTTTTCTAAGCAAACCCAGTCAATTTACAACCAATTTCAACATGAAAAGCTGGCGTTGAATTATTAAACGCCGCGAAATCAAATTTTTGTTCTTCGGCTTTGCATGACAACAACGTACTCATTTACTTATTTCAGTACCGAAGATGACATCCCAACGAGCACAACGGGGTAATATCAGGAAAAATGTAATTGGACACTAGTGTGCCTGGTATAATGATGCGAAAAGACGAAATTCATGTATTCTTAAACGATTTTTAAGCCAATAAACCCGGTTCAGTGTAATAGCAATTCGTTATTAGACCACAACAAACAATACGAAAATGCCGTTGAACTGTCACCTTGATTTTCGGCGACTGGACCCACATATACGACATGACGTTTACCGTTAGGATCGCCATTTTGTCGTGACGTCAGCAGATACTTCTTGTCACACGAACAGCTGTTCTTTCTTCTTCTTCTTCTTATATGCCGTTAACAATGAACGGCATATTCTGCGAAAATGGCTACGTTAAACACGAGGTTTTTCTTGTAGCCTTTGGTATATATGTATATAAGTTATGTTATATCAGGTTGTGTTGTTAATTTTCGATGTTCTTTTATAATGTTGAATATTTTGTTGATTTAATGTTTTTTTTTTGTGGGGTGATTTATTTTTAAATGTAATACATGGAGTTTCGTCCTGACCATCAAACTGAAATCAGCATTTCATGAGGCTTACAATTCTTATAAGAACATGTAGCCTAACAAAACGATGCGTTCAGCATGACGGCCAGGACGGAACTCCACAGCTGTTCTTTGTTTACCTTTTTCTGGCAGCCAACGTTGCCAGAAAGATCTGAATTGAAACATTTTCTGCTAGAGTGGATTATTTCGCTTAAAGACCGGATCGCAGAGGCTTTAAGTCCGTTTTGGAGAATCGCCATATATTTTGTTTAGTGTAGAACGAAATATTTTTTAACATTTAAATTTTTGAATTTGGTAAATAAAGTTTAATGAAAAACGAAGCAACATAAAGGACATAAAAGTTAATTACTTGTTTTAAACAAAATAACCGATCTGCATTTGTCAATACTAAACATTTTTGCATTTAAATTTTTTTTTCTATTTTTTTTGACGCGTAAATTTTGGCGTCAGAAACGTAAAATTTATTTTTTTACTGAACTTTTTTTAAACATAATCGCGAACGATTAATCGACTTCGAAGCCGAAACTTTGGCCAAAGGTTTAAAAATCAAAGGGTATTCATTTAATGTGGGAAACGGTGCAGTTGCGTAGATGTGCAGTCAAAACATATGAAATTTGACAGATCTTTTAAGCAACTGTGCGTTTTCGAGTGTTTTCCCACTTTAAATGAATCCCCTTACTGAGCCAATTTACACAGTCATTCACATGACGCATGGGAATGCCGTTTTTAGAATTTACACTGAACTGGGCATGCGGGAATTTGACAGTTTTTATATGAAAATGTAAATAAGCAAAGAATGGAGTTGCCACCTTTAATGTTTTTTGTATGGATTTTCGGTGTAAAATTGTCGATCCCGTTTTCACTACCGCAGTTCTTATTAGCTCTTTGTCAGATTTTTCGTGGAAATGATAGTGTAAATAGGCTTATTTAAAACAATGTATTGCAATGGTAATATATATGTATTTTTGAAATTTTTCATATAATTTTTAATAGTCATCCCGTGTGAAATGGGCGGAATAAATTAGGGCTGTTTTAAGGTCCCCACACACCAACGCGAAATTTCGCAGACGCCGCGAAACTTGCTCAAAAATTGTTCTTGAAAAGGCGATATTCGAATAAAAACGATTTGTTTGTGGTGAAAATTTCTTAAAATCAAATAAAAATCTGGTGACGTCATGCTAGATAACGGTAAACGGCCTCATGTCGTTATCTAGTATTCTATGTATCTTGGACTGGACCCCTTCATATGACAAAACCAGGGACCGCAAATAATCGTTTTTCTTAAAATATTGATTCAAATCAACTTTTTTTTCCAATTAAACCTTAAACCAATTTCTATTAATAATTATTTACTGAGTTTTATTTTTGCTTGTCAAATAACGCTTATTTTCTGAGTTTAATTTTTTTGATTAGAAAAAAAGATTTACTTGCTGTGTTTTATTTCTATTCAAGATAACACTTATTTTTGAGTTTTATTTTTCGCTCACTAATAAAACTTAACTTAGTTAAACTAGCTTAATCAATACATTAAATTTAAAATATATGTATAAAATAGTGTCGAATTAGCTTGCTTCCTTTATGAGAGAGGACCAAACTGTCAAATTTTCAGAAAAAAAATATTGATCTTTAGGGGTGCTTGTAAAGCCCCAAAGTTTGGAAAATCCGGGTAAAAAAAATTAATCAATTAAAAATGCGTTTTAGAATTAAAAAAATACGTGCAGAAAACCATAAATATCAATTTTGGGAGGACGCCCCCTCGTAGGACCAATAAATAAAATTTTATTTTTTGGGGACTACAGAAAAAAAAACTAGCTGCGCTTCTTCAATTTCGAAAAATAAGAACCACTTCAACGATTTTGCTGAAATTTTGGTTTGAGGGAAAACGATAAACAAAAAATTAGTTAATGCTTATTAAAGTGGAAAATCTTGTTTAGTTAACTTTTGTCTTTTTTAACTTTTAAATTACAACTTTTTTTTTGAGTTTATGGAACCGAAACCGGAACCGAAACCGATATTTTTACAATCTAGGAACCGAATCCGATATTATTGAAATCTGAGAACCGGAACAGGAATCGGAACCGAAATATTATAAAATTAGGGAACCGGAACCGAAACCGGAACCGATATTCCTTTCGGTTCCAGTCCCTGTTTTAAAGTCCCATTTACCGCTAGGCCTGTTGGGAAATTGGTTTCAAAAGCAGTTTAAATCAGTTCTGTTCCAAAACGCAAAGAATATTTTTTTTTAAATCTCACAATTACCTTTAGTCTATTTTATTTTCTTTAAAAATCATAATTAACATCGAAAAAAAAGTTTTATCAGTATATAATTTAACTACTTTTAGTATGTAATGGTTTGTGCAAAAGGCAACCCATATTCACCGCGTAGATCTACGAGGTAGCTTACGCTTCAAAATAGGCTCGGAAAGGATGTAAACTTTTTCCCATGCAAACGGAAAGTTTTAGATCTACAAGGCTTACATCGCTTATTGGAGTTTTATAAGTTTAAATGAACCCCATTATAGAGTAACAATTCCCTCAATGGGTTTTGAAAAGTTACCCAGTCGCGCATGGAATCAATGCTACATCGATGCTGCATCAATTACCAAGTAATAACCACCGCTTCCCTCTGGATTACCGTAACACGCCAAACATTGATTACATTTAACATTGTATGTCATAGGCGGGAGGCGATTACCTCTCAGCATTACCTGGAAGCTGTTGAGTAATGCATTACAATATTGCGAACAGCATTGCATTGCGCAATCCATTACTAGTATTGTATATGACATACAATGTTAAATGTAATCAATGTTTTCCATGTACCGCTAATCCAGAGGCAAGTACCTAAAAAGACATCGAAATTTTTGAATTTGAAAGAAAAGATTTAATTTTTTATATATTTTTTAAATACTTTTTTTTATTAATTATTATTTAATAATTTTGCATTTAATGTTTTTAAATCTTAAATATATCCATTTTTGTATTCTTTAAATGCCTCTCTGATATACTTCACGTATTCTGCTTCACCGACGCCGTCTCTCTGAAGTGATTCTAAATTTGGAAGAAGGAATAATTATTGATTTTAGAAGAATGTAATTAATATAATAATAAGTTCTACTTACTTGGCTTTTTGTATTTTTATAACACTTTTACGTGCACAAGATGGGTCTGCTTTCATCAACTTTCACAAAATTACTAAAATAAATACAAAAATAGCAAAACACGCATTTCTTTTTGTCGCTTTTGACTAACTGTAATCACAAAACGGGTTTTTAACAGTTATTTGAAGTTGTTTTTGTAAAAATAAAATCAACGCAGCAGCTACGCATTACCTGTCTGCATTACTTAAAAAAAAATATAATGCATTGCCTGCAACTTAAACAAAAGATAAAGTTGTATTTCCTTATTCCTCCTCCACTTCCATGCTCATTACTTTTTTAATTTTCTTTAAAAAGGTAATGATGGCTTACTTGGTAATGCAAGTGACATAGATTACAAAAGAAGCAATACCCAAATGCCCGACTGGGCATTTGGGTATTTCCAAAGATATAGCGGTTTAAAGTTTGCATGTTTGGCTGTATTTTTCAAATTAATTTTTCGGCACAACTTGCAACTTTTATAAGTGATAACGGTATTGAGGTCCCAACTGCATTAAAAAGGGTTGATTTAAAGCCATTGTTACCTCTAACATACCTTTTTTTTTGACAATAGCAATGCTTTTTTATATAACAAAAATGAAAATTAAACAAACAAATTTTGAGAAAAAAAAAAATTACAGTTTTTTTAACTTTGGTCACCGTTTTTTCAAATTGCTAACACGTTATCATTTGTTTGGTATAATTTGTTAACATAATCTGTTTATCTGTACCTTACCGACAATTCTGCTAAAATCGGATCGGCTTCAAACTTCAAACTTAAGAGTTTTGGTTATTTAAGTCACTTTCGAAAACGATCAGACGAATTTTTTTTGAGAGCTTTACTCAGCGTTGCCATTGTGACATAATTGATGTCACCAGTGGCATAATTTTTTTGATCGTGACATAATTTAAAATAAAATTATGCTGACATAAAAAGTGACATATTTTTTACCTTCGTAAAGTATTTAGACATAATTTTGTGTATGACCCAAATGACGAAAAAATGTAAAGCTGAGACGCAATTTCCAGATAGACTTTGTATCCTGAAAATTTGGTTGGGTTTTGCTTTCAAACCATGATAAATTATTGTTTATGACTATTTATATGACGACTTATCACTTATTCTAATTTTATATTTCCATATCTAATTTTGTACACTGAAGTACTAATCATGTTTAAAATTTGTTGTATTTTTTAATATTGTTTTGGTATATACCCCCACCCCACTTGCTTTCATAAAAATAGTTGTCAACGATTATGTCACGTGACATGTTTTCGAAATGGAAGTGATATATTTTTTTTCAGATCGATGGCAACACTGGATATTTGTTGATTATTTTTTCAGTCTTAAAGTAAAAATATAGAGATTAATTTTTTTAAAAATGTTTTCTGATCTTTTAAAAATATATGAAATAACTAAATGAAATATTTTGTACGGTCGTTCTATACATTCTATACATTTCTCCTATACATTTTTACTCTTAAGTTTATGTACTACATATTTTCCAGTTTCAATTTAGACAAATCTGTTAATTTCTAGAGTTAATATTAATATTTTGACAAAGCATGCGATAAATTTTTTCATAGAAAAAAGAAATACTTCAATTATGTGTACGAAACCGATTAAAAACCAATTGATTCAATCAGTTACAAGCAATCGGTTTTGGTTTCGCTCGCTAAAATTAATCGCTTTCATTCGGTTTCCGTTACGGTTTTGGTTTCGGTTGCAAGCCCTGGTAATTGACAAAACAACCTATTTCAATTATGTTAACTTTTCAGGAGAGCAAAAAACGGTTAACTGCACATTTGAACATTTTGTGTGTACAAATTTAATGAAATGTTAAGGTTTGATCGATTTGAGAACATGTTTTGTCAAATCGATCATTCCCTGCAATTAGAGGCGCATCCAAGGGGGGGGCCCTTTTGCAAGAGTTCCATTTTCAAATCTAAAAAATCAATTTTTGTATCGAACTACAAGTAATTTTTTGATTCGATTCGAATTTAAAATCTAAGACCACACAGTGTGGGCCATTTTTTAGTGTTATAAAACAATTTATGATTTGATTCGATGCCTTCAATTCTTAAATATTTATTTCATATTTGAATTAAAACGTCATGTTCATAAAACTTTCAAATCATCAAATTCCAACTTGAAAATAAGGTTATGTACTGTAATTTTCATGAAATCGCCAAAATGTTGTATAACACCGTTCGACAAATATCAACTTTTGGTAATGCACACACCGAGAAAAAAGATAGCAGTTGAAATGACAGTCGCTTACTGTTATTCGGTTTTTAAAAGAATAACTGTTGTTTTAAAGTAATTTTGTTTGATTTAACAGTTTTTTCTGTAGAATTAAACTTTTTGTCAACTTCTCGAACTGTTAAAATAAGCTGTCAATTCAGAACCCTATTGAAAAAATAAAAAACTCAACAGTCAGCGAAATTTGAACACGGGCATCCCGGGTGGTAACATGGCCTTTCAACCAACTAGTCTAAATGTCAACAACCATCAAAATGATGTTATGAATCACAGAGTGTGTAACAGTCAGTTTAACAGATAGGAGAACATGAAATGGTATATCAGTGGCTGTTAAAAAGTTACTATTCTTCTAGTTCAAACAGGGTTGCCAGGTTTATGGCTAGTTTGTCTCATTTTTGTTCAACTACAACTAAACTTTCCCCGGCTTTGACTTATGTACGTATTTATTAAAGTTTTCTCACATTTTCATGAATTCCTTGCCCGTTTCTTCTTTTGATAGGATATTCCCCGAAAAACAATGAAAATCCCTTCATATGGCAGCTCCGGTTACTCTGATAGTATATTATCTGGGGGATTCTGTTAGAGGGGGTTAAAAAAGAGTACTCGTGTCTCCTGGATCTATTCTTAAAACAGTTTAAATCGCATATTTGATGTTGCATTTTTCCCATATATGTAATACTTCAATATTGCCAGTATCCTATCTCTGCAATGTGTTTTGAGCTCACTGTAAGAGCGAAATAGCAAGCATTGAATTTTGTATTAGTTTGACAGAGAAATGCGAACTGCGAATGTACTTTTTCATATATTTTGTCTCTTGATATCAGTGAATGTACTTTCACTATACTGGCAATATAGAAGTATTACATATATGATTTTTCCCATGCAAAAATTTTGTATTCCTGGGTATTTTCGGGTTTTCGAAAAAGCCGATTTAATTCGATAAATACAAACATTATTTTACGAAAACTCAGTATTACTATCTGCTGACGACTAAACCTTATCTTCTAGCTACAGTGGTATTCATAAGTATTAAGTGACTCACAATACCAATTTCTTCACCAAAGACAAAGAAGATGATGAAATGGAGAAGCGTCGTTGTGAAATTCAAGGTTTCTGTAAGCTTCTCCTTATTTCTTTATTAATATTGAATTTTCCAGAACCTATGTAGATTCTTTATGTATATTGTAATTCGCTGACTATACTATGGATGAATTTAAAGTTAAAGTTACACCGAGAGAAAAAACATTAAAATCAACAAAAAATTTGGTAAATTTAACAGTTGTTGCGGTTAAAAACCATCCGATAGTCTAAACTGTTAAATTGACAGTTGATGCGCTGTTGATAACCGTAGCCTAGTGGGAAGGTGTTCGACTGCCACCCGGGAGGCCTGGGTTCAAATCCCGGTACAACCGTCGCTAATTTTTATAAAATAACTTTTTTTTTAATAACAAAAAAATGGTTTCTGTAATTTTTTTTATGTCTCAATTCTTAACTTTTCTGACTTTATTTATAACAGTTTTTAAACTAAGTTACAATTGTCCTTTTGTAGTCGCCAAGGCTTGAACCTGCGATTCTGGTTGATAGTCCGAAATCTTATCCATCGCGCCAATGATGCCATTCATGCGCACATGGCAATAAATGAATAATTTAAATTGCTACGCAAAATCTGTTCTCTACTGTCAGAGTAACCAGAGTTGCCATATTAAGGGACTTTCATTGTTTTTCGGGGAATATCCTATCAAAAGAAGAAACGGGCAAGGTATTCATGAAAATGTTGTTGTATAAAAATCGCAGTCTTAATTTGATTTAAGCTGCACTTGAGCTTAAACCCGAATATACAAAGTTATTATGTGAGAAAACTTTAATAAATACGTACATAAGTCAAAACCAGGGAAAGTTTACTTGTAGTTGAACAAAAAGAAGACAAACTTGCCATATACCTGGCAACACTGTTATTATTATTATTATTTGTTTATTTTTTGAAATCCTAGTGTTACAAGAATGAATTCTTAAATATTACTAACACTAGTCACACAATGAATAATTAATTTAGCGTTTATATTAATATAAAAAATTAAATTGCAAAAAATCTAAAATAAATACAAAAATAAAATCAACTTACAAATTTAACACATATACAAACACAATTAACAAATCAGCACATAAAGATTCCACATGTTTTGACTAACCACTTTATACCCCTGACCAGCAGGAGAGAGAACTAAAAGAACAGAAACCTTTCAACAGGCACTGATATACGATTTTATGTTCTCCTATCTGATAAACTGACTGTTACACACTCTGCGGTTCATAACATCATTTTGATGGTTGTTAAATCTGTTGACATTTGGACTAGTTAGTTGAAAGGCCATGTTACTACCCGGGATGCCTCTGTTCAAATCTCGCTGACTTCTAAGTTTTTTATTTTTTCAATAGGTTTCTGAATTGACAGCTTAAAACAACAGTTATTCTGTTAAAAACCGAATAACAGTGAACGACTGTCATTTCCACTGCTGTCTTTTTTCTCGGTGTAGTATAGTAGGGTATTAACTTGCACATAAGAGTTCACAAAATTTAAATATGCATTTGATAGAGGAAAACCATACCATTAAAAACATGAACGTACCAGAAAATTATTTGTGCACTTCTTTTGATTCTTCTTCTTCGAATTTTTGACAGCTGTTGTTTAAAGTGAAAAAAATGCCTAAAATAAGCGAAAAAAGAAAATTAATCAAACTATTTGAAGAAATACTGCCGTGCTAAGCATAACATACTTATCTGACAATTTTCAACTGCAGATAAGTATTTTATGCTAAGTAATTCTTACATTTTTTTTAAAAGGACTGTGTAAAAAAAATACTGTTAATTTTGAGACGAATGTCTCCACTACTTAGTGCAGACCCGTGCGCAGGAATTTCCTTTAGGGAGGGGGGTTTTATAATTTCAAAACTTAATTTTTACATTTGCTTATACAAACATTAGGACGGTTCACCCGCCATAGTAAAACAATTATTGTTGTTCCCTCTTAAAACTTAACCAAGGGGTATTTTTAACACCGTCCCACACAACCTCAGTCTCGGAAAAACTTCTATATATTCTGGTAGTGGGGCTCAAAATAAACAAATACTCGTATTAATATATATATTTGTCCAGGTCTGTCTGTCTGTCTGTCTTTCTGTCTGTCTGTCTGTCCCTAACGCTAACCGATTCAAAATTTACAACTCCACTTAAAAAATTTTTTTAAGTTGTTAACCTTTTTTTTTTTTAATGTTAGCTATTCTGGTGGTTTGTCCACACGACGCTGCGGTCGTGAGAAGGAACCAACCAGAGCCACTTACAAATATATCCACACATATATTTTTTCTTATAAATGTTAGCCGCCCTGGTGAAGTATCGAACCCACAACGCTGCGATTGTAAGTAAGATGAAGTAGCGAACTAAGCGCCTTCTCACCAGAGCCACTAATGCTCATACAATGCCTTTACCTAATATCGATTAACTTCATCAAGCCGCATGCAAAACGCTTTCATGTATATACACACACAAAAAAATCATTTCACATATAAAAAAATAGCTTCGACCTAAAGCTGCCACCTTTAAGAAAATAACACTGCCACAAGACTATTCTTGCCACCTATCACTATTTTCACCTATTACGGTGGTGTATTAGATTTTCATATTACACTTTCATAATACACTTTCCTATACACTGCATATATTCCCAGTACAACATTAAGGTCCGCACACATCAACGCGAAGTACCGCAACCGCAGCGAAACTTACTCAAAAATGTTTCTTGCAAATGCGAAAATATATTTGCTTATGGTGAGAAATTTCATAAAAACAAATAAAAATGTGAATCATTTATAAATTAAAATTCCCGAAAAAAAATACTACAAAATGAACACCTTTCTTAGAAGTCTCTAAAGAAATTGTAAAAGGGGAAATCAAAACTTAAAAAAATTTATTTCTTGGAAAGCTGATTTTTGCTACAATAAAAGATTCAGATTCGGTTTTAGTACGTCAAAATACATAATACGAAAATAAAAATTGAAAAAATCCAATGAATAAAACACTTTGCAATAAAAATGATCGACAATCGGAAATAATGTTTAGCCGTAACAGGTGAAAACATTGTTAGGTGGCAACGCTAGCCTTTTGGTAATATTATTTCCTTAAAGGTGGCAATGGTAAATCAAAGCTATATTTTTGTGTGTATATACACATTCACCATACAGCTTGATGAACTACATCGCCATTAGCTCAATTTATTTTATAGCTGGCTGTGGTCAGTTGGGTAGAGCTTCCGCTTTGTCTGCGGCAGTCTTGGGTTCAAGCCCGTCACCGGTCGTATTTTTTTTTTGAATCCATTGCTTGATATTCTTTTTTTTTTTTTTAATCTTTTTTTTTAATTCTTTTTTAATGGAACAGTTCAACTTTACACAATTACATCATCAAACAAAATTTATTTCTATTCTTTACAAAATTTAATAAAAAATTACATATTTCACAAATTTCTATAAAAAAAAATTACATTTAAATTTTGAAAACATAGAAAATATTTTTGCATCTAAAATATATTTAGTAAACATTTAATTTTTTAAAATTAGTGTGTTTTTTTCCCGTGCATGGCACGGGCAAATTTACTAGTATCAATATATTTTTATACCCCCACAATCACTATGGCAGGGTATACTAACTTTGACACAACGTTTGTAACGCCCATAAGGGGGCGTGTCCAGTATGGAAAAGTATATATATTCTTAATCAGCATCACCGCCGGAGTCAATTTAGCGATGTCCGTCTGTCTGTCCGTCCGTCCGCACGATAGCGGTCGCAGTTTTGGAGATATCGACTTGAAACTTTGGGTACATGTTTTTCTCGTGAATACTGAGATCAAGTTCGAGAATCAGCCAAATCGGACAAAAACTGGGCGTGGCTCCCATACACCGAAAAAAAAGGTCAACATTTTTCAAGTCTTTTTTATTGCTGCATTCGATTGGAAATGTTTAGAAACTTATTTTTGACATGGTTCTGAAGCCACATATATCAAAATGGGGTCTTGAGACCAATTTTTTTTTGGTCGATTTGATTGGAAATTTTTAGAAACGGATTTTGGACATGGTCCGGGCTCCAAAACTATTTATAGGGCGATCAAAATGGGGTCTTGAGACCACATAATTTTATGTTCGAGGTACTTCTTCCTATTGTGTGTGGGTATTTCAGCTTCGGCATAGCCGAATATAGTCCACTCTCTAGTTTTAATAAAAAAAGGTATTTTGAATATATAGGAGTTTTTCTTGGGACTGATCAAAATTTGAAATTTGCCGGACGGTGTAATAATTCCCCAAATATTTCGGCATGTTTTCTATGGAAAATTTTTCGTTACGCTACTTTTCGATAAATAAATGGTCAAATAATACAAATTCATATATCTTACATAAGTTTTTTTTATGCGATTTAATTTTGCTTCGGCTCGCGAGTGCATGAAAACAACCAAATTGAACCCGATCATCTTGTACGGAAATAAACTCTCGCTTAGTAACTGCATTTCCTTTTTTATATTTTTTCCATAGAAAAATATTGAACATTTTTCTTTATTTTTGTACTGTACTTTCTATATACTTACACTTTCTATTCAAATATATTCACTTAAATAAATGTTAATGCAAATATAAAGTGCAGCTTGGTTTATGTATGCAGATGAGTATTTTTATCATAGCTAATTTCTTTAAATTACTTAGCATAATATCCCTATCTGCCAAAAGTCTACTTTCTGTAAATGTTATGCAATTCTTTGTTAAGGAATTAATATTGTATTGCAATGATTCATATATAAATCCACTCAAATTTTGAGAAAATCTTTCATAAGTGAGCGCGCTTTTGCAAAACACAAAATGTTCAATAACTCGGAACTCTCAGAATGTCAGATAAGAATGTTATGCTTAGCACGGCAGAATAGCTTTCGTTGACGGCGGTTAGTAAATTTGTTTACTTACCGCCATTTTCGAAGCAAACTACATTAGTTTTGTGAGCATACTCACTTAGACAATAAACGAGTATCCACTTACAAGTACTCGATATTCTACACAGCTTTGACAATTATAAATTCAATTAACTTTTATTTTGCAAACAATTGTTACCTATAGTTCTTTTAAAATCTTATATATATAATTATACATTTTTCTTTTTAATTTGCAGCCGCATTTTATTACTTTTGATAATTACTTTTTTAATTAATTGAATATCAATTTTATTGTTCGACATCACTACACTCGCACAACATTTGTGCAGTTCTTTCCGCACCAAAATCGACGCGAAAAGTTTTCCACTTTGTGCAATTCTCTTCTCATAGAATTTTTGACTGTTCTCGTCAACAACTGAACCACTTCGCGTTTCCCAGGATTTCCCACTTTAAATGAATACCCCTATTGTTTGAAAAAAAATTCATAATATAGAGACAAAAACGCATAAGAGTTCAATTTTCTGCTAAAAAATTTGTTCTTGTAAAAAAATTCACTCTATAAAAATTCAGATAATGTTAAGCTAAAAAAAATTATTTTTAAAATGAAACTAGAGAGTGGACTATCTTCGGCTATACCGAAGTTGAAATACCCCCACACAGTAGGAAGAAGTACCTCGAACATATAAAAATGTGGTCTCAAGACCCTATTTTGAGCCAATTATAGGTGATTTTGGAGCCCGGACCATGTCCAAAATCCATTTCTAAAAATTTCCAATTAAATCCACAAAAAAAAAAAAATTGGTCTCAAGACCCCATTTAGATCCTTATATATGTGGCTTCGGAACCTCGGACCATGTCAAAAATACGTTTCTAAACATTTCCAATCGAATACAACAATAAAAAATTTTTACCTTTTTTTTCGGTGTATGGGAGCCACGCCCAGTTTTTGTCCGATTTGGCTGATTCTCGAACTTGATCTCAGTATTCACGAGAAAAACATGTACCCAAAGTTTCAAGTCGATATCTCCAAAACTGCGACCGCTATCGTGCGGACGGACAGACGGACAGACAGACGGACATCGCTAAATCGACTCAGGAGGTGATACTGATCAAGAATATATATACTTTTCCATACCGGACACGCCTCGTTATGGGCGTTACAAACGTTGTGACAAAGTGAGTATACCCTGCCACAGTGAGTGTGGGGGTATAAATATCGGAGTCTGGCGAGATGAAGTTACATCCTATTCAATGAAAAATGAAAAAATTCGATTTAAACGGTGCATTTTTTAGTGCCGAACGGTGTAATAGAAGTTAAAAGTTATTTTTGTCTTCAGTTGCATTAAAAAGACTTACATCATACGTTTTTCTTTTTATAAAAAAAAATATTTTAAAAATCCTGAGGACGGGATGCAAGAAAGAAAGCAAGGGATTGCCAAAACCTTTCGGGATTTAATTCTCTAGCAGGTATTTATACTCACTAGCTACTAACTTATCCAATTCAAAGTAGTTAATAAATTTAGTAAGAATACCAATATGATAATTTTCTAAATTGAACAATTTGCCAGCAATAGAGACTGTTTGGCTCACTCGTAAAGTGGCCAAACGATATAAAAAAGAAAAAAGGGGATGGAAATCGAGAATTAGCAAAATATAATTAAAGGCGTGTAGAATGTAGGTTTTAAAGTATGTTTTATTAAAAAGGAGCACAAAGGTTGTTTACTTGCGACGGATGTTGTAGGATACTAAAAAGTAAGCTTTATATAAATAAAAAGCACTGCAGCACGGGATGTTGCAGGTGCGTAAAAATATACGTTGTTGACTCGTTCGATGCTGGTACAAGAAGAAGGAAGTTAAAGTTACGGAAATGACAGAAGGCCGTCATATTGAGTTAAACCAGTTTTGGGACACAGCTTAACAGAATGTTAAGCGGTGTTCCAGTAGGTTTAATGGTATAAAGTTGGTTGCCGTACAATTCCGTATACAGGGTGGCAAACAGGGTGTTTTGACGTAAACATTCCGCCCACCTTGCAGTAACTAACGCTGCAAAAAAATTGTAGATTAGTACATGTAGTTTGTATGGTATAAAAGCATAGTGACATCGAGCATATAAAAATTTTTTAAAAGTTTATTTATTTAGAAAAAGTATTTTATTCGTAGAATTATCGCTAAAAAGGTAGCGAGGGCCAAATAGGGGCCGCAACGGATGTTTCACACGACGTGGGTCATAAGGGACCCCGGATCTCTCATGCGAGATCTGAGCCAGAAAGGACCCTGCCGAAGGCTGTGCTTGGGTAAAAAGGAACCTCAGGATTTCAAAATAAATCCAACCAGCACAGTCTTCGAAAACACGTCGAAACCGAACACGAGCGCGGCGATATATTAAGCGTAGCATTAATACCAGATTATGTATTTTTAGTTCCAAATATGTATTGAAGTTATGAAGTTGGAGAAAAAGTCTAGGTGCTAAATTGCGTAAAGAGTTATGTCGAATATCTACTTGAAATTTCTATTTAATAACAAGAGCTATGACATAAAATTTGAATTGGTCATGCTGGGTAGAATTGACGAAGCGGTTGTCAAAAAACTTAGCCGCAGCAGTCATAAACTTTTTCTTATGTAATTTACCTGAAATTTGACTAAAAATATAACATTGAATTTTATCTAATAAAAGGTTTCGATGAAAAGCGACGCCGATAGAGATATACATCGGCGAACTTTGCCAGTAAGTGGCATATGCCAATGCATTGAATGGCCTTTGATGATCACGAAGTGATGCAATTGTAAATTGTGGAAAATTGGTTGGTAGTACGAGAGACGCTGCCTCGCTTTTTATCTGGGAATCGATAGGAAAATCGAGAGTAATGCAACACTGCTTGCTAGGAGTAGCAGAATCAGATTGAATAATCTCTAAAATTTCAGTCGGTATCGAATAATAACTTCCTCGTGCGATCAGAAATAAACGTAGTTTCTGACGCAGAGTCTATCAGCGCACTTGCTGAGTAGACGGTGCCCAAGTGGCAAATGTTCACATCGGCTGTACCGAAGAGTACATAAGTAGCGCTAAAAGTGAAGCATTTCTGAATAACAAGAATTGGCTCAGGAAAAGTACCATTGACTAAAAATTGTGCACATGGAGAAAGAATATGTTCAATAGGGCGGGGCCCTGAAGGAAAAGTTTCCTTGGTTGAAGGCTGAAATTGTGAAACATTATTTTCTATAGGACGGGGCCCTAAAGGAAAATGTTCACTGGGTGATGGCTGCGGAGCAGGCACATCACTATGTAGAAGCGTATGATGGCGCTTCTGACAGCTGGAGCAAACAGAAGTGCTCTTACAACCTTCAACCTCATGATTTTTGCTTAAACAATTGATGCAATATTTAAGGCGATTTATATTTAAATTACGATCGGCGACACTCATGGTTAGAAAACGCTGACAGGTGCGCAACGAATGCTGTCGTCGGGGACAAAGCCCACAACGGTTCAAGGACACATGTGTGTTAGAAGCATTTCTTGGTTGGCAATCATTGTTAAAAGACTGAAAAGTCGGCGGTGAATCTGCACTGCCAATATCGTGCAGCAGCTCATTAATTAAAACATTTTACAAAGCTGTAATATGTACGCTTTTATTGGAACTTGGCGATAGCGATGTCCGCGTTGACATCCGGGCCCTCACCTTGAACAAGGTAGGTTAAACATGGCTGATATGAAGCCTTAACTGCAGCCCAAAGTGATTTTATTTTTTCACTTTGAGTGCTCAAATTGATTTGGGTGTGTGTTGCTGGCGGTAAGTCCGCAAAAGCTGCTTCAAATTTGACCAATTGGTCAGCAGCGAGAATAAAAGTCTCAAAAACAGTCATGTTTTTAATGAAAAATCAAAAAACTGTAAATAAAAAAGCAATAATTTGCTCGAGTTGAGAGGTGCAAAAATCATCGAAGATGAATACCCGAGACACTTAGGGGTGACACTCAAGGTTTTGAAGAACTTAGATCAAAAGATCACTTGAATAAAAAATTGTAATTCAATAAAAATGTTCAATGCAAAAGTACCCTCGGTATAAGTACTTGATATTGTGCCCTGATGTGAATATTAAGAATTCAAAAAAGGAATTTGCGTTGAGCACTAATGTGTAAAACCAACAAAATAAACTAAATTTTAAAAACTGAATTTAATTTAATGTTGATTTTATTTAATTGGAATGTGAAAATTAATTTCAATTTTATATTTACCCAAGGTGGGTTTTGTAAAATAGGGCCTTAACTGGCAGAAGCAAAATAAACAAAAAATTATTAGCCAAGCTATGGTGGCAAAGTAATTCAAAAGGAGCGCATTGAAAGGGAGCACAAATAAACCAAAAGTGCACAATTTTGAATACCAAAAACTAGTATGCACAAAATTTAGCTTTTATGTATATGCTGATCACAAAACAATAAGTTCAAATATTAAAGTAATATCACATGAAATTTAAAAATTATTAAAATTGAGAGTCAGTCTCAAGAAAGGCACTCACTTGTTGTTGTAGCAGTGCACTTGTTGTTAGTTTTGTGTTTGTGTATTTTGTTTTATTTTCACTTTCGTTTAATCTGTGCTTGTGAATATTGATTGTCTCAATAAAATTCTAATTTCTGCACTATTCTGAATTTATTTATTTAGAATTTAGGTTGTTAATGTTTATAATTTATGCTTTATTTAAAACAAAACTAAAAACCAAAAAACACAAAGAAGAGATAATGACATCTGTCAAAGTAGGTAATGGAAGGAGGGCTGAGAGCCAAAAGCTTTTGGTTGTGGATCGTATTACAACGCGAAGAGGCAATAAGGGTTGCCAACAAATTTTCCAACTTTAAAGTAAAAGTTACTTTCTAATTGAAAATTATAGAATTTTAATAGATTTAAAAACGATTAAAATCTACTTTGATATGTTAAGGTTCGGTTTTAACGACGAATTAGGGACGATGCACAATCGGAGTATTGTGTCGTTTTTGTATTTTATTCTGCTTTTGTTCACTTTGTGGTAATTTTATTTCTCATTGGTGCTTTGGGCCTTTCTTTTGTGGCTTTCCGCACGTTCCACGAAAGTGAACAAATTAACGCAGAGAAAGATTATTGTGTTTTTATTGTTGTTGTATTTCTCGACTAAGTGTCGGAAGAATTGCTCTTTTTGTTTTTTTACATACAAAAAAAACTATGATTTTATACAAACTACACGTACTTTGAATTTTTGTTGTAATGTTGAATGTTGTATTTTTGCTGTTTGCCGTCGGCTTTTCCACCGTTCCTTCGGATAAGATGCGC
This sequence comes from Heteromyza rotundicornis, assembly GCA_951394025.1. NCBI lineage: Eukaryota > Metazoa > Arthropoda > Insecta > Diptera > Heleomyzidae > Heteromyza > Heteromyza rotundicornis. The sequence goes on from OX596012.1 coordinate 42,637,736, forward strand.
TCGTAAAACGCTAAAAACGCTGGAAAAGTTGAAACCTCGGCGGAGCTTGGAGCGTCGAAAATGCTGCCAAAATATGCAGAAGTGTTGAAGCTAATTTTTCGACGGAAGTCGTTCTCAAAATCCGAATCCGGTTCGAATGGATCAAATGTTTGGCTCACTCGTAAAGTGGCCAAACGATATAAAAAAGAAAAAAAGGGGATGGAAATTGAGAATTAGCAAAATATAATTAAAGGCGTGTAGAATGTAGGTTTTTAAGTATGTTTTATTAAAGAGGAGCACAAAAGTTGCTTACTTGCGACGGATGTCGTAGGATACTAAAAAGTAAGCTTTATATAAATAAAAAGCACTGCAGCACGGGATGTTGCAGGTGCGTAAAAATACACGTTGTTGACTCGTTCGATGCTGGTACAAGAAGAAGGAAGTTAAAGTTACGGAAATGACAGAAGGCCGTCATATTGAGTTAAACCAGTTTTGGGACACAGCTTAACAGAATGTTAAGCGGTGTTCCAGTAGGTTTAATGGTATAAAGTTGGTTGCCGTACAATTCCGTATACAGGGTGGCAAACAGGGTGTTTTGACGTAAACAGAGACACATCTCAAAATTCGGGTGTTTGTAGTTATGAATGTCACAAGGGTCCTCAGATATTAATCTACATGCTGCCAAAAGACAGAATTCATAACTTTAATTTTTATTGTATTTTAAACGTTTTTAAAAACTTTCCAACTGCTAAAACTCATATAAAATAACACTGTGCTACACGAAAAATGTACAGGCATTCCCACCTATATAGTTGGTTTGACACCTTAAAATAATGGTTTTCTGCGTTTACAGAATGTTTCTATCACATCAACTTTTTTTTATATGAATGTTGAAGTGGAGACTATAAAATTCGCTACTTTTGGCCACTCTGATGATCGTAGCTTATCTATTTTTGATCCGATATTTAAGAGTTTGGTATTGTTTGAAAGGTGAAATCTTTTACAAGTCCAAAGTTTTAAAGTTTTGAAAAGCAGTTAAAAATTTAACAAGTTATTTAAAAAAATATGATAAGAAAATAAAATATTTAAAAAATTTTTTAATTTATCACTTAGGAAAAATATTTACTAAACATTAATCATCTAAGTTTTTCCAGCTGTTTCTAGGAAATTTAATTACCTTTTCAAAAATATTAATCCCAAAACTGTCAAATTAACGGCTGATTTTTGGTCGAATTTAATCAGTGGGTACTTTTTTGAATTTGTTTTAATTTTTCAGTACAAATTTGAAAAATATTAAAAAAAAAATTTTTTGTGTACAGGCTTTTCCACTTATACAGTTAGTTTGGCACTCCAAAATAATAACTTTCTGCGTTTACAGGATATTTATATCACATGGATTTTAATGCATTTTTTAATTATAGACTAAAATTTTCCACTTTAGGTCACTCTGATGATCGTAGCTTATCTATTTTTGATCCGATTTTAAGATGTTTGGTATTGTTTTGAAGATGAGATCTGCTCCAAGTCCAAAATATCTCAAATAGATGAAACGACTTTTTCCATTCGACTTTTTAACCTGTTTGATAGAAGCTGTTCTATCAAATGCAATTTTCGACAATATATCTTTTAAACTAAAAGTCGTAAAAAACGAATGTACCAAAAGAACCGTATTAAAATTCCATATTTATGTAAATTCTGGAAAATTGTCATATCTCGAGAAAAGTTGTTTTGTCAAATGTCCACAGATATCCGTACACGCACAGCTCTGTTCCAGTGTAGATTTAATTACACTGTGTGCCGAATTTGCACAAAAGGTTTTTCTCCATCACTGGATTTTTGAAGTCTGATAGATTTTGGGGTCAGTTTTAAATTCGATTTAAAAAAAGGTTTAATTGTAAAGTGTGTTTTTTTAGAGTTGGTAACACTGTTTTAACTGGCGGCCATTTTGTTAGCTGTCAAGTGATTAGTTTGGTGTTTAGTTTGGTTTGACATTTCAACATGAATAGACTGAAGCCTGAACGGCGCAACATTTCATGGATTATATATTAAAAAGCCTTATTGTCATAGTTTATTTGTATGATGACTTTAAAAAAAGCAGGAATGACATAATATCAAATGACATTAATACCGTTTTATTTGGACTTAATGTAAACTGACATGTCCGAATGAAAAAGAAATAAAGTCAAAAAAAAAATGGACATAAAATCAATTGACATTATGTCCGTTTCAAATTTTTGAAATGGACATAATGTCAATTTTTGTTTTGATTTTTAGAACAATTTAGGGCTTAAGTGAAGCGTTTTTTAAAGTAGGGTTGCCAATTTTCCCATAAGAAATATCACTATTTTGATTTTGTGTAATATTGTTGTTGTTATATTGTTTTTGTTGTAATGTGGAAAACTGAAACAAGTAGAAATATCCAACAACACATCAATCTTAACTTGAAAATTTTTCGCTTGCGGCGCCTAACCAACATGAATCACACAAACAGGTTTTTGGTTTTCGTCTGCGGCACATTACAACAATAACATTGCAGCAACAGAATTACAACAACAGCAACACCATTACAACAACATCATTACAACAACAACCTCACAAAAAGATTATTACAACAACACCCTCACACCACCAAGGTAAAGGTGAAGTGGCAAGGGTTATCTCTTGCCCATAATCCATCCCAAAGATAAGAATTAATATATATATTTGTCCAGGTCTGTCTGTCTGTCTGTCTTTCTGTCTGTCTGTCTGTCCCTAACGCTAACCGATTCAAAATTTACAACTCCACTTAAAAAATTTTTTTAAGTTGTTAACCTTTTTTTTTTTTAATGTTAGCTATTCTGGTGGTTTGTCCACACGACGCTGCGGTCGTGAGAAGGAACCAACCAGAGCCACTTACAAATATATCCACACATATATTTTTTCTTATAAATGTTAGCCGCCCTGGTGAAGTATCGAACCCACAACGCTGCGATTGTAAGTAAGATGAAGTAGCGAACTAAGCGCCTTCTCACCAGAGCCACTAATGCTCATACAATGCCTTTACCTAATATCGATTAACTTCATCAAGCCGCATGCAAAACGCTTTCATGTATATACACACACAAAAAAATCATTTCACATATAAAAAAATAGCTTCGACCTAAAGCTGCCACCTTTAAGAAAATAACACTGCCACAAGACTATTCTTGCCACCTATCACTATTTTCACCTATTACGGTGGTGTATTAGATTTTCATATTACACTTTCATAATACACTTTCCTATACACTGCATATATTCCCAGTACAACATTAAGGTCCGCACACATCAACGCGAAGTACCGCAACCGCAGCGAAACTTACTCAAAAATGTTTCTTGCAAATGCGAAAATATATTTGCTTATGGTGAGAAATTTCATAAAAACAAATAAAAATGTGAATCATTTATAAATTAAAATTCCCGAAAAAAAATACTACAAAATGAACACCTTTCTTAGAAGTCTCTAAAGAAATTGTAAAAGGGGAAATCAAAACTTAAAAAAATTTATTTCTTGGAAAGCTGATTTTTGCTACAATAAAAGATTCAGATTCGGTTTTAGTACGTCAAAATACATAATACGAAAATAAAAATTGAAAAAATCCAATGAATAAAACACTTTGCAATAAAAATGATCGACAATCGGAAATAATGTTTAGCCGTAACAGGTGAAAACATTGTTAGGTGGCAACGCTAGCCTTTTGGTAATATTATTTCCTTAAAGGTGGCAATGGTAAATCAAAGCTATATTTTTGTGTGTATATACACATTCACCATACAGCTTGATGAACTACATCGCCATTAGCTCAATTTATTTTATAGCTGGCTGTGGTCAGTTGGGTAGAGCTTCCGCTTTGTCTGCGGCAGTCTTGGGTTCAAGCCCGTCACCGGTCGTATTTTTTTTTTGAATCCATTGCTTGATATTCTTTTTTTTTTTTTTAATCTTTTTTTTTAATTCTTTTTTAATGGAACAGTTCAACTTTACACAATTACATCATCAAACAAAATTTATTTCTATTCTTTACAAAATTTAATAAAAAATTACATATTTCACAAATTTCTATAAAAAAAAATTACATTTAAATTTTGAAAACATAGAAAATATTTTTGCATCTAAAATATATTTAGTAAACATTTAATTTTTTAAAATTAGTGTGTTTTTTTCCCGTGCATGGCACGGGCAAATTTACTAGTTGATAATAGTTTCGAAGATTCAGAAGCGACAAAGAAGACATGTCACCAATTTTGTATTGAAAAAAGCAAAACAAAAACCTTACAAACCGATTTTTTCGAAATATTTTTTATGTTTCATACCACCTTACTACATTTACCCCTTCATTTGAAAAATTTTAAATACTAAAATATTACCTTTATACCCCCACACTCACTGTGGCAGGGTATACTAACTTTGTCACAACGTTTGTAACGCCCATAAGGAGGCGTGTCCGGTATGGAAAAGTATACATATTCTTGATCAGTATCACCTCCTGAGTCGATTTAGCGATGTCCGTCTGTCTGTCCGTCCGTCTGTCCGTTTGTCCGTCTGTCCGTCCGCACGATAGCGGTCGCAGTTTTGGAGATATCGACTTGAAACTTTGGGTACATGTTTTTCTCGTGAATACTGAGATCGAGTTCGAGAATCAGCCAAATCGGACAAAAACTGGGCGTGGCTCCCATACACCGAAAAAAAGGTAAACATTTTTTATTGTTGTATTCGATTGGAAATGTTTAGAAACGTATTTTTGACATGGTCCGAGGTCCCGCAGCCACATATATAAGTGTCTAAATGGGGTCTTGAGACCAATTTTTTTTTTTTTTTTGTGGATTCAATTGGAAATTTTTAGAAATGGATTTTGGACATGGTCCGGGCTCCAAAACCACCTGTAATTGGCTCAAAATAGGGTCTTGAGACCACAATTTTTTATGTTCGAGGTACTTCTTCCTACTGTGTGGGGGTATTTCAGCTTCGGTATAGCCGAAGATAGTCCACTCTCTAGTTTTTTTGCATATCTGACATTTTTTTTAAAAATTAGAAATAAAGTCAGTTGTCAAAAAGACATAATGTCAGTTGACATTATTTCTTTTTCATTCGGACACAATGTCAATTGACTTTGTATCTAAATTAAACGGAAATAATGTCATTTGACATTAATACCATTGACATTATGTCATCCCACCAAAAAAAAACACAGTCGTCGTTTCGACGAAGCATAACCAGATTTTTATTTCAAAAGAATTTCAAATTAACCGTCAATTTGGCTAATTTTTTAAGTAAATCTGACTCTTAAAATTTTTGACTTTTAAATTTGACGTCAAATGAATTTGTTGACGCGTGAAATGCTATCACTGGAATTTTTCAATACCAACTCAATAACGGTTATTGCTTGTTGCTATTCTCTGATTAATATGTTCTCTAATACTATTACAGATTGCAGGATGCTGACGGAGGATTTTTTGAAAAATTTGGTTCACTATTGCGACAAAAATCAAATTTGGAGGAAACCACACTTAAAACTTCACTAGCGCCATTTTCTGAAGAGGAAGGAGAAGATAATGACGATGGAGTATTTGAATCCAACATTAACGATCAGCAGGGCGTTGAAGAAAACGATTGCATGTCTGTGGAAACATTTAATTTGGAAAGAGACATAGACATCAACGAAATCAATAACAGAAAAGAGGAATTCATTGGAAAGTCCTTTGGAATGAACGTAAGTATTAGGAAGATTTTTTAAAAATAATAATTACATGACCCCTAATCACGAAATGGGAATTTTAGTTTATAGACGTAATTTCTGTCAGCGTATCAATTGCAAGTAATTTCCGACAAATTGTTAAAGGATAACGGGGTTTTTTGGTGCATATATTACTTTCACTGTCATGAATTCAAGCTGCTGCAGGTCATGAGTGTCATTTACATTAAAATGAATTTTCAGCAAGGGAAACACTTTTACGCTTTTTAACAGTTGCAAAAATATCCAATAAATATTTCCATTTGAACTTCTGCAAGACCAACTCGTGAATTGCCCTAATATTTATAAATTCGTACCACGTATAGTTTTGAAGTAATTCGCAGTTTTTTTTACCTTTATCTCTTACTTATATAAAATTCTTTGTGAGTTTGTAGGTTTGTATATAGGTTTGTATGTATGTTTGTTCCCTTATAACTCAAGAAATACTTGACCGATTTTAATGAAACACATACCAAAATGTAGGTAATTTCATTGATCTCATCATAGGCTATATGCCATTGCATTAAATTTGGGCGTTCGAGGTGGACAAATATTATTCTAAAATGCTATAATTTATGCAGTGTTTCACCGATTTCGCTGAAATTTTATATGTGGTTTTGGGAAATGAATTGGTAACATGTTGATTATGAAAATTTGCAGACCGGGAGGGGAATGGGCAGAGGGATGACTTGCAAAATCTATTTTTATTTCAGTTGCTTAAATAATACATATAACATTTCTACGTTAACATGAAATTACAAAATTATTGCGAGCGAAGCTGTGGGTATAAGCTAGTAGCAATAATAAATTAATGAATTAGTTCAAATCGTTCCACGTTTTCCTTGATTGCTAGACCCAAACGTTAGTAAAAGGATTCACAAGTGGCACGCACAATTTTTTGAATCATTTCTTCTCATATTTGTGTCAAGATTATTTTGAATCGGCCCACTATTTGACGCTTTGTGTTACCAATTTTACTGAACATGTATCCCTAAACACAGATCTGGTTATGATGAGGGATATTCTTTTGCAGTATTAAAATCGATAAATTTTTTCACATTTTCCTATTTTTGACATTGTTTACCAAACCATCACCTCGGACACATTCTGGAACCACTCTACCGCGAGTTTGTCTGTAAAAGGGATATTTTCTCTTCGGAAAACAACCTGCGTGCCAGAATGGCCATTCTCGACCATTAAGACTTGCTCGCTTTTAGCGTCTATCGCGATGTTGAATGAATTATAATGGATTTTGAGGTTCGTAGCTATTCAGAATAAAATTTCGAAAATTATGGCAAACTAAATTTTTTTAAAAATTATAGTTTGGCTTGATTGAAAACTACGACAGTTATTATTAGCCACCCTGTAGATAGATTTGTTTTCCAAAACATTTTGTTCAATTCTTCATAGAATTCCATCTTCATTAAACTGTCCGTTCTAAGATACGGAAATTTCGTGAAAGATGTGATTTTGTGTTCCTCTCGTTACAAATAATGTTGTTTGAAATTTTTAACGAAGCTTTTTATATGTATTGTAAATATATAGCTATGTGTCATGACCACCCATGGCATCAAAATAATGGTAATTGCAGAGCAATAATTCTACTTACAAACTAGAGAGTTAACTATCCTCTCGGAAATACCCCAACACTTCGAATATAGCAATAAAGAAATGTTAAAAAGAAATTTGAACTTGGTCTCAATTTTGAGGAGGAAAACGTGTACCCAACATTGCGACTCGATTTCTCTAAAAATGTTACCGCAATAGTGCGGACAGACAGACATAGCTTAATCAGTTTTCGACGCTGATCAAGAATATATCGACGCCCCTTAAGAAAAGTATAATGTTTAATTTCCCTTACGAAAAATATAATGTTTTTATTTGCAAGGAAAAGTAGTATGTTTCGTTTTTTAGGGTGAAGAATAAGTTATAAGTTATTTCGTTTATTACATCGAAGAGCATTATGTTTCACTGTATTGCTACGAAAACTATGATGTTTCGCTCATTGCGACGAAAACTAATATAATTGATTGTTTTGATATGGAAGGACCAACTTTTCATGCCATTTAAGCCAAATTGAACCACTGCGTTTTCACACACACACACACACACACACATTTCGGTCCTGGTCATGTACTGTTGACCATCATATTTCCAAACATGCTTCCGAAGACACATTTCCGTTTTTTTAGCCTGAAATATATGGCTTTTCGTAAGAAAACTTGAAATGTAATAGACTTCGTGGCAATACTGTGAATCATAATTCATAATCGTAAGGCATAATCGTAAGGCAATTGAAACATTATACTTTTCTTAAGGGGCGTCGATATACACTTTTCCATACCGGACACGCCTTCTTATAAGCGTTACAAACGTTGTTTCAAAATGTATATACCTTGCCACTGCAGTGTGTGGGGGTATAATAAACTAGTGTTAATACGATGATATTAGGAGAAAAAAAATAGAAGATGTAAAAATACAGAAAATTCCACTTTAAAACACAATTGTACAAAGATAGCTTTGTATCATGAATGGCTTAAAAGTTATTCCCGAAAAGTTATTGCACCAAAAAAGCATGTGACATATATGTTATCAATTCGTTGATTGCAAAAGGGGTGAACAATGTCTTGCACTAAATTTGTTTTCTCTTTAACTTCGTAACAGTAAATCTCCGATACATAAGATTTTGAGGGTAGTTGCGTGGTACAAGGCGCCGAAAAAACAAATATTCTGTATTTTGTCCGTGATTTCAAACGTGCACGTACATATACTATTTAAAGCTTAATGTACTTTAGAAAATAAATTTCATTAACATTTTGAGCTTTTTCTTTCAATTTTCTATAAATAAATGTATTCGGTAAGCAAAAGTGATTTGAAGAACTCTTTGCTTTTTGCTTTGCTTATGTACGAAAACAGAATGAAACTGAAAAACACAAATCAGCTCACGGTCATCATCAACATTTCGGACGCGGATAACCCAGCGCCTGGTGCTCAACAAATGATATTCAGTCCGTTGCGATCATTTCATTCATAATTGTTAATACGAGTATAATAAAGAACGATTGGTTTGGTAATATCTGCAATAGCACATGTGCAGTTGCAGTTGCAGCAGCAAATGATCTAGCAAATTGTCAGCTGCTGAATGCAGTGTGTTATTGTGACCATTTCGATTTTGAAAAACAATAAGCAGCAAAGTGAAATGTCTGTGTTAAGATAAAAAAAACGTTGCGTCACAAGAGATTATCAAATTTCTCTGTTTTCTGCAAAATTTGCGAAAATCTTTAAAATAAAATGAGTTATCTCTCTCTTCCGCGCTCACTGCCGAGTCAAAGTGCTCCGAATGCTTCAGAACAAAATGTCAAATATCTAAGTTTAAACGCGAGAACTCTTAAGAATGGACGCACACGAAAATTAGATAGTGCAGTGTCTTCTACCTTATCGCTGCATGAGTCGCCAAAAAGAATCTTGAACAGGAATGGAAGCATTTCTAGCAATCACTTTCGTGGAGTCCACAAGCATTTTTTAGAGAAACATGCAAAATCTGTGTGTCATTCGATGACAGTAAGTAAATATCACACATTTCTTTCGGCTTAAGTATGAATCGAAATGGACCGTTTACCGTATTCTATTAATAATACACAACTTTATTTTGTAATACATAAATTTTAGAAAAGCATCTTGAAAAAAAGGTTTTGAAGAGTTTTCTGAAACATTTTTACAACAACTCTATAGAAAAATGTTTACAAATGTATGGAAACTGTGTTTTTTGACTTAGGTTATTATTGCTTTTCGACGAGTTGCATCAATTCAGGAACCTTTTTTTTTTTTGAAGTAGGTATATACATTTTTTTACTTTAGTAAAATTGTGTTAATTGTTTTAGTTAACAATAATTTTAATTTGGTTAAATATTGTTTACCACCATTGGACGCAGATTTAATTAGGCTTTTGAGTTTTCGATAGAGAAAATATGTGTAAAACATGAAAAATTACATAAATTGTTACCAAATGCTAAGAAATGTAAAAAAAATTGTATTTTGAAATGGATTTGATACTAGTTATTCGACTTTTTATTCTTATCAATCGGTGTACAAGTTTTTCAAAAGGACTATCTTTTACCTTTCCATAGCACGTTTTAAATTAAAATTCGATGAAACATTACCAAAGTTATAAGAAAAATAGTATGGGACCTCTGAGAATCGTATAATCTTTTATCGTCATTTCAAAAAAAAAGTTCCTAATTGTCTCTTTTCGTTTCCGAGATAGAACTTTATTAAAAAGTCAATATGTAAATATTCAAATCGCGATTATTCGCGGAATTTTTCGAAAACATTTTGGTGGGCAAAAATGTATTCGTACCTCAATCGGAAAACATCATTATCTTAAAAATCCGAGACAAGAAATTTAAAAGTTGTCCGTTTCACGTTTTTTCACCCTTTATAAGTACATAGTTAAATACATATGGTGCCATATGAAATTTACCTTTACCTCAGCCCCCTTCAAAAATGAAAACAAAATTTTGGCGAGACCTACACTGAAAGAAAAAACATGTTTTAAAATTAAACATTTTTTTTTCAATTTGCATTTTAAAACTGCGTTTTTTCTGCAGTACTTTTATGTTTTAATTTTTAAAACACATGCTTTCAATTTCAATCGTCTTGATCTTTCGTTAGTCGTTTGAAATTGATAATATTGTTGTTCTTTTCTATTTCAAAAAATCGAAGCATAGTTTTAGTGTTTTTTTTTTAAATTCGAAGTATGCTTTTACTACCACATTTATTGCATATGTGATTAAATTTATATATGTTTAAGTATTGCATTTAAAAATGAATTTTTTTAACAAAAAAAATTTGTTTCCTAAAAAATACATTAAATATATTTACATTTACTTATATATTAAAGTTAATCAAAGTCAAATTCATTGTAAGTGTGCATTTATTTACATCAGTTTTATTCATGAGAGTTCAAAATAATTTTTTTTTTTAACATAAACTTTTTTTACAAAAAATACATATAAAATAATGAAAAAAAAGAAGGACAAAATTATAGGTATATTTTCATTGAACGTATAGCAACTGTCGCAAAATTCAAATTTAGACACGTACAAAAAAATATACCATTAAATGGAATTGTTGCCAAATGGCAACACGTGCATTTAAAAAAATCGCCTCAGCTACGAGAATTTAATTTTTGAATTTTTAAAAATGCAAACATGTAGTATGACTATTTCTTTACATTATTGCATCAACACTTTTTTTAAAATAATTTTTTTTAAACAATTAAATTTAAATTTCTTAAGTGATGTTTTCGGTAAAAAATTTCTTGCGTCAATATGGTGCTATCAAAAACGGAAATTGTTGCTATTCAACAAACCGAAAAAAAATGTTTATACAGAAATACTTCTAATAAACCAAAGAAAAAAATTGCATTAACTTTTTTTTTTGTAAATTGTACCGAGGCTGGTCCACGTAGTCTTAAAGTGTGATGTTGCCATATGGTAACAAATTCGGGAAAGGGTTAACAGGTGCAGTTAAAAAAAAAACGGTCGAAATATGAAATTTTGTTTACAAAACTTTTATAGTATTGATGTTGGGGTTATTCGGAAAACCACCTTTCGTATGAGTACCAAAGCACCTTAATCCGTTATGTACCTGGCGCGAAACCGATATCTCTTTTAAAAATGTACCTACATTTCAAACTCTTTTTTCTTAAAATTTATTCTAATTTTTAATCACAAAACTGCCTTTAATAAAATACCCTTTTTTTCGACCAAAAAAACTTTTTTCAAAAATTTTAAATATTTGAAATTAAACATTTGCAATTATGTCTAATACAATTTGTATTTGAAAGAGGTGTACCCGCCTTTTTTAAATGAATTTTTATATTTAACGAGCTCATTTTTGTTAATAATGATTTTGTATAGTCGGGTTCAAGCTCAAAATCAAAAGAAAAACAAAAAAATTAATAAACTTGTGTTTATGTCCTATTTTCGTAGGAACCGTTGTCAATTTCCAGCCAAAACTGAATGACAACAAAACGTTTTAATATTTTTTAACTGCCTATTGATGAATTGAAACGTCACATTGATGAATTGAGACTGAAATGATGTTGTTTCACGAATAAAATTTTAATGTTTTGTTACTTTTCTTTGATTTTTCATACACAATTTCATACAATTCATTCTGTAGAATTGGGATTAAACATAATAAAAAAAGAGTAAAAAACAAGTTTTTTAAAATATAACCCTTTAACCGACTAAAAAGCTGAAAATAAATTTCCCTGAAATTAATTTCAGCAATTTCGATTTAAAATTAAGGGTTTTTGGCTACTTTATTCCTAATATCTTTGCAGATTTTGAAGTCGCCAAAAACCCTTAATTTTAAATCGAAATTGCTGAAAATAATTTTCAGCTTTTTAGTCGGTCAAAAAACTTGTTTTTTACTCTTTTTTTATTTTCCTCTTTTTTTTTTTTATAAAAAAACTTTTTTCTCCCCCCCTTTTTCCCCCTTTTTTCCCCTTTTTTACTCTTTTTCCAAAATACGAACCTAAGTAAAAAATTTCAGAACTTTAAATTGGCTCCATCCCGCTCCCCTTTGCCCCCACATCCCCCTTTCCAAAGGGTACAAAATTTCATTTTGTCAATAAGAACTCACCTACCAAATTTCATCAATGTAGCTTGAAGGAATCGGAAGTTATGCCATGTTTAAAAAAAAAAGGTTTGAGTCCCCCCACGGCCCCCTAAGCCGTGGGGGGACTCTCTAACTCATGTGGAAGTGTATGAAAAAGCTCGCCGCAGATTTGAGGATATATATATATATATATATATATATACATATATATATAGTCCGCCCAAAGCAAGTTAATTAATTAACATGTAAAACAAGTGAGTAAGTTGCAGTCGGTCAAGCCGACTTATATATACCCTACACCTACTGGGCCATATTGGATCCGCCATCTTGAATTTCGAAAATGCGACATAAAATTCGAAATCAGCGACCCCAAATTCCCCCCTATACAAAATTTCATACTGTTTTGATGAAATCTTAAAATTTCGGCCGCCATATTGGTTCCGCCATCTTGAATTTTGAAAATGCGACATCAAATTCGAAATCAACGACCCAAAAACTCCCCTATACAAAATTTCATACTGTTTTGATGAAATCTTAAAATTTCGGCCACCATATTGGTTCCGCCATCTTGAATTTTGAAAATGCGACATCAAATTCGAAATCAACGACCCAAAAACTCCATTATACAAAATTTCATACTGTTTTGATGAAATCTTAAAATTTCGGGCGCCATATTGGTTCCGCCATCTTGAATTTTTAAATTCCGACATCAAATTCGAAATCAGCGACCCCAACAACCCTCTATACAAAATATTATACTGTTTTGATTTTCGTCCATATTTCGCCATAAAACAGACCATACATATTTTCAAGTTTTTCGTCCATATAAAATTCAACCCTGGTTATAACACTTTTGTGAAACAGAACAGGTTGTAGGTAATATCCTAAATACAATTAGTGTCCGACCGAAGGTGGTTTTTTCGGCCGAAGCCAAAGCCGAACTTCCAATTTTTTTTCACATTCGGCTAAAACCGAAGCTCAATATAAAGACAAAATTAAAAAAATATTAAAACATTTATTGAAAATGGTTTATATCTTAATGAACTCTTAGCAAGTGAATGATTATGTAAAATATTTATTCATTAAGTAAATTAATATTTAAATAATTCAATAACTCAATCGTGCACAATTAGAACGTTTTGATACTCAATAAACCAAACGTTTTAGATTTTAACGCTGAGCAAGATGGCGTTCCATTAAGTCAGGTTTCTGAGAAATTCAGGATCAATAAAATTTTGAAATTGAAAAAATTCAGTAATTTATCAAAGGTGAAAATTTGTACGATTGTTTGTTTTGAATATTTGAATGGTTTATTTTAGTACCATTAAATTTTTTTGATTATATTTTAACTCTAAGTTACAGTGAAAAATAACGTGGTACTCCATAAAGCAAACATATGGCAGACATATTGCTTCTTAACGGATTTGGGATGCTGATAAAGATGGTTCCAAAGAAAGTGAATTTTAAACTATAACGCGAAATTGGCAAAAATAGTGTATAGGTTTGAAAAAATTCCATGGTTGCTAAATTCTGTAGTAACTCTTGTGTGCAATGATTGATTCAAAAAAAATTGAAATTGTTAACCTTTTACATATTTTTGACATTCAGCCGTACATTCGGCTTCGGCCTTTATATTGGCCGACGCCGATTATGAACCGTATGTGAAATTTTAGACCGAATGTGGCCGATCCCGAAGCCGAAGCCGAAAAATCGGTCGGACACTAAATACAATTTAACTTTTCAAGTTAAATATTTTTAGCATTGAGTATGCTCAGTTAACAAACTACCAAAATGAAATAAAAACTACCAAACTACCAAAATCAACTCGAGACTACCAAATTTGGTAGAAAACTGACAAAGTGGCACCGCTGGTTGTGGTTCAGCGGCTATAAGGAGAAACGCGTTTCCACGAATATCTCGTAAACGGTGCATCCAATGGGAAATCTCCTAGTATCGTTTTGAAGAGAATGGCACCGCCTACTTTTAAGCTAAATATGTTTTTCGTAAAGTTGATTGCTTGTATTGTATAACAGGTCAAAGTTGTGTAAATCTGTTTTTGTGTAATATCCTACAAACTGATGGATGCACGTTGACGAGACTTATTACGAATTTTGTAGATAATAAAATTCTCTACAACTTTTACGTACAACATTTCCTTGTGGGGTAATTGGTTGTGGGGTAATTGGAATTGACATTGCACAAATTAAATTAAAATTGCGCTAATAAAAAGAAAACCTCTTAGACTAATATAAAAATCAATTATATTAATTGTTCAGTTCTGATTTACATATATAACTATATATCGCTCTGCAATAAAGACACAACTCAAAATTCGGGTCCTTGGAGTCATGAATGTCACTAGTCCTCACCCTACCAGCACATGCAACATATTTCGAAGAAGAAGAAGCAGAATTTGTTGCATAAAAGTTTTGATGCTAAAAAAAAAATATAAATCGTAAATTTTGCAACATAATAAGTTGCAAAAAAGTTACGAATATGTTTTCTGCAACATAATTCCGTCGAAGTTGTATAGATGTTGCTTAATTGTTGTATTTCTATACATTTGCAACATAAGTGGGCGGAGCCTATTTTTTCATAGATATGTTGTAACGTAGTTACTTTGTTAATTGTGAAGAAGAAAAGACAATGTTCGCATTGAAATACTTCAAAATGAATAAAAAGATTTCTTTTACTCAAAAAGACAAAGTGTTATGAAAAAATTAAAAAGAAATGGAAATTTGATGAAAAAAGAAACTATTATTAAAGAGGGTGACTTGCACTTTTGTACTATGATTCTATTACAAGATATCGCCTTCAGTCCGTTCACAGATATCTGGTCCGACGAACGACGTCACTAGATATTTCTTGTCACTTTGGCAGAAGAAAATTTTTAAATAAGCATCTTTCTGTGCACGTTGACTGTCAGAAAAACGCAAGCAAGAAATAGCTGTTCGAGTGAAAAGAAGTTCCAGTGACGTCACCAGAAAATAACGATTACAACGGTTAACGAGAACGCAGCATAATTGAGTCTATCCATTTCGATATTTTCACAGTTGTTCTGAAAAAACTTTTATAACAAAATAAAAGTTTATTAATAGTTCCTGCAACATAAAAAAAAGTTTTTTGCTACTTTTAAATCCACTAGGTTAAAATATTTCTACCTGTATTTTTTATTTTTGTTTATAATTTATTTTGGATATAAAATTAATAAATATGATCAAAAAATGCTTTTGCATGATATTTATAAGATCTGGGTTCCGGGAAAAAATTTTATCAAATAGGGTTTAATTAAAAACAAACAAAATTTTGTATTTTAAAAATGTTTGCTTATATTTATTATTTTCCGAGGCGCGTGAAAAATATAAGGTGTAGAATGATATATTTCACAGTAAGTCTTCAAGCGTTTGGAAAATATTTCTTCATACGATCGAGAAACTTTCATTTTAATGTCCCATATATTTATGTTATTGTTGCTTGATGTTATTTTATAAATGACACAAACTATCCAATGGTTTGGAAATGAAAAATATATTTGCAACATATTTTAATGAAAAATATGTTTCAATTAATTTTTTTTATTCATCATTCATTTTTAATTCAGAAAATTTGTTGCCAATATGTTGCGTAAAACATAATCGCAACCTTAAATATATTACATTTAGTTCCGCCTCTTGCGCTAATTTGGTTGCATGGAAGTTATGAAGAACGTTTTTTCAACCAAATTAGAGTACATGCATTTGTTTTATTACCAGTTGAAAATACCTCAAAGCAACGAAGGGTGCTAGTTGGGCAGACATTAATGTACATGCTGTCAAAAGACGGAATTCATATCTTTAGTTTTTAATGTATTTTAAACGTTTTTAAACGTTTTTCAATACTTTCCAAATGCTAAAATTCATATAAAATACTCAAAGTTAAAATTTTAAATCGTGGTTTTCCAACAATATTATTTTTTGAGTTGTGGGTTTATTGCAGGGAATGAGCGATATGTTTATAACCCTTATATTAACTTGCTTTTGCTTGACTTTGGTATAGGCCTTCGGCGTCGGCCGAAGTAATAAATTGTTCGTTTTACCTCAGAATCAATTTTTTGGTACTTAGATGAAATAGACTTACAACGCTTCAGTGTTCACTATCATAAAATAAGAAATTTGCATCTTGAATATTTTGTTAAAATGTCGACTAAGTTTAGGGTGTGCTAAATTTTTCCCAAATTACTTGAGAGCTGGAATCTAACCTTCAGAGCTCAATTTGTTTTGGAAAAGATTTGTTCTTTTTGAAGGTTTGCCGTACCAGTCATTTATTTGTATTTTATATATTTTATGATCATGGAAAAAAGAAACACATTCCAAAAAAATGCTTATTATATTTGAATCTTCATTTTGTAAACAAAAATTCCTAATTTTCAAAAGAAAAAAAGTATGTAATTTATCCACAATACTTCCACTTTATCTACATACTAGTATATACTTTTTGATGCTCAAGTTTTCACAACTTTGATGTAAACAACTAAATCTCAAATGAACTAAATTGTATTCTACATGCTTAAAAACAGATTGATGATTTGTATGAAGAAATTCTGTTTGAAATTTCCAATAACATTGGTTGCGAAACAAACGATGTGTGTGCCGAAACACTGATCGAATTTGCACAAGAAGCATTTAAAATTTCCAATACCAAACACGAGGAGATACTGGAAGTGGCCCAGAAAAAGGAACCACCTAAGATAAGGCTAAATGTGGAGATTATTAAGGCGGAAAATTTGCTACCAAAAGATTCGAATGGCTTTTCGGATCCATTTGTGACGCTATATTTGGAATCGAACGGATCTCATCGGTACAACTCATCGGTAAAGCCGGCAACTTTGAATCCAATATGGGAAGAGCATTTTTCATTGTAAGTCAAATACTACATGTTTTTCATATATCAATAATCATTTTTACTTATTCCACAGGCCAATTGTGGAAAGTCCTCGAAATGAAGTATTAATAATTGAAGTTTGGTTAGTATAAAATAGTTAAAATTTCATAAAAACTTTAGTAAAAAATTCAGATTTTTATTGAGCTTTTCATAATTTATGTATTAATTATGGGGAAAGAGGAGTACAACAACTAAGCAAAAACTCAGTCTGGCAGAGTGTACAGCTGTTTGGGATCCAGCCACGGATCCTCGTCAGCACTCTTTATGCATTTTACTTTATCCAAGCGACGCTATAAGTAAGTATTGGTATGACGCACAAGAGAATTGTTTCTCCTTTGCATCACACGCCAACTCACTGAAGCAGCGAATGGTAAAATGCAGCAAACTGAATTTTTACTTGTTGTTGTATAGCAACCTACTACTATGCCTGGTTGAAGAATTTCCTCAAAGTCCCAGCAAGCAAGTTGCATGGCAAATGAATTTTTACATTGTGTGTGCTCTGATACACACACAACAATTCACTTGCCAGAAAATACAAAAACAACAAAATTGTTTTTGGTTTAATTGGCGTACCCTCCATATGTTTATTTAGTAAAAAATTCAGATTTTTATTGAGCTTTTCATAATTTATGTATTAATTATGGGTTTTAGCTCATTTTCCAAAAAATTCATTTTGGAAAGAGGAGTACAACAACTAAGCAAAAACTCAGTCTGACAGAGTGTACAGCTGTTTCGGATCCAGCCACACTCTGCCAGACTGAGTTTTTGCTTAGTTGTTGTACTCCTCTTTCCAAAATGAATTTTTTGGAAAATGAGCTAAAACCCATAATTAATACATTTCATAAAAACAACAAAAAATCTAGTGAATATTAATATAGTATTCAGTCTTTTGTATGGTTTTATACCTATTTAATGAGTTTTTGTACAAGGTATGCTTTAAAGTTCACATTTCATACATGATATGCATATATTGCACAATTGCTATATGTAGGAAAGGGTGCCACCTACTGGCACCATAAGGTTTTGAAGCCATAACTTAAAAAACTTTTTACAATATTTAATGACCAAATTCTACGAGTGATCAGCAGTTACTAAACGAAAATGACGAAGGGCCAACCAAATAAATGGCGTGATATAATTGGAATTCGTTTTTAAAACCGACAAAAAATTGCAGACTATTGTGCTTGACTCTGTGGAAGTCCTCTTTGTACCGGTCATGGGACCGTTCTTTTTGAGGTAATTGACTCCAAATGTCCTGAAGGGTGGGTTTTTTTAAATTTTTTTTTTAACGAGGAGTAAAAGCGTTAAAAGCCTCAGTCAGTGTGAGATTTTAACTCTCGCGTACGGGTGGGTCCTCCCGGTACCACCGTCAGGTATTTCGTCGGAAGGCCGTAAGAGCTTTATTGCTCAATCGTCAGTTTTGGTCATTAGTCTACCGTCCCCGTTGCATCGGGAATGACGCCTGCGTGGCGTAAACGTATTCGTTCAGCATGTCTTCTGCGTTCAGTGCGTCGAAGCTCGATCATTATTTTCGCTGCTGTTTCCTTGAAGGATTCCCATTTTTGTGATGTTTCACAAATAGGAGCCACCGTGTTCGTAAAAGTTGGGGCCTCGGCGAAGGCCACCGTCAATTCTGATCGCTCCTTACAGTACAACAGGATGTGTCTGGCATCTTCTATCTCGTTGGGGCAGTTGGGACAAAACGGATCATCTTCGTGCTTGAAGCGATGAAGATATTGCCTGAAGCAACCATGACCACTGATCAACTGTGTCATGTAATAGTCGACTTTTCCATGTTTGCGGTCTATCCAGTCGGTGATATCTGGAATCAAAGCAAATGTCCATCTTCCATTTTCCGACCTTTCCCACCGTCGTCGCCATTCCCAGATGCTGCGTCTTCGCTCATCCACCCTTGTTGATTTTTTGCCTGCTGCGCAGATGCGTTGGAGTTCGCGGGCCAGTATATCTATCGGTGGCATTGCCGCGATCACACCGATGGCATCATCCGAAACAGTGCGGAAAGCACTGGCTACTCTCAGTGCGCTATGCCGATATGTCGCCCTAATACCAGCTATGTACGAAGCCGTCTGCGTGGCGTCTGCCCATACTGGTGCAGCGTAGAGCATAATGGAGCTTGTCACTCTTGGCTGCGAGAAGGTGAAGGTGAAGACCTCACGCTTTTTTCGGGTGCTCAGGAGAACCGCCTCCGTTTTTTGCGCTGCCAGATTCAAATCCGCACCGTCCAATCACCTCATGACTCTCCATGCAGCGCTACACTTCGTCTCCAGCGTGTGAATGTGTTTCGCTACAACCACCAGTGCGTCATCCGCATATCCGACCAAAGTGGTGTCAATGGGGAGGTCAATCTTCAGGACGCCGTTGTAAATGGCATTCCACAATGGTGGTGCAAGTACCGAGCCTTGTGGGACACCACTTTGTATCGCTTTACGCTATCGTCGGTATCGTACAGCAGCACTCTGTCCTCGAAGTAGCTAGCGATAATTCGCTGTAAGTACCCCGGTACATCGAAACTGCCTAGTGCCTTCATTATAAGAGGCCAGCTTGCTGAGTTGAAGGCATTTTTGACATCAAGCGTTACCACAGCGAAGTACTTTTTGTCGTCACCTTTCCCAACTTGTAGCATCGTGTGCGATCCTCATCACAGCCTGAATGGCGTCAACCGTTGATTTTCCTTGGCGGAATCCAAATTGTTGCTTGGAGAGACCAGCCGGTCCTTCAAGCGTCTCCTGCAGTCGGTTTACGATGATGCTCTCCAATGCTTTCCCCATGGAGTCGAGCATACACAGCCGATGGCTGGTCGGGCTGCTTTCCAGGCTTCAGTAATAGCACCAGCTTCTGATAATTCCAGAAGAAAGGGAAAGTACCTTCATTGCGGCAAGCGGTGTACATTTTGGCAAACGTCTCCGGGTTCGCTCTGATTGCTGTTTTCGTTGCTACGTCGGGGATGACCTCTAGTCCCGGTGTCTTCTTGTCGGCAACTTTTCGAAGCGTATTCGTCTTCTGTCACAGCTGAGACGTGTCCTACACCCATAGGCAGGTGATAGTGGTGCACCCGTCTCCCCTGTGGAGGAAAGTGTGCAGCTACCACGTTGTCCATGAGTGCAGGATCCAATGGTTGAGGTGACCTAGGCCCTCTTACTCTGCTCATCACCACTTTATAAGCCTTTTCCCATGGATCGATGTCAGCACCGTCACGTAATTCTTGAAGCAGGAGTCCTTGCTGGTACGGATCGCCTTCTTAAGCCGTAGGCAATATTCTTTGTACACATCGTGCAGTTGTTGCCACAGCGGGCGACTGCGGTTGTCTACGCGCCCGGTTGCAACATATTCTACATTGAGAAACTTCCTCATTCCACCAGTACACGGGTTTCCTGGTAGGCACGTGGGTCCTCCTCGGCATTGCTGCGTCGCATGCTACGCTTAGTTTGTTCTTGATATTTGTCGCCATGTTAGTTGCTTCATCATCCAAATTTTCCGCTTCCTTCCATACCAGCTGAAAAACCTCCGCGTCAAAGGAATCCAACCCTTGGTCTGTGCCATAGGTACCTTACGCGAACGAGTATTGCGTTGCACTTCGATGACGATGGCTCGGTGATCACTGTGCGTGTAAAAATCGTCTATGCTCTATGTGCTGTTACATGCGATAGAATTGTGTGCGAAGGTTAGGTTCACTGCCGACCGCTTCGTACCTGCCTCAAATATGTGTTGTCCATTATTTAGGATCTCGACGTCCAAAGTAGCACTCCATCAAGAGCCTGCCCCTTCGGTTTGTACTTTTACTACCCCTTGTTGTAGACCACGCATTAAAATCGCCAGCAATAATTGTCGGGGACTTTGTTTGTGCTTCCATCACCAACTCCGTTAGCATCCGTTCGTACTGCCATATGTCCATACTAGGTGGAGCATAACACGAGAAGACGTAAACTCCATCGAATTTTATCCAGGTAAAGCCATTGTTAGCTACTGGCGTTCTGTTCTGGCACACTTGTCACCAAGTGCCCATATCGCCGCTTTACTGGGTGCGTCCGACGTCCATTCGCATTCTTTTAAGTTGTGATGCTGCTCGCATAGGATGGCCAGGTCGAATTGTTGCTCGAAAATGTTCTGCTGCAACAAGTCCTGAGCTGCAATACAGTGGTTGAGATTAAGTTGGATGATTTTCATCGTCCACCTTTTTGCACCGCCTTCTGACGTACTGGACAGCGAGAGCTTCCAGCTGCGTGGCTTACGTCACACAGTGCGCATTTTGCATTGTTTGTGCATGCCGCTGCGAAATGACCCTCGTTTCCACACTTCCTGCAAACATTGCTGCGGTCTACCCGTTCTTTGCAATTCTGTGCTATGTGGTTGAACCCCCAACATTTGAAGCACCTCTTCGGCGAGACGCTCTCACGTACTCGGAAGGACACCCATCCAATTCAGAACCGCTGCATCTTTACCGCCTTCGCTGCATCATCAAATGGCAGCACGACGTATGCCGTTTGTGTGCCTTGATGACTTTGTCGCTTGCGTATCGCAGGGTGACATAAGTCGTCAGGTCGACTTATGTCACCCTGCGTGTGTAGAGCATCGCAAATTTCGTTTGGGTGGGTCACTCTGACCAATTGAACTAAAAAAATGATTCGTAAGATTTTATTAGCAAAATAAATGGAATAAGTGAAAAAATGGGTTAAAATTTTGTTTCGCTGTCTTCAGCTTCCTCCTGATATTCATATTTGCATATTGGCACATTTGAAGTGAACAGCACGATGTTTGCACGATGTTGTGTAAGGGTGCCAACAGGTGGACACTTTTGCTATTCTGACATTTCACAATAATGTTCCATTGTTTGTCGAAAACGTGCAAATTAAAAACAAACTAAGAATTCCACTCATATTTAGTTGTTCTATATCGATGAAAAACACTTGAAAATTCACTTAACAAAGATGAACCATTTTAGATCTGACTCGATTTTTTAGTAATTTTTTACTTTTGATTTATGAAAAGTTAAGGGTTAATGAGATGACACTTTGACACTAAGCACATTACCGCTGTCGTCGCCACGAAGGTCAGAACTAAGGCATTCAATCCCGGGATCCCGAAATCCCGGGATCCCGGAAGTTTTCTCAATCCCGGAATCCCGGGATTTTGAGTCCGGAATCCCGGGATTCAAAAATGCATTTTTTTTATGCATTGTTTAAGATATTTTTGACGTTTTTCCACAAAAAATTTAGTGCTCAAACACACAAAAATTTACAAGATTTTTGTCAATAACGATTAACAAACAATTTTTATCGATTTGAATAAAATTGTTTTCAATTTAAACTATTTTTTTTTTCAAAAAAGATATATGTTAAAATTATTTTGTTGACCGTATATTGTTGACCGTTTAGCATGAAATGGAGCTGGCAGAATTTTATAATTATATTCGGATTCAGCGTGGCAAAAAAAATAATTGGTTCGATCAATCTAATTTAACAAGAATTACTTTTTGTTTGACTATATTTATTTAAATATAATTTGTTCTGTTTAATGTAATATTTATTAAATATGTTTTCTTTGTCGAATTAAACTTAAAATATTGTTGAAACAATTTTTTCTTTAATTTTATATTAACTATTATATTTAATTGGAAAATCCCGAAAATCCCGAACAAATCCCGGGATCCCGGGATTGTAATTTCAAATCCCGAAATCCCGGGATTTTCAAAAACACTTCGGGATTGAATGCCTTAGTCAGAACTGATGGGTGCCGGTAGCTGGGCAGTGCCAGTAGGTGGGCACTAGGCATGTCAATCCCGGGATTTTTTTCAAAAATATGCCTTTTATATTGGGAAAAAATTAATCAATTAAATTCTATCTGTTTAGAAAAAATTTATAAATTCAGGAGCTTTTTCTATCATGAATAATTTCTTTCTGAATGGTTTAGTTTTATCAAGGACCATAGTTTTTCATCCAAAAAATGTTTGATAAGCATTCAGGAAAAAACTTCGAAGTCGGATATTTTGGAAAATTTAATGTGTTTCATTTGATTTTATTGGTTTGGAAAAATTATTTATTTTGTTTAAAGAAAAAAATTAAATAAAATTGGCGAAAAGTTTATTGATATACTCGTACATAAACTATATGAGTTTTACATATAAAAATATGCAATACGCATTGCAGAAACTTGTACCAATGCGTGAGGGCAATTTAGGCATATTTTCATTACGTCAACAAATTTAAGCAAAAAATAGTTCCAAACTGACTATAAAGCACTCAAATCCATTTTGTTTAAATGGAAATCGGATCAAAAAATACATCGAACATCGCTCGGGACATGAAATACAAATTCCAATTCCGTATATTAAAATGTGCGACAAAATGTTCAGGTTGTTCGAGAAGTTGATCGAGAAATGTGGATCAAACGATACATTTTTCAAATGATCTTATTCTGACCGGAAACCTAAGATTCCAAAGACCTAATCTATTCAAATTAGTGTTTTATTCTACATATTTTAAAGTTATCCAAACTTTTTTCTAATATTCCAAATCATAGGTGTTATAAATTCAATTTAAAAAAAATACAATCAAAACTTTGGATATTGTTAGATTATTTGCGCAATTTCTAAAATATTATAGTATATGCAACGTTTGTAACGCCCATAAGGGGGCGTGTCCGGTATGGAAAAGTATATATATTCTTGATCAGCATCACTGCCGGAGTAAATGTCCGTCTGTCCGTCCGTCCATCCGTCCGTCCGCACGATAGCGGTCGCAGTTTTGGAGATATCGACTTGAAACTTTGGGTACATGTTTTTCTCGAGAATCAGCCAAATCGGACAAAAACTGGGCGTGGCTCCCATACACCGAAAAAAAAGGTCAACATTTTTCAAGTCTTTTTTATAACCCTTATATTAACTTGCTTTGGGCGGACTAGATATATATATATATATATATATATATATATCCTAAAATCTGCGGCGAGCTTTTTCATACACTTCCACATGAGCTAGAAGCTGAAATTTGGAACACTGATAGAACTCCGGTGACAATGCATTCTATTAAATTTTGGGGTCCATCAGAGGCGTAGGGGGCCGTGGGGAGACTCAAACTTTTTTTTTTTAAACATGGCATAACTTCCAATTCCTTCAAGCTACAATGTTGAATTTTTTACCATTTGGAAAGGGGGGTGTGAGGGCAAAGGGGAGCGGGATGGAGCCAATTTAAAGACCTAACTTTCGTATTTTGTAAGCTACAAGGCTGAAATTTTTTACTTAGGTTCGCATTCGGGAAAAAGAGTAAAAAAAGGGGAAAAAAAAGGGAAAAAAGGGGGGAGAAAAAAACTTTTTTTTTTTAAAAAAACAAAAAAAGAGGAAAATAAAAAAAGAGTAGTGCGTCATTCGATTGGAAATGTTTAGAAACGTATTTTTGACATGGTCCGAGGTTCCGAAACCAAATATATAAGGTTCAAAATTAGGTCTTGAGACCAATTTTTTTTTTTGGTCGATTTGTTTGAAAATTTTTAGAAACGGATTTTGGACATGGTCCGGGTTTCAAAACTATTTATAGGTAGATCAAAATGGGGTCTTGAGACCACATAATTGTATGTTCGAGGTACTTTTTCCTACTGTGTGGGGGTATTTCAGCTTCGTTATAGCCGAATATAGTCCACTCTCTAGTTTTTTTTCACATTTCCTTCATTCTTTGACTTTATTTTGGAAAAGTACCTCCTACAGCAAGAAAGTACCTTCTGCTTGCGCACAAAAATAAGGGTGGTTTCAGACTAGGTATGTCCATTCCGGGATCCTGGGATCCCGCCTCTTTGTTAGTCCCGAAAATCCCGGGATTCGCACTGAGTAATCCCGGGATTTTCGGGACAAGTTTTATGAACAATTTTTTTTTAAATATGCCGTCTATAATTGCAAAAAATTATTTAATTAAATTTTTCATCCAAAAAATGTTGATAAAAAATGCACCGTTTAAATAGCATTTTTGCATTTTTCATTGAATATGATAAAAAATTCATCTCGCCAGACTAAAAAAACTCCGATATTTTCATTTTAAAAAAATTTTTTTAGCTTATCATGTTCTGAACTTTTTCTAGAGTGAATTTTTTCTACAATGAACAATTTTTTAGCAGAAAATTTAACTCTCATGCGTTTTTGTCTCTATATTATAACATTTTTCAAACAAATCTAGTCTAGAGTGATGAGTTTACATCCTATCGTAAAAAGTTTACATGTTTTTAATGATATGGTTTTCCTCCATAAAATGCATATTTAAATTTTGGAAACTCTTATGTGCAAGTTAATACCCTACTATACTATATAAAGGTACTCCACTTTAGCTTTAAATTCATCCATAGTATAGTCAGCGAATTACAATATACATAAAGAATCTACATAGAAGGTTCTGGAAAATTCCATATTAATAAAGAAAAAAAGAGAAGCTTCCAGAAACCTTGAATTTCACAACGACGCTTCTCCATTTCATCATCTTCTTTGTCTTTGGTGAAGAACATAGAAATTGGTGTTGTCAGCAACTTAATACTTATAAATACTGTAGCTAGAAGATAAGTCGTCAGCAGATTATAATACTGAGTTTTCGTAAAATAATGATTGTATTAATCGACTTGAATCGGCTTTTTTTTAAAATCCGAAAATACCCGGAATACAAAATTTTTGCATTGAAAAATGCAACATGCAAATATGCGATTTAAACTGTTTTAAGAATTGATCTGGGAGACACGGGTACTCCTTTTACCCCCTCTAACAGAATCTATTCGTCCCGATCATGTGCATGTCCAAAAGTTGATATTTGTAGAACGGTGTTTTACAATAAGGCGTGTCCGGTATGGAAAAGTATATATATTCTTTCCGTCTGTCTGTCATTTCGCACGATAACTGTCGAAGCTTTTGAGCTATCGACCCCAAATATTGGGATTCCTCTTATTTTGGCTGGACGGTATTGAAAATGGGCAACATCGGATAAGAACCACGCCTACCTCCCATACAAAATGGCCGCCAAATTTGTATTATTTTCGTCTATCTTGAGAAATACTAAAACCGATTTGGACGCGATTTTTTATTTGGTTGGAAATGATGCCGGGAACGAAATGGGAATGAAACTGGAACGAAATGGAATTGGACCGGAACAAAATGAAATTACAACAAAATTTGTAAATGGATCAGGAAACTAAAATTATCGATAAATATTGGAAAATTATCCATAAATATTGGAAAATTATCGATAAAATATCTATAAATTATCGATGAAAAATCGATAAATTATCGAAATATTATCGATAAATTATCGAAAAATTATCGATAAAAAATCGAAAAATTAATTAATAATTCTCTTACTAGTTTTTTAGCTGTTTTTGTTTTATCAATATATTTTTACCAATCAAATTAAAAAAAGTTTATCTGTTTAGTTTGGTAACGCGAAATAATTTCAAACCCCCAAACCTCCAATTGGGTTCGCCTCTGGTGGGTATATTAAAAGCTATTCAATTCGATGTTAAAAAACATTTTTTACTAACTTTTGGTTGAAATGAAAAAAATCCAAATCCCGGGACCAATCCCGGGATCCCGGGATTACATTTTTAAATCCCGAAAATCCCGGGAAAAAAAAAATTTCAGCTCAGCCAGGATTTGAATGCGGGACGTAAGGTTTATAAGTTACGCTCATACACGCTGTGCCACTGAGCTACTTTCGTTCTGGTCGATAAAAACAAAGCTTATATCGAATTCGTTTAAACGTTTATTAGAAATTAGTCTTTAATTTGCAGCAATTTAAAAACGTTTCCAATAAAAGTAAAATGAAATACTTATTTTGAAAACGTTTTTAAATTGTTGCAAATTTTATTTATTATTTGCGGAAAAACGACTTAATTTGGAGCAAATGTTTTTTGTTTGTTTTTTCGTTTAAGTTTGTATTCAAAAGTAGTATATTTGCAGCAAACGTTCTCCAAACATAATAATTCTTTGAGTGAAGACCCCATTTTGAGCCATAGGTGGTTTTAGAGTTTCAAACCATGTCCAAAATCCATTTTATAAAATTTCCAACCACCGAAAAAAAATTTCGTCTTAAGACCCCATTTTGACCTTTAGAAATGTGGTATTATGCTTCTTATTCTAAAAGTGCATTTCAATAAGAGCAATTGGACAAAAGGCAAGCACAAGAAAAACCAACGCAACGAAAAAATTTTGATTTTAAAAAATAATTTAAACGATTAAAAATAAAAACGAAAAACAAATGTTTCGTTTAGTAGAAGTTAGCTAGACAAAATAGCTTTATTACATTAAATACTTGTTTTTGACTTTTCAAGCAAAAATAAGTTTCGTTGTGATGATTTCAGATTGGTGGTGAACGTGACATCGCCCATTCACTAAAAATAATATTCAAATGACGCAATTTTTGAGCTATCGACTCCATATTTCTTTTTTACTTTTATTTGGATGGTATTGAAAATGGACAACATCAGACAAAAACTGAGCCTATGAAATAGTAAATTAACAATTTGTATACCCCCACGCTCACTGTGGCAAGATAATGTTAACTGTCGCCGGCTTTGACGTTTTGGGTCTGATTTATCCTCTTCATATAATAGTGAATATATATTTTGCCCAAGATTTATGGGCTTTATACTTTCTCTTTAAAACCTTAGGCGTATTCGTATTTTTGGGATTGGTCGTTCTAGGCTTTTGCAATATAGGGTCTGGCTTTTGCAGGTAGCGGTGCATGGCTGTCTGCACTGCCGTACGTGGAGTGTTTTTCTCTGTAGGGTTTGCGCCAATTGCATCATTCGTATTTGCTGACTGAGGCGTATGCAAAGGGTTTTTGTTATCAGTGCATTTATTTATAGGGTCTGGCCTAAGAGTAATAGTAGTAATTGCACTTGCCAACTTGGGTTGAGATGCTAAAAATGCCGGGGAGCGTAACAATCACAGGTTGCGATGCATTCGCACTGCTCGCACCTTTTGGTTGCATGGCAAAAGCTTTCATTTGTGAATTCATCGTAGCACTAGCTGATGCTGATATAAAGCGGGATAATGAATTCTGTGAGAGAGAATTCTTGGGGTTATTTGATTTATTTTTTAGTATATGGAGGGGGCTTCGATAAGCCACTTGCACTTTCACAATGTAATTTTATTAAATCTGTAGGACCAATTAAAACACGCCCGTTCGACATAATCTTTATGTCGTTGTAAATCATTACAACTTCCATCAATTTCACTCAATTTCATTCGATTTTGCTCGTTTATACCATGTTTTAAAGGTAAAAAAATGTCCCAATAGACTGCATCCGAAAACAATTTCACGGTAGGGCTGTTTGCGGTAGGTACTTAACGGATTAAGATATACTTATACGTATACCTTTTTATATGCAAAGGAAACAAACTAGTCTAATCGGACAGTTTCTAAGTTTTTGAACCGGTGCACACTTTCTTTTGACGCTGACTGTAGATAGTATCCTTCGCGAAATGTTCGAATTTTGTGCCGCGTGGGATATTTTACACTTTTATTCCGTTTTTAAGATGGTTTTTAATTTTTTTCCTTTGCTTTGATATCTGGCAACACTACATACAAGGTAAATTTAGAGATAACAAAGTAATAGAAAAAAACCACTGATACACAATGAAATAAAAACAAATCATGTAAAATTGAAGTTGCCTGCCTTTCAATTTTAATTTCTTGTCAAAATTTGTTATTTTGATGAGAATTGTATCATTCCATTTGTTTTTCATATCATATTGATACTATTTTTGTTAAATTGGTATGAAAAACAATAAATTGATAGTATCACGTTTTACACTGCATTATCAATTCACAACATCAAACTTGCTACTTATCAATTAATATCCTATAAATACTACGTAACTCCCGTAATTTTATAGAAATAGTGATAAGAATTCACATACGACCACAGCCGGCTCAGCCGTGCCACCATAAAAAAGGGCGTTGGATAATTTTAGATTGCCTATAACTCTGCCAATTTTTCTGTGCCAAAATGCGAAAAAACCATTTTGTAATGAAACAAATGTGCTTATGAATGAAAAAACATGATCACTTTGCAAATTATCCATGGGAAAGTGATTATTTAGTTTTTCGATGCTCAATTTCATCAAATTCTAGTGTAGTAACGTAATTAAAGTTCTGAAAATTCTATTAAATTCAAAAAATTATGGAAGGGCGTAAATTTTACAAGGGTTTGATTGAAATATTAGCCGGTGAAATGCTGGAAAAAAATTGCAGTAAAAATTAAGTTTTACTGCAATCTACTGTAATCAGTAAAACTGTACTGCTAATGCAAACTAAATTTAATTATCAGTAAAACCTTACTGAAGAATGCAAATTAAATTTCAGTATCAGTAAAAGATTACTGATTACTGCTATTTGTAATGCACTTTATATATAATGCACGTATATAGTGCCCATTAAGGCTGCCCAAAAAAAATAGATACATCATTTCCGTACTTTTTCTGGTTCGTTTAGTCCTAAAAATGAGATCAGTGAAGTTTGGATGTTGTCGGACCAGGTTTGATAGACCCAACTAAACCCAGAAGCTTATTTTTGCTATTGAGCTAGTTTTTTAAATACATTTTTTTACTTTTGGTTTCTTAATTCAAGTAGCTTTCCAATGAGGTGCCAATAGCCCAATTCGGATCAAAAATGTTGAAGCCATAATAGCATATTTACAAGTTAAAGAATACTTTATATTGTAACTAGCTGTTACATACCCGGCGTTGCACGGGTTGTATACAATTTTAAAATAAATATATATAGGAATTTTCGACAACTTCAATGGCGCTGTAGTTTATGGTTTATTACCCCCCGTAAAACTTGGTGCCAGTTGTAATCCCACTCGGCAAGAATCACCCAAAAAAAGTCCAAGGACGCATTTGGTGGCAGCTGTAATCCCACCCGGTATGATTCAGCCAAAAAAAGTCCAAGGACGCACTTGGTGGCAGTAGTAATCCAACCCGGCATGATCCACCCAAAAAATCTCCAAGGACGCATTTGGTGGCAGTTGTTATCCCACCCGGTATGATTCACAAAAAAAGAGTCCAAGAACACACTTGGTGGCAGCTGCAATCCCACCCGGCATGATTCAGCCAAAAAATGTCCAAGGACGCTCTTGGTTCCAGTTGTAATCCTACCCGGTATGATTCAATCAAAATATGTCCAAGGACGCTCTTGGTTCCAGTTGTAATCCTACCCGGTATGATTCACCCAAAATATGTCCAAGGAAGCACTTGGTGTCAGGTTGTAATCTCACCCGGCATGAGCCACCCAAAAAATGTCCAAGGACGCACTTGGTGGCAGCTGCAATCCCACCCGGCATGATTCAGCCAAAAAAAGTCCAAGGACGCACTTGATGGCAGCTGCAATCCCACCCGGCATGATTTAGCCAAAAAAAGTCCATTGACGCAATTGGTGGCAGTTGTAATCCCACCCGGTATGATTCACCCAAAAAATGTCCAAGGACGCACTTGGTGGCAGCTGCAATCCCACCCGGCATGATTCAGCCAAAAAAAGTCCAAGGACGCATTTGATGGCAGCTGCAATCCCACCCGGCATGATTTAGCCAAAAAAAGGCCATTGACGCACTTGGTGGCAGTTGCAATACCACCCGGTATGATTCACCCAAAAAATGACCAAGGAAGTACTTGGTGGCAGCTGTAATCCCACCCGGCATGATTCAGCCAAAAAAAAGTCCAAGGACGCACTTGGTGGCAGTTGTAATCCCACCCGGTATGATTCACCCAAAAAATGTGCAAGGGCGCAGTTGGTGGCATGGACCACTTAATATTCGATAGTTACTATGTTACATTTTGATATTATTTTTTGTTGTATGAGAGGTGCCACGCGCCGTTGTCCAAATCCAACCTGTTATGTCCTATTGCAAATTCCATTACTAACACAAATTTTCCTTAAAATTTCAATAAAATCAGTAAAGCCGTTTAATTGTGATTTGGGGTAGAAAATTGTATGGGCGGTGCCACGCCCCTTGTCCAATTATTAACATTTTCGACACATAGCTGGGAAAACATACTATACAGCTCCATTCCAAATTTCACTAAAATATATCCAATAGTTGCTTAATTAGCTGGTATTTAAGTTATGTGTTGTGTGGGAGGTGCCACTCCCCTTTGTCCAATTATTCCCATATTCGACACATAGCTGGGAAAACATACTGTACAACTCCATTCCAAATTTCACTAAAATATATCCAATAGTTGCTCAATTAGCTGGTATTTAAGTTATGTGTTGTGTGGGAGGTGCCACGCCCCTTTGTCCAAGTATTCCCATATTCGACACATAGCTGGGAAAACATACTATATAGCTCCATTCCAAATTTCATTAAAATATATCCAATAGTTGCTTAATTAGCTGTTATTTAAGTTACGTGTTGTGTGGTCGGTGCCATGCCCCTTGTCCAATTATTCCCATATTTGGCATAAAGCTTGGAAAAGTTATTATGCAACTTCGTGCTAAATTTCGTATTTATTATTCAATTTTCTATTCAAATTCAATTCAATAGTTACTAAATTACCTTGTATACATATTTTGTGTTGTGTGGGAGGTGCCACGCCCATTTGTCCAATCCCAACAGCATATAGCCTATGTTACATGTCGATACCTATAGAATTTATCCTGAAAGTTTCAAGAGAATCGGTACAGCCGTTTAGCCGTGATTGAGGGACAAACAGACAGACAGACAGACAGACAGACATACAGACATACAGACATACAGACAGACACACACTCAGTTTTATAATATATATAGGGATATAGGGATGAATATGTTTTATTTAATTTTTTTAAAAAAACATTTCTTTTAATGGTTTTTATTTTTTTTATGTAAGTATTTTTAGTTAATTCTAGGGGCCTTCCACCAAAAATAGTTAATTGGGTTAATTGGTTTTTTCTCGTATTTTTCTGGATTTAAAACGAATTTACAATTTGTGTTTTTCTTTGTTTGCACCATGCAAGTGTTAGCCCGTTTTGGCCATTTTTAGAGCCGTTATCGGATCGACTTGAAATTTGAAATTTTGGATAATTTCTTACATACACCGAATCAAAAAAATGCTAAAAGTACCATCAAATCTTCTAATTTCGTTGACAAAATATGGCCGATAGTGATACATATCAAATTTGATACTACATCTTTATCATTTATCTGAAAGGGGGAAACTGGGGAATTGATGGGATACCAACTTAATTTGGATAAGGATCCAACGTAAATTTACATGAGAAATCATGAAGAGAGAAAATTCAAGATGGCGGATCCAATATGGCCCAATATATGTAGGGTACATATAAGTCTGAAACTTAC
The DNA here is from genome assembly GCA_951394025.1 of Heteromyza rotundicornis. Taxonomy (NCBI): domain Eukaryota; kingdom Metazoa; phylum Arthropoda; class Insecta; order Diptera; family Heleomyzidae; genus Heteromyza; species Heteromyza rotundicornis. The sequence continues at coordinate 42,670,333 of OX596012.1, forward strand.
TCAATTGTTTTATTTTAGTGTAGTGATAATTCCTTAAATTTAGCGAAAAAAAACGGCGTTTCCCTACGACCGGAAACATTTTTTTAAATCGACAAAATGTAAGGAATTTTGAACGGAAAAAACGCAGCACTGCTAGTGTCCTTGTTCATGAACGGAGAGCAGAAGAGTCCAGTTTTCCAGAGAATATGAATATAATACCTTTTGTGATTATTTTTTTTTTATCCAAATTAGGGAAAATCGGAAAAATATACATTTTTGTTAATATTTAAAAAATTATAAAAACTATTTGGAAAAAGCTTTTTGCAAAATTTTTTTGCAATCACTACTAGGTTATAGGAGCAACTTTTATCTTATAGACAAAAATATTCATCATACGAAAAATCAACTATAACACTGGTCGACAAAACTGAATTTTTTGTGTGTTAAATGGACTTGATGAGAAATTCTTATGTATTTTGCCACGCTGAATCCGAAAATAACCATGAAATTTGTTCAGCACGCACCATTTTGACGCAAACGCCAAATATGACATTTTTGTGGTTTTCATATGTAACTTTAAAATAGATACACTGATTCTTAAAATTTTAAAAGAAAATTGTCAGCTATACAACTTTGTCAAACATCACTTTTTGTGTATCTTTTATTGTTTTTAAGACACAAGAGCTCAAAAACAGAAAATACGAAAAATTTTTCAATTTTTGCCATTTTAAAATTACGGAATTTTCCTTTGAATGGTAATTTATTTTGTTAAATGAGAAACTACAACTTTTTCTTATGTATTTTTTAAATAAAAAAGTTAATTGCGTTGAAAAGTTAACTTCGTTAAAAGTTAAACTAAATAGTTAACTTCTCTATAGAAAAAATTTTTTTTTTAAAAAAACGCATAAAAAACATTTTAACTATATACAATTGAATGCTTACACTCACAGACCCTTTTTTCAATCGATTTCAGCCCTCTATATGCAAATTTAACTTAAAAAATTAAAACTTTGTACAAATTTTACAAAACGAATTTTTTTTTATTGTCACTACGCACCCAGAGTTCCAAGATGATTGGAAAATGTCGGCGGCGGCTAAACAGTTTCGCGCCGACCATAATCGGCTTCAATCGGCGTGCGAACAAATCGATGTCAATATCGGTTGAGCCGACACAATCGACTCAATATTTCGCCGCCGACCAAGCCGATACATTTGACGACGGGCTAGGCACGCCGTCTCGACTTGGAACTTTAAATTTTTGTCAACAACACGAAAGAGTTCTGTGTTTACAATTTTTCAACAGTGTGGCTAGGTAGACGATTAAAAATAGTATAAATTCTTGATTTTTACTTTTTTTTAAACATTTAATAATAAAAAAATTTTTTTCGTTTCAAAGTTAACTAATGCTAGTTAATTGAAGAAATTTAACTTAACTAAATGAAAAAGTTAGTGGTTTTCGAAATTAACTGAAACGTTAAAAGTTAACCAAAAATTTAACTTCGTTTATTAACGAATTAACTAGTTAATGCCCAGCTTTGGTCGTACTGTAAAAATTTCAAGGTTGTCAGCGTGACAAAATACATAAGAAACAACCAAGTTTTATCAATTAACAAAAGTACTGTCGACCAGTGTAATTAAATAAATTCATATTCATCTATATATTAATATATATATTTGTCCAGGTCTGTCTGTCTGTCTGTCTGTCCCTAACACTAACCGAATAAAAATGTAAAACTTCACTTAAAAAATTTTTTTTAAGTTGTTAACCTCCTTTTTTTTTTTTTTTAATGTTAGCCATTATGGTGGTTTGTCCACACGACGCTGCGGTTGTGAGAAGGAACCAGAGCCACTTACAAATATATTCACACATATATTTTTTCTTATAAATGTTAGCCGCCCTGGTGAGGTATCGAACCCACAACGCAGCGATTGTAAGTAAGATATTTATATTAAAAGTTTCGATTGTAGTCATAATGTCTTGGTATTTACCGAAACTTGGCTTAAACCAAATATTTTTGATTCAGAAATTCTGTGTGCTGGGTATCAAATTTTTCGGAGGGATCGTAAATGCAGGACTGGTGGTGGAGTCCTCATTGCAGTAAAAAACCTTTTTTCATCTGAGGAAGTCATACTTTCAGATGTCTCTGACTTGGAATTTATTTGTGTACGAATTCGAGTTTTTAGTATCGATATTTTCGTTACTTGCTCATATATCCCACCGAATTCCGATATTACCGTTTATCTAAGACATGTGTCGCTTATATCATTGGTTTACTCAAATGTTAAACCTGCCGATTCCATTGTTGTTTTTGGAAACTTTAATTTACCGAATATATCTTGGAATTTTTGTGGCGATTCAAACCAGTTTCTTCCGTATTCTTCTCGTGACTGTTTAAATGACTTTCTGGATTCATTTTCAGATATGAGTTTACAACAAGTAAACGGGATTGAAAATAAGTATATAGAATTTTGGATTTAATTTATGTTGATGACTCTTCGAAGTTTTCAGTGCAACGCTGTCCAGAAGATAACCATCACCCAACACTTGAATTATCTTTCGAATTTGTTCAAAACAACTTAGAACCAGTTTCTACACCGTTGAAGTCATTTTTTTGCTTCAAGAATACAAATTTTGTAAAAATGAACCAACTCTTATCTGAAACTAGTTGGGACATGAACTTTGAAGATGTTGACGACTGTGTATCAATTTTCAATTGTACGCTCAGCAAAATCTTCGAGATATGTGTTCCAAAGAACATTAAAAAGAATTCGAATGAACTTGGTGCTGTAAAAGAATTGAGGAAACTAAAAACTTCGAAAACTCGGGCATTTAAAACATATAAAAGAACTTTAAACCTTCAAGATTATTCAAAATATTCGCTTCTGAGACATAAATATCAAGTACTTAATAAAAAATGCTATGATGAATATTTGAACGATTTGAAATCCAAAATCAAATACGATTCTAAAACTTCTTATAACTTTGTAAATTCAAAAAGGAAAAACACTGGTTTTCCAACTACAATGAAATGGAATGATCGTGAGTCCAACAATCCTACTGAGATTTCAAATATGTTTGCTGACTTCTTCAAAACGACATATTCTGATAATACTTATGGCAACACATCGTATCCATATAACATCCCCACTTATAATTCCATTCTCAATCCTGTTATAGAATCTGATGATGTCTTACAACACCTAAAATCGTTGAAATATTCATATAGTACTGGTCCAGATAATATTCCTAGCTGTATTTTGAAAGTTTGTGCAGAAAATTTATACATTCCACTTTCAAATATATTTAATGCCTCTATTGAAAGAGGTTATTTTCCGAATTCATGGAAAGAGTCATACATTATTCCTCTTTATAAAAGTGGAACCAAATCATTCGTATCTAACTATAGAGGTATTGCTAAACTTAGCACAATACCAAAGTTATTTGAACAAGTTGTCACAAAGCAATTGGTTCACTCGGTCACAACTTTAATATCTCCTTCACAGCATGGTTTTCTGAGAGGTAGATCAACATCTACAAATTTATTGGAATTTTCTTCATTAACAATAAAGGGATTTTCAAAGAATCTTCAAACAGATGTCATATATACTGATTTTAGTAAAGCTTTTGATAAAGTTAATCATTATTTGTTGATTGAAAAGCTTAAAAGATACGGATTCCCAGATCTTCTTTTAAAATGGGTAGAATCGTATCTGACAAATCGGAAGCAACAGGTGTTATTCGAATCATCAACATCAAAAACTATAGATGTCACCTCTGGAGTTCCTCAAGGAAGTCACTTAGGTCCTATTCTGTTTAATCTTTTTATAAATGACCTTCCTTCTGTCATTAAACATTCGAATGTACTGTTGAATGCTGATGACGTTAAATTGTTTCTATCCTATGACATCTTAGATCAACATAAGTTGTTACAATCAGATCTGACCAGTATAGCTATCTGGTGTGATAATAACTTAATGGAACTGAACCTGAAAAAATGTAAATTTATGACATTTGCTAGAAGACACCAACTTTCATCGCTGTATCATATAAATAACTGTAATCTAGAAAAGGTTTTTACTTTCGTGGACCTGGGTGTTACTATGGATCCAAAACTTCGCTTTCATCTACATATTGACTTATGTGTGAATAAGGCGAGGGGTGTTCTAGGTTTCATTAAAAGATGGTCAAAAGAATTTAATGACCCATTCGTTACCAAAAGTCTTTACATATCACATGTAAGACCAATTTTGGAATATGCATCAGTCTTGTGGAATCCACAATACAACTGCCACTCTGATAGAATTGAACCGGTTCAAAAACATTTTTTATTATTTGCTTTAAGAAACCTTCGCTGGAATCCGAATCAGAACCTACCTCCATACGAAAATCGTTTAAAACTCTTGGACATCCCTACTCTAAACTAGAGAGTGGACTATCTTCGGCTATACCGAAGCTGAAATAAACCCACACAGTAGGAAGAAGTACCTCGAACATAAAAAAAAGTGGTCTCAAGACCCCATTTTGAGCCATTTATAGGTACTTTTGGAGCCCGGACCATGTCCAAAATTCGTTTCTAAACATTTCCAATCAAATCCACCGAAAAAAAAAAGTTGGTCTCAAGACCCCATTTTGACCCTTATATATGTAGTTTCGGAACCTCGGACCATGTCAGAAATACGTTTCTAAACATTTCCAATCGAATACAACCATAAAAAAGACTTGAAAAATGTTAACCTTTTTTTTCGGTGTATGGGAGCCACGCCCAGTTTTTATCCGATTTGGATGATTCACGAACTTGATCTCAGTATTCACGAGAAAAACATGTACCCAAAGTTTCAAGTCGATATCTCCAAAACTGCGACCGCTATCTTGCGGACGGACAGACGGACAGACAGACGGACATCGCTAAATTGACTCCGGCGGTGATGCTGATCAAGAATATATATACTTTTCCATACCGGACACGCCTCCTTATGGGCGTTACAAACGTTGTGACAAAGTGAGTATACCCTGCCACAGTGAGTGTGGGGGTATAAAAATAGAAGAACGATGCTCAATGTAACATTTTTGATTAATTCTACATTTTTGCTTCAAGAAATTGATTTTAATATCCCAACCCGTCGTTCCAGATCTTTCATTCCTTTGATATTAAGTATGTGCCGCTCTAATTACGCGCAGAATGAACCTTTTCGTTGTATTTGTAGCGATTTTAATAGCCTGTATTCTGTCTTTGACCTGTCAGATTCACTTAATAAAACAAAAACTTTTATTTTAAATGCACTTGATCACACTTAAGCCTTTGTTGCTCTTTGAGTTTTTGGTCCACTTAAGGTTTAACGAAATGACAGGGTTGCCAAACTCCACAAAGATCGGCATTGTCGATTTTTTGAAAGGGTTGTATTTTTGTTGTATTTTATATTTATATTTCAGCAGAATTTTGTTTTTTACTGTATATTGTATACAAATAAAACAAAATTTTTAGCTGAATTCACATTCGTTCCGTTACTGTTTACTTAACTGTTCTATTTGTATTTGATTTATTATATTTCGTGTAAAAAAACAAAATACTAAAATTAATATTTGTAATCTTTGTCGCGTAAATTAACTGTTTGGATTGTTTTGTCTTTGTATTTTTGTTAAGTCTAATATCGTAAAGTAGGCAAAAATTATATTTGATCAAATTCATATTCGTCGCATGAATTCTGATGCTTCATAATATTTTCTTTTAATTCTATTGTTTATTATCACGTCAATCTTATATTATGTTATGTTTGGAAGAATTCTCTCTTGCATTCATAACCTAATTCGCGTTTTATTAATATGCGTTTTATCAGCTGATGATTTTAATCTGTAGCTGAAACGAATTTCCAAATATGTTTACCCGCGATCGGTTACACAGCGTAATCCGGATTACGGCTGTTCGGTCACCAAATCCGTGCGTCATGCGGATGTGCCTCTCGGTCGGTTGGGCGGGTTAGTAGCGAACTAAGCGCCTTCTCACCAGAGCCACTAATGCTCATACAATACCTTTACCTAATATCGATTAACTTCGGCAAGCTGTATGCAAAACGCTTTCATGTATATACGCACACAACAAATCATTTCACATATAAACAAAAATAGCTTCGACCTAAAGCTGCCACCTTTAAGAAAATAACACTGCCACAAGACTACCGTTGCCACCTAACACTATTTTCACCTATTACGGTGGTGTATTAGATTTTCATATTACACTTTCATATTACACTGCATATATTCCCAGAACAACATTAAGGTCCGCACACATCCACGCGAAGTACCGCAGCCGCAGCGAAACTTACTCAAAAATGTTTCTTGCAAATGCGAAAATATATTTGTTTAAGGTGAGAAATTTCATAAAAACAAATAAAAATGTGAATCATTTATAAATTAAAATTCCCGAAAAAAAATACTAAAAAATGACCACCTTTCTTAGAAGTCACTCAAGAAATTGTATCAAAACTTAAAAAAATTTATTTCTCGGAAAGCAGATTCTTGCTACAATAAAAGATTCAGATTCGGTTTTAGTACGTCAAAATACATAATACGAAAATAAAAATTTAAAAAATCCAATGATTAAAACGCTTTGCAATAAAAATAATCGACAATCGGAAATGATGTTTAGCCGTAACAGGTGAAAACATTGTTAGGTGGCAACGCTAGCCTTTTGGTAGTATTATTTCCTTAAAGGTGGCAATGGTAAATCAAAGCTATATTTTTGTGTGTATATACACATTCACCATACAGCTTGATGAACAATATCGCCATTAGCTCAATTTATTTTATAGCTGGCTGTGGTCTGTTGGTTAGAGCTTCGGCCTATGACTACGGCTGTCATAGGTTCAAGCCCGCAACCGGTCGTATTTTTTATTTTGAATCCATTGCTTGATATTATTTTTTCTTTTTTAAATCTTTCTTTTTTAATGTAACAGTTCAACTTTACACAATTACATCATCAAACAAAATTTCTTTCTATTCCTTACAAAATTTAATAAAAGTTCACATATTTCATAAATGATTTTCATATGTATATATAAATTATGGAGCTCACCATACGGCTTGGTTTACCTAACCGCCATTAGCTGAAATTATTTTATAGCTGGCTGTGGTCAGTTGTGTAGAGCTTCCGCTTTGTCTGCGGCAGTCTTGGGTTCAAGCCCGTCACCGGTCGTATTTTTTTTTGAATCCATTGCTTTATATTCTTTTTTCTTTTTTTAATCTTTTTTAAATTCTTTTTTAATGTAACAGTTCAACTTTACACAATTACATCATCAAACATTTAATAAAAAAATTACATATTTAACAAATTTCTATAAAAAAAAATTACATTTAAATTTTAAAAACATAGAAAATATTTTTGCATCTAAAATATATTTAGTAAACATTTAATTTTTTCAAATTAGTGTGTTTTTTCCCGTGCATGGCACGGGCAAATTTACTAGTTACCAGTAGACGTGAAAACTACAGCACCGATTCTCACCAAAATTTATATATGTGTTCTAGGGGTCGTGAGTCATGACACAAGTTAGTAAAAACTGATATATCGTTTTTGATCACAAGAAAATGGAATTTGCCATGAACGTACTATAAGACCCCATCCATAATCTGGGATACAAATGGCCGGGAATAGACAATGGGCCGTGGCACCTCCCATACAAGTCAATATTTGAAAATGCTGTAATAGCGCTCCCACACAATGTTTTCCAACGAAATTTGGCAGATGGCTTCATGGTTTCAACTCTAAGATAAATGCAACATATCGGCGTAATTGGACAAAGGGGCGTGGCACCGCCCATACAAACCAATTTTAAAAATGGTTCTATGCCTTCAATGCAACATATTGGACAGCGGGGCGTGGCACTTCCTATACAATTCAATGTTTTAAAAAATGTTACACTTGGGCTTCCAATGAACATTTTTCAACGGGACATGCTTTTATGCTTTCAATTCTAAGTTCAATGTTACATATGGTCGGAATTGGACAGCGGGAATTGGACAATTCAATATTTCAAAATGCTACACTTGGGCTCCCAATAAAAATATGTTACAAATGTTTTCATTAATTTATTATGAACTTAGAGGCAAAAAGAACTTTTTTAGGGCCAGCAAAGCGGACGGGCCCTGCTAGTTACAATATAAAGTATTCTTTAACTTGTAAATATGCATTTATGGTTTAACATTTTTGATCCGAATTGGGCTATTGGCACTTTATTGGAAAGCTACTTGAATTTAGAAACCAAAAAAGAAACCAAATTTTGAAAAAATCAATATTTTCCCATATATACTGAATTTTTAAGCTTCCGGATTTAGTTGGGTCTATCAAACGTGGTCAACCCCCAAACTTCACTGATCTCATTTTTAAGACTAAACGAACCAGAAAAAGTACGGGAATGAGATATCTATTTTTTTGGGCAGCCTTAGTGCCCATGTATGTAGAAACTAAACGTTAATACTGGATAAAGTACATAACTTAAACTAATTTTACAAAAAATATTCGTATCCTCAGCGATTGGCTTTCCTGATGTTTTAAGGCAACATACGCATTGCCTCCTACATTCCGCTTGTATTTGTTTTCGCCAGCTCTCTTTTAATTTTTATTTATAATAACAACATCGTTTTATTTATTTTCCAAATAAATCATTCTATTTTTCATTAAAAAAAGGAGATAAAAAAATAATAAAAAAAGTATACAAAAAGAAAACTTTATGAAAAAATGATTCATTCTAAAATCGACGTATTGTGATCAAATATTTTTGGTTTTATTGCATATCAAATAACTAAAGAACATTTTTAAAAAACTAAACCGAAATATTTACTTATTGTTTTTCAAATAAACCTCAAACTGTCAAATTCATGTCTTTTTGGATTTGAGATCGACAGTTGATATCTAATTGAGGAAACAAGTTTATGAATGAATTGGCGTCATATTCTATTTTGGCACACGAAAGTTTTCAATTAAAAAATACATACTGAAGTTTCTCTTCAGTTCTGTCAAATTTCAAAAAGGGGTGGCAGTACAAAACCACAACGCGGTTGAAGTTAAGATTATTGTGCAACATTTCCATACATTGAAAAATGCTTCATAATATTTTCTTTTAATTCTATTGTTTATTATCACGTCAATCTTATATTATGTTATGTTTGGAAGAATTCTCTCTTGCATTCATAACCTAATTCGCGTTTTATTAATATGCGTTTTATCAGCTGATGATTTTAATCTGTAGCTGAAACGAATTTCCAAATATGTTTACCCGCGATCGGTTACACAGCGTAATCCGGATTACGGCTGTTCGGTCACCAAATCCGTGCGTCATGCGGATGTGCCTCTCGGTCGGTTGGGCGGGTTAGTAGCGAACTAAGCGCCTTCTCACCAGAGCCACTAATGCTCATACAATACCTTTACCTAATATCGATTAACTTCGGCAAGCTGTATGCAAAACGCTTTCATGTATATACGCACACAACAAATCATTTCACATATAAACAAAAATAGCTTCGACCTAAAGCTGCCACCTTTAAGAAAATAACACTGCCACAAGACTACCGTTGCCACCTAACACTATTTTCACCTATTACGGTGGTGTATTAGATTTTCATATTACACTTTCATATTACACTGCATATATTCCCAGAACAACATTAAGGTCCGCACACATCCACGCGAAGTACCGCAGCCGCAGCGAAACTTACTCAAAAATGTTTCTTGCAAATGCGAAAATATATTTGTTTAAGGTGAGAAATTTCATAAAAACAAATAAAAATGTGAATCATTTATAAATTAAAATTCCCGAAAAAAAATACTAAAAAATGACCACCTTTCTTAGAAGTCACTCAAGAAATTGTATCAAAACTTAAAAAAATTTATTTCTCGGAAAGCAGATTCTTGCTACAATAAAAGATTCAGATTCGGTTTTAGTACGTCAAAATACATAATACGAAAATAAAAATTTAAAAAATCCAATGATTAAAACGCTTTGCAATAAAAATAATCGACAATCGGAAATGATGTTTAGCCGTAACAGGTGAAAACATTGTTAGGTGGCAACGCTAGCCTTTTGGTAGTATTATTTCCTTAAAGGTGGCAATGGTAAATCAAAGCTATATTTTTGTGTGTATATACACATTCACCATACAGCTTGATGAACAATATCGCCATTAGCTCAATTTATTTTATAGCTGGCTGTGGTCTGTTGGTTAGAGCTTCGGCCTATGACTACGGCTGTCATAGGTTCAAGCCCGCAACCGGTCGTATTTTTTATTTTGAATCCATTGCTTGATATTATTTTTTCTTTTTTAAATCTTTCTTTTTTAATGTAACAGTTCAACTTTACACAATTACATCATCAAACAAAATTTCTTTCTATTCCTTACAAAATTTAATAAAAGTTCACATATTTCATAAATGATTTTCATATGTATATATAAATTATGGAGCTCACCATACGGCTTGGTTTACCTAACCGCCATTAGCTGAAATTATTTTATAGCTGGCTGTGGTCAGTTGTGTAGAGCTTCCGCTTTGTCTGCGGCAGTCTTGGGTTCAAGCCCGTCACCGGTCGTATTTTTTTTTGAATCCATTGCTTTATATTCTTTTTTCTTTTTTTAATCTTTTTTAAATTCTTTTTTAATGTAACAGTTCAACTTTACACAATTACATCATCAAACATTTAATAAAAAAATTACATATTTAACAAATTTCTATAAAAAAAAATTACATTTAAATTTTAAAAACATAGAAAATATTTTTGCATCTAAAATATATTTAGTAAACATTTAATTTTTTCAAATTAGTGTGTTTTTTCCCGTGCATGGCACGGGCAAATTTACTAGTTACCAGTAGACGTGAAAACTACAGCACCGATTCTCACCAAAATTTATATATGTGTTCTAGGGGTCGTGAGTCATGACACAAGTTAGTAAAAACTGATATATCGTTTTTGATCACAAGAAAATGGAATTTGCCATGAACGTACTATAAGACCCCATCCATAATCTGGGATACAAATGGCCGGGAATAGACAATGGGCCGTGGCACCTCCCATACAAGTCAATATTTGAAAATGCTGTAATAGCGCTCCCACACAATGTTTTCCAACGAAATTTGGCAGATGGCTTCATGGTTTCAACTCTAAGATAAATGCAACATATCGGCGTAATTGGACAAAGGGGCGTGGCACCGCCCATACAAACCAATTTTAAAAATGGTTCTATGCCTTCAATGCAACATATTGGACAGCGGGGCGTGGCACTTCCTATACAATTCAATGTTTTAAAAAATGTTACACTTGGGCTTCCAATGAACATTTTTCAACGGGACATGCTTTTATGCTTTCAATTCTAAGTTCAATGTTACATATGGTCGGAATTGGACAGCGGGAATTGGACAATTCAATATTTCAAAATGCTACACTTGGGCTCCCAATAAAAATATGTTACAAATGTTTTCATTAATTTATTATGAACTTAGAGGCAAAAAGAACTTTTTTAGGGCCAGCAAAGCGGACGGGCCCTGCTAGTTACAATATAAAGTATTCTTTAACTTGTAAATATGCATTTATGGTTTAACATTTTTGATCCGAATTGGGCTATTGGCACTTTATTGGAAAGCTACTTGAATTTAGAAACCAAAAAAGAAACCAAATTTTGAAAAAATCAATATTTTCCCATATATACTGAATTTTTAAGCTTCCGGATTTAGTTGGGTCTATCAAACGTGGTCAACCCCCAAACTTCACTGATCTCATTTTTAAGACTAAACGAACCAGAAAAAGTACGGGAATGAGATATCTATTTTTTTGGGCAGCCTTAGTGCCCATGTATGTAGAAACTAAACGTTAATACTGGATAAAGTACATAACTTAAACTAATTTTACAAAAAATATTCGTATCCTCAGCGATTGGCTTTCCTGATGTTTTAAGGCAACATACGCATTGCCTCCTACATTCCGCTTGTATTTGTTTTCGCCAGCTCTCTTTTAATTTTTATTTATAATAACAACATCGTTTTATTTATTTTCCAAATAAATCATTCTATTTTTCATTAAAAAAAGGAGATAAAAAAATAATAAAAAAAGTATACAAAAAGAAAACTTTATGAAAAAATGATTCATTCTAAAATCGACGTATTGTGATCAAATATTTTTGGTTTTATTGCATATCAAATAACTAAAGAACATTTTTAAAAAACTAAACCGAAATATTTACTTATTGTTTTTCAAATAAACCTCAAACTGTCAAATTCATGTCTTTTTGGATTTGAGATCGACAGTTGATATCTAATTGAGGAAACAAGTTTATGAATGAATTGGCGTCATATTCTATTTTGGCACACGAAAGTTTTCAATTAAAAAATACATACTGAAGTTTCTCTTCAGTTCTGTCAAATTTCAAAAAGGGGTGGCAGTACAAAACCACAACGCGGTTGAAGTTAAGATTATTGTGCAACATTTCCATACATTGAAAAATGCTTCATAATATTTTCTTTTAATTCTATTGTTTATTATCACGTCAATCTTATATTATGTTATGTTTGGAAGAATTCTTTCTTGCATTCATAACCTAATTCGCGTTTTATTAATATGCGTTTTATCAGCTGATGATTTTAATCTGTAGCTGAAACGAATTTCCAAATATGTTTACCCGCGATCGGTTACACAGCGTAATCCGGATTACGGCTGTTCGGTCACCAAATCCGTGCGTCATGCGGATGTGCCTCTCGGTCGGTTGGGCGGGTTAGTAGCGAACTAAGCGCCTTCTCACCAGAGCCACTAATGCTCATACAATACCTTTACCTAATATCGATTAACTTCGGCAAGCTGTATGCAAAACGCTTTCATGTATATACGCACACAACAAATCATTTCACATATAAACAAAAATAGCTTCGACCTAAAGCTGCCACCTTTAAGAAAATAACACTGCCACAAGACTACCGTTGCCACCTAACACTATTTTCACCTATTACGGTGGTGTATTAGATTTTCATATTACACTTTCATATTACACTGCATATATTCCCAGAACAACATTAAGGTCCGCACACATCCACGCGAAGTACCGCAGCCGCAGCGAAACTTACTCAAAAATGTTTCTTGCAAATGCGAAAATATATTTGTTTAAGGTGAGAAATTTCATAAAAACAAATAAAAATGTGAATCATTTATAAATTAAAATTCCCGAAAAAAAATACTAAAAAATGACCACCTTTCTTAGAAGTCACTCAAGAAATTGTATCAAAACTTAAAAAAATTTATTTCTCGGAAAGCAGATTCTTGCTACAATAAAAGATTCAGATTCGGTTTTAGTACGTCAAAATACATAATACGAAAATAAAAATTTAAAAAATCCAATGATTAAAACGCTTTGCAATAAAAATAATCGACAATCGGAAATGATGTTTAGCCGTAACAGGTGAAAACATTGTTAGGTGGCAACGCTAGCCTTTTGGTAGTATTATTTCCTTAAAGGTGGCAATGGTAAATCAAAGCTATATTTTTGTGTGTATATACACATTCACCATACAGCTTGATGAACAATATCGCCATTAGCTCAATTTATTTTATAGCTGGCTGTGGTCTGTTGGTTAGAGCTTCGGCCTATGACTACGGCTGTCATAGGTTCAAGCCCGCCACCGGTCGTATTTTTTATTTTGAATCCATTGCTTGATATTATTTTTTCTTTTTTAAATCTTTCTTTTTTAATGTAACAGTTCAACTTTACACAATTACATCATCAAACAAAATTTCTTTCTATTCCTTACAAAATTTAATAAAAGTTCACATATTTCATAAATGATTTTCATATGTATATATAAATTATGGAGCTCACCATACGGCTTGGTTTACCTAACCGCCATTAGCTGAAATTATTTTATAGCTGGCTGTGGTCAGTTGTGTAGAGCTTCCGCTTTGTCTGCGGCAGTCTTGGGTTCAAGCCCGTCACCGGTCGTATTTTTTTTGAATCCATTGCTTTATATTCTTTTTTCTTTTTTTAATCTTTTTTAAATTCTTTTTTAATGTAACAGTTCAACTTTACACAATTACATCATCAAACATTTAATAAAAAAATTACATATTTAACAAATTTCTATAAAAAAAAATTACATTTAAATTTTAAAAACATAGAAAATATTTTTGCATCTAAAATATATTTAGTAAACATTTAATTTTTTCAAATTAGTGTGTTTTTTCCCGTGCATGGCACGGGCAAATTTACTAGTTACCAGTAGACGTGAAAACTACAGCACCGATTCTCACCAAAATTTATATATGTGTTCTAGGGGTCGTGAGTCATGACACAAGTTAGTAAAAACTGATATATCGTTTTTGATCACAAGAAAATGGAATTTGCCATGAACGTACTATAAGACCCCATCCATAATCTGGGATACAAATGGCCGGGAATATACAATGGGCCGTGGCACCTCCCATACAAGTCAATATTTGAAAATGCTGTAATAGCGCTCCCACACAATGTTTTCCAACGAAATTTGGCAGATGGCTTCATGGTTTCAACTCTAAGATAAATGCAACATATCGGCGTAATTGGACAAAGGGGCGTGGCACCGCCCATACAAACCAATTTTAAAAATGGTTCTATGCCTTCAATGCAACATATTGGACAGCGGGGCGTGGCACTTCCTATACAATTCAATGTCTTAAAAAATGTTACACTTGGGCTTCCAATGAACATTTTTCAACGGGACATGCTTTTATGCTTTCAATTCTAAGTTCAATGTTACATATGGTCGGAATTGGACAGCGGGAATTGGACAATTCAATATTTCAAAATGCTACACTTGGGCTCCCAATAAAAATATGTTACAAATGTTTTCATTAATTTATTATGAACTTAGAGGCAAAAAGAACTTTTTTAGGGCCAGCAAAGCGGACGGGCCCTGCTAGTTACAATATAAAGTATTCTTTAACTTGTAAATATGCATTTATGGTTTAACATTTTTGATCCGAATTGGGCTATTGGCACTTTATTGGAAAGCTACTTGAATTTAGAAACCAAAAAAGAAACCAAATTTTGAAAAAATCAATATTTTCCCATATATACTGAATTTTTAAGCTTCCGGATTTAGTTGGGTCTATCAAACGTGGTCAACCCCCAAACTTCACTGATCTCATTTTTAGGACTAAACGAACCAGAAAAAGTACGGGAATGAGATATCTATTTTTTTGGGCAGCCTTAGTGCCCATGTATGTAGAAACTAAACGTTAATACTGGATAAAGTACATAACTTAAACTAATTTTACAAAAAATATTCGTATCCTCAGCGATTGGCTTTCCTGATGTTTTAAGGCAACATACGCATTGCCTCCTACATTCCGCTTGTATTTGTTTTCGCCAGCTCTCTTTTAATTTTTATTTATAATAACAACATCGTTTTATTTATTTTCCAAATAAATCATTCTATTTTTCATTAAAAAAAGGAGATAAAAAAATAATAAAAAAAGTATACAAAAAGAAAACTTTATGAAAAAATGATTCATTCTAAAATCGACGTATTGTGATCAAATATTTTTGGTTTTATTGCATATCAAATAACTAAAGAACATTTTTTAAAAACTAAACCGAAATATTTACTTATTGTTTTTCAAATAAACCTCAAACTGTCAAATTCATGTCTTTTTGGATTTGAGATCGACAGTTGATATCTAATTGAGGAAACAAGTTTATGAATGAATTGGCGTCATATTCTATTTTGGCACACGAAAGTTTTCAATTAAAAAATACATACTGAAGTTTCTCTTCAGTTCTGTCAAATTTCAAAAAGGGGTGGCAGTACAAAACCACAACGCGGTTGAAGTTAAGATTATTGTGCAACATTTCCATACATTGAAAAAAAATAATCAGAAAACCGCCCAAAATGGATAATTTTGGTTTTTTTTCTCGTATTTTTCTGATTATAAAACGCATTTTTATAAAATTTTTATTTTTTTCAATGTGTGGAAATGTTGCACAATTTTCCCAACTTCAACTGCGTTGTGGCAGTACAAAACGTCAAAATATCGAAAAAATCCTAATAACATATCTTACTTAGAATCCTTTGGAGCTTCCAACCCGCACTTGCCGTTAGCGAAATCTGCAAAAAAAATGCTCCCATATAAGCTCGCTCCACCTTAATATATATGTCAACCGTGATATTCGAAGATTTATATCGAAGATTTATATTTAACACGGAAGTTTTTAATAAAAAAAAATATCAAGGAGATACGGAGGTTTCTCTTGAATTCTGTTAAATTTCATAACAATTGCCTACATTTATCTATTACTTCATAGATTTCAGGGGGGGTTCGAACACCTCGAACCAACCCCCTCCCCTGGTTACGTCCCTGGCCCTTTCCATAAACATTTCTTTTTAAATTTGCACAAAAAGTTTCAAAAGTTTTGCTGCTTATAAGCATATAGGAACAAATTCTTTGTTAACATTTGCAAAAGCAAACTGAGTGACTATGGCACAGACGCCGAATCTGGCCGAAATATTGTCTTTTCGTTCTTATGATACTTATTGATAAAATTCTTAAGTACAGAAAGGCATTTATTTGATCCTGGCTGATGTCAGGATTAAATATCGCCAGCCACAATAATACCTTTTTTTAAACTTTGTTTTTGTAGTTGTAGTTACATTATCGGGTAGTTTAGTGTTCTGGAGCTTGAAATAATATTTCCGAGTCCATTCGTAGCCCTCTACTCTAAAAAAAACTTTGTCACAACGTTTGTAACGCCCATAAGGAGGCGTGTCCATTATGGAAAAGTAAATATATTCTTGATCAGCATCACCTCCTGAGTCGATTTAGCGATGTCCGTCTGTCAGTCCGTCCGTCTGTCCAGCTGTCACTCTGTCCGTCCGCACGATAGCGGTCGCAGTTTTGGAGATATCGACTTGAAACTTTGGGTACATGTTTTCGAGAATCAGCCAAATCGGATAAAAACTGGGCGTGGCTCCCATACACCGAAAAAAAAGGTAGACATTTTTCAAGTCTTTTTATACCCCCACACTCACTGTGGCAGGGTATACTCACTTTGTCACAACGTTTGTAACGCCCATAAGGAGGCGTGTCCGGTATGGAAAAGTATATATATTCTTGATCAGTATCACCTCCTGAGTCGATTTCGCGATGTCCGTCTGTCTGTCCGTCTGTCCGTCTGTCCGTCTGTCCGTCTGTCCGTCTGTCCGTCTGTCCGTCTGTCCGTCCGCACGATAGCGGTCGCAGTTTTGGAGATATCGACTTGAAACTTTGGGTACATGTTTTTCTCGTGAATACTGAGATCAAGTTCGAGAATCAGCCAAATCGGACAAAAACTGGGCGTGGCTCCCATACACCGAAAAAAAAGGTAAAAATTTTTTATTGTTGTATTCGATTGGAAATGTTTAGAAACGTATTTTTGACATGGTCCGAGGTTCCGAAGCCACATATATAAGGGTCTAAATGGGGTCTTGAGACCAATTTTTTTTTTTTTTTGTGGATTTAATTGGAAATTTTTAGAAATGGATTTTGGACATGGTCCGGGCTCCAAAACCACCTATAATTAGCTCAAAATAGGGTCTGGAGACCACATTTTTATATGTTCGAGGTACTTCTTCCTACTGTGTGGGGGTATTTCAACTTCGGTATAGCCGAAGATAGTCCACTCTCTAGTTTATTGTTGTATTCGATTGGAAATGTTTGGAAACGTATTTTTGACATGGTCCGAGGTTCCGAAGCCACATATATAAGGGTCTACTACCGTTACTTCTCTTATTTATAGTTTAGCAATTGATGTCCGTCTTGCATTTCAAATGCTAGTTACCCCACTGAAATAGGATGGAAAAAAGGTACAATTGTACCTACTTGCCCATCCATGATATGAACCCTGACTGCAGAATATTGGAAAACAGCCATTTTGTCGATATTTACGCTATTTACGCTTCATCGTTCATCTAAAGTTTACGTGTTTTACATGTTTACAAGCTTACGGAGGTTTTACAGATGTTAATTAACCCCATTAATAATGGTGTTCATTATAACTTTTTATACAAATTTAACTAAATGCAAAATTTTGCCTTTTAACGATTAGGGACTTTGATGCGGCGGAGACCGTTAAAGAGAAAGTCAACAAACTATTCGATGTGAAAGGTGTCAAGGGATTACGCAAATTGATGAAAGAAATTGCGTTGACCGCATCGACAGGAAAGCACGATAACGAATTAATTGGCAGAGCGGCGATTACGTTAAAAGTGAGTTAATTTAAACGGATTTTCATTCTCTAAACTACATACTTTTTCTCCACAGTCAATTCCAGTTTCCGGTATAACGGTTTGGTATAATCTTGAAAAAGGGTCCAAAACAAAAAGTCGGGGTTCCGTACTGGTTAATCTGGCCCTTAGTGCAGAGAAAAATAAGCATGTTGCAATCCAAGAGCACAGACACCTCTTGAAGCTACTACTCCTTCATGAGCTGGAGTCCTCGCAAGTAGCTCACTTTTGGTGGAGTGGAAAATTTAGCGCCAAAGCAGAAGCAATTCGATCACAACATGCCGTCCAGAGCGGTCTCTCCAGCTTTGAATGCTCACTAAGCCAATGGTCGGTGTATGCAACTATCCATGAAGAACACCCACTCAGTTTCGCACTTTTCAACAACATATTGGATGTTGTGGTGCCGGTGTTAAAATGTCTTCAAACCGATTGTGAAGATACGAAAACATTTTGGGACGGTGCAAAACGTATCTTGCCGTCTTGTTTCTCTGTCATACGTAAACTCCGCTCCAAAAACATAAGCGACAAGCTCGTCGTCAAAACACTATGCGAAACGCTAGAGATTGTTTCGAAACTGAAATCATTAGAGGTGTCGCCAGATATTGAAATTTTTCCTAGAAATATTTACGGTTGGCTTGCCAGAGATGAAAATGCGGAATATGTTATTGATGATGTAGTAGTAGACGCTATTCATTCGGGCACGAAAGAGTGGCTGGAGCATATAATCGAAGGGAACA
Organism: Heteromyza rotundicornis; assembly: GCA_951394025.1. NCBI lineage: Eukaryota > Metazoa > Arthropoda > Insecta > Diptera > Heleomyzidae > Heteromyza > Heteromyza rotundicornis. The sequence continues at coordinate 42,689,312 of OX596012.1, forward strand.
AACAGACAGCAAATGGTGAAGAAACGGACGAAGATAACCTGCAGTACTTGATAAGACTGATACAAATGATTCGATCTGATTTACAACGAGCAATGGAATACTTCGATAAGCATTTCTATCAGTAAGTACTTTTTTTATGTACTGCGCCAAAAAACGAGTTTCGATTGGATTGACCTTGAAAACGGAGCACACGAGAAGATTAAGAGGGGTTAAAAAAGTCTCCTATTTTTTCTCGATGAATTCGTAGATATCGAATTTTTCCATGCATATAATTATTTCATGGCCTAAACTAAAAATTCGAGTTATGAATGCCACAAGGATCCTCACGTATTCATCTACATATTGCTAAATGACAGAATTCACACCTTCTATTTTTGTGATTTCGCAACATTACGATTTTTGAGTTGTGTCTTTATCGCAGGGAATGAGCGATATATCGAATTGCTAATATTTTCTGATACTTCTTCTTGGCTTTGCTTCACCTAACCATGTTAATAATAATTAAAGGTGTTTTTGCACTGTGACCAGTGTTACCATATTTACAGATTCATTTTATTTTTTACAGAATTTTTGAACTCTGTCAGATTTTAAGATTTTCTCCCTAACTACAGATTTTTTTTATAAATTTAACAGATTTTACAGATTTTTTCAAAACAAATTGAAATATACCCTGATTCATATCTTGATAAAAAATTCGGCTAGCTCCGTTTTCTTCAGAAACAGAAAAATAAATGTACGAGATTGTCGGTTTAGAAACTAAAAAATTCGGTTTTATCTTATTTTTGCATCTCCAATGTTTCTGCTGTGTGCCCAATTTGCTTTTTTAAATTCCATAAATTTAGGAGCATTTTTATAACAAAAACAATGTTTGCAAAGTTTGAATAGCGCCAATTTTTGCATCAGAAATTGATGCAAAAATTTACAGGTTTTGGTGAACAAAATATGGTAACACTGACTGCGACCGTTGGACTTTTGTGACCTACGGAGTGAATTATACAGACTGAGTGCATTATCCACGATCTCAATTCACTGGGATGTTATGGTTGACCCTCTAAAAGTTATCAATAGCTAGGGTCAAAACTAGAATCAAAAACATACTTTAAACAACAATTTACATACATTTTTTTCAAGCCAAGAAGGCGTTACTCAAAACATCACTTAATTGGTCCAGGAAAATAGCAAAAATATATCCAAACAAACGAAAAAAGAGTCCGGGTGCGCACTTCGGAACAAAAAAAGCTCGGGTTCATAAAGATAAAAAATAGGCAAATGCATTTGAAAATATAAATGGACCATGCTTAGCACAATGGCGTTCTCAGTTTTTCGCCATTAAGTCAGGTTTCTTGAGTAATTGCAAAAATCCGAAATCCGGTCTTTACGCCGTTTTTATACTATAACTCTTGAAATATTGCAGCTACGAAGTTCTTCTATACCATTTTCGACAGACAATTGAACACCCAACATCCACAAATAACATTTTTACAAATTACGCCAAGGATTCTCCACCGGTCAGCATAAACCCAAACATTGTGGCAATTCACGTCGGGGAAGCTCCACCGGTCAGCATAGACTCAAACAATAACTCCGACTGTCATGTCAACATTGTAATTTGTAACATGCAGTTCTATTACTCCGAATGTTTCCATAGCTCTTAGGATTCTTTATTATTTTGAGCTTTGGTCCGATTGAGATTCGAACCCACGCTACAGTCGCCATCTTCAAATCGTAAAACTGTTGCAGTTGTATTTTAGAACTGTGCGGTGTGAATTTTTCGTAACGATACCCGTTTCAAATCATAATCATGAAGTTCTGATTTTTTTCCCTCAGTGTAGGGAAAGCTGGGGTAGCTGAGACAATGGGGCACAATTGACTTTGAGATTTTGGGTGTGTTCCCACCATAATTTGTGAAACTTTTAAATGAGGAAGTTAGCAACGCTCTATTTTCCTAATCCTCACAAAGTTTGAAAGTTGTAGCCGAACCCTCTTATGAGCAACACATGTTGTTCGATTTTTGGGGACGCTGATGTAATTTTCCGATACAGGTGCGTAAGAACCCAGTAGGAAATTATTTCGGAAATCGTTGAGGAGTTCTGAATTGCCCATACAATTCATTGACGAAAATTTCATACAAATATCCCAATTTTCATGCACGAACACAAGAGCGAAAGATGGTGGAGTTTCGTGCATGAATTGTTGAGGGAACTATAGAGGAATATTCATGCATCAAAACAAAAGCAAAACATTAAAAAAAATGTTGTTTTTCGCAAATCTTTGTAATTGTTTATTTATATTTTTATTTAACTTCTTTTATTTGCCAATTTACTTACAATAATTTGTAACAACTTTTCCTCAATTTGAGTTTTCCTTGAATTCGAACCGACGTCCTCTGGAGTTTGGAGTGCACTCTAACCGACTCGTCTATCTCCTGCATTATTAACAATCGTCTAAAGTTTAGACTCTAAACATTTATATATTTCTCAGCAAGCAATCGTTTTTTTGGTTTCTAAAAGTTTTCAAATCAAAAACAGAAACTTCAATTGTATATTGCACTTGTTCGTTTTTTTTCTAAAAATGTAGAAACTCAAAAAATACTTTTTTTTCTGTTTTATATATAGATGAGTGTGCATTTATTATTCGTAGGTTCAAGACTGGCCGGCGGCAATAAAGTTTTGTATTTATGTTTTAATAGTTTTTTAGTGACCTCTAATTTTTAAATGTGATGGTTTTTAGGTCCAAAAAAAAAATACTCTTTGTTGTATTTTTAATTGAGGTGTTTTTATTGTCTAATATTTCGACATGAATTTAGTGTAAATTTTCTTCTTTGATCCAAAAAATGACTTTCGAAGAAGGCGAAGGCGTCGCAAAGGGTTTTCAGATAGAATACGAGCATCAGTTTACAGTTCACAGGAGCAAATATTTGAATAAAAAAATGTTCTATAGTAAACTTGTTAGATTTTGCAAGACGCAACTTTTTGCATTAAAATATTGGTTGTGGAAATTTTTCAGGAAAGATGTGGAAATTTCTTTAAGAAATCATGCATAGAATTTCATCAATAAAAATTTTTCCTGCTGGGTAGTAAAGAGAATTAAATTGTAAATTTGAAGTGCTAGTTAAAAAAAGTTAACATAACTTTTTAGTTTTCAGAATCTTGACTTAAATTTGAATTCAATTAAATATAAAAGACGATCTTAAAAAAAATGTTCGTCAAGAGAAAATTTGATTGAAAAATTTCATTTTTTGTAAATTTGAGTTTTTTATATTAAAAATAGTTTCAGAAATTTATAGTAATAATTCGAATTAGAAAAATCATACACATTATCGACTCATTAATGCGGTTACATAGCAAATTGTATGTTTAGAGTTAATTCAATTTGATTTCTCCTTCTCTATAAAAGGATGTAGTAATTAATAATTATTTTCTAATTATTAAAAAAAAAAGTTGTATTACAATACACTTTTTGGTGTTTGTGATTTGATAACTGATTCATTGATGCGCTGATTTCATGGTAGTTAACAGTTTTTCGGTTTTAGTACCACACTTTTGAACGGATTAAATTTCAAATCTATATATATTCAAGAGACGTGTATGTTTGTCACCAGTAGACGCGAAAACTACAGCACCCATTCTCACCAAAATTTATATATGTATTCTAGGGGTCGTCAGTCGTGACATAGGATAGGTTTTGATACGCCCACTTTTACCGCCCACAAGTTAGTAAAAACTGCTATATCTCAGACGTTTTTGATCACAAGAAAATGAAATTTGCTATGAACATACTATAAGACCCCAGCCATAACCTGGGCTACAAATGGCCGGGAATATACAATGGGGCATGGCACCGCCCATACAAGTCAATATTTGAAAATGCTGTAATAGCGCTCCCACACAATGTTTTCCAACGAAATTTGGCAGATGGCTTCATGGTTTCAACTCTAAGCTAAATGCAACACATCGGCGTAATTGGACAAAGGGGCGTGGCACCGCCCATACAAACCAATATTTAAAATTGTTGTAACTGCCCTCTCATTTAATGTATTCCAAAAAAATTTGGCAAATGGTTTCATGGTTTCAACTCTAAGCTAAATGCAACATATCGGCGTAATTAGGTGAAGGGGCGTGGTACCGCCCATAGAAACCAATATTTAAAATTGCTGTAACTGCCCTCTCATTTAATGTATTCCAAAAAAATTTGGCAAATGGTTTCATGGTCTCAACTCTAAGCTAAATACAACTTATCGGCATAATTGGACAAAGGGGCGTGGCACCGCCCATACAATTCAATACTTCAAAGTGCTATTATTGGGCTCCCATTGAATATTCTTCAACGGGAAATGGTTCTATGCCATTTCCCGTTGGGCTCCCAATAAAAATATGTGACAAATGTTTGCATTAATTTATTATGACCTTAAAGGCAAAAAGAACTTTTTTAGGGGCAGCAAAGCGAACCGGGTCCTGCAGTTGCTACCCAGAAAAATATGATAAATGTAACTCTTTATCCGAAATCTCACAAAGGGGAATTCCATGTACTGGATTCTTCCAATTTTTTTTTTTATTTTTTTAACTACATAAAATTTATTTATTGAATCTTCTAAAATAAAAATTAGAACTAACAATAACTTTGAACAAAATAATTAGACATTACATAACAGATTTAACATAGTACTAGTTGACGTTATCCACTGATTTGGACAACTTAATGTATGTATCAAGGCGATGTAGGCGTTGACTGGATGTCGGCATCTACAGGATGTCGGCGTAGACGAACGGCTGCATCGACGAGGGTGTCCCTGAACTATCTATTCAAAGGCAATAGAATAATTTCGTTTAAGACGTAAGGGTCGGGTGGGTTTTATTAAGGTTCGAGCTAGAATATTAGGGTGCAATTTTAGCTTATAGTTTGTATTACGTTTCGGTATCTCATCAGATATTTTCGATATTTGTAAATCTCTGTGGATGTGTTCATTTTTATAAACCATGGCTCTCCAAGTATTTGTCGCAGAATTTTTGACTGCATCCTTTGCAGTTTCTCAACATTTGATGGAGATGCTGTTCCCCAGAGCTCGATCCCATATGCCCATATGGGTTAAATTATACTTTTGTATAAAAGGATTTTAAATGTGGTGTTGAGTTTTGATTGCTTCGAGAAGAGCCAATTTAATTCGAGTTTTTTTAATTTTATTTGTGTAATTTTAGCTTCGATGTGCTTTTTCCATGTGAGTCTGCGATCGAGATGCATACCAAGATATTTGGTTTCAGTACATTGTGGTATTTCACTATTATTTATTGTAAGCATGGAGCAAGTGTCTTTCCTTAGGGTGAAGGTTATATGTGCGCTCTTAGACTCGTTGACTCTAATTCTCCACTTTGATAGCCAATTCTGTAAAGTGTTCAAATGTTGTTGCACGTGTTGTGATGCCATTTTAGGGTCTGAGTGCGAGCGCAATATTACGGTGTCGTCGGCAAATGTTGCGATGAGGGTCTGATCATAAATGGCCATATCAGCTGTATAGAGTATATACAGGAGGGGTCCGAGGACGCTGCCTTGGGGTACACCGGCAAGAATATCAAATCTACTAGAAACGAAACTTTTATGTTTAACTACAAATTTTCTGTGGGTCAAGTAGTTGTCAAGCAAAACGTGCATGCTTGCGGGTAATAGTTTCTGTAGTTTGGATATCAATCCTCTATGACATACCTTATCAAAGGCTTGGGTGATATCGAGGAATACTGCTGAGCAATATTGCTTTTTTGTGAATGTGTTTTTGATCATGTCAACAATGCGATGAACCTGTTCAATTGTGCCGTGCTTTTCTCTAAATCCGAATCGGTGATTGGGTATTTCATCTTTAGCGAGTATTGTGGGTAACATAATTTTTATCAGAATTTTCTCAAAAAGTTTTGATAGGGTAGAGAGTAAGCTTATTGGGCGATATGAACTCACGTTTGAAGGGTCGTTTCCCGGTTTCGGGATCATCGTGATCTGCGACAGCTTCCAGTCACCAGTCAAAGCAGAACCTTTTTCGGCATCACTTGTCGCCCAGTCTCCGTTGGGTAAACGAATTGGCAATTCTGCAATAATGGGTCGTTTTAAATTTTTTGTGGCACGCCAAAGTGAGTAATTTGTTGAGCTCGTCGGCGTAAGCTTTTCTATGAATTGATGCAGATCATTCTCGTTTTTCGCCCTCAGTACATTTTGTAGTTTTCGTGTAATGAGGGTCAGCTTTTTTTTCAGATAGGGTGATCTGAACTTTTGCCAATCACGCCTTATTGATCTCTTTTCTGTTAAGAGCGCAGCTATATTTTGTGGCACAAATTCCTTTTTTTGGGTAGTGTTATTGATTTTTGGGGTAGCTGCCAGTGCTGCGTTTGTAAGTAGAAGGGTAAAGTTACGCACTGCCGCATTCAGTTGCTCCTCAGTTTTCAGTGACACATGCAGGGTGTGCAGAATGTGTGAACTTATATATTTTCTGAATTTAAGCCAATTCGTATACATACTGGTGAGTTTGTCGGGTGGGTTGACTTCAGAATTTGGCACATATTTTACTGTAATTATAGTGGGTGTGTGGTCAGACGAGAGTTCCACTGAAGACTCAATGGTTAGTTGAGTTCGTTTAAGGGTCTTGATTACTGCAAAATCAATAACGTCTGGAATTTCGCGTCTGTCTGATGGCCAGTATGTTGGCGTGCCTGACGAAACCAAATCAAGGCCGATTCTGCTGGTAGTATTCCATAGTAATTTTCCTTTGGGCGAAATCAGACGAGAGCCCCAATAAGTGTGTTTGGCATTAAAATCTCCAGTTACGAGAAATTTTTGGCCAAGGGTTGCGAAAAATGACTGAAACTGCTGTTCAGTTATTTTGGTGCTGGGTGGACAGTAAATTGCCGATATTGTTAGTCCTTTTATGTATTCATCAAGGCATATGCTGGTGGCTTGCAAATACTCGGTGCAAAATTCATGTACAACATAGTGTTTGATTCTGTCTTTAATTAGAATCGCTGATCCGCCTCGAGCTTTACCACCTGGGTGTTTAGTGTCGGAAAACTTGTATCCGGGTATATTGAAAATGTGTTTTTGGGTCAAATGGGTCTCTGAAATTAGCATTACACCTATACAGTATGAATTGAGGAATTGTATAAGATCCAATTTATGTTGGCATATTTTTATCGCATTCATGGTTTATTATTTATAAGGGTCTGGATTAGCATGTTTTGATTGCGTAACATCTCTTGCATCATAGTTTGCATGCCGTTCATAAACTGCGACATGTTTTGCATACACATCTGGAGTGTTTGTTCAAGGCCAATGTTCTGTTGATCGGGTTGAATAACTGGTGGGTCTTGGTTATTGCCTTTGACTACATTTGCATATGAAAATGGTTGTTGTGGTGGTGCAGTCATAACTCCATTCCCTTGGAGTGGTGGGTATGATTTCATCTGGGCAATATTGGCTGGAGTAGGGTTTGACATCGTCGCAGTTGTTGCCCTGAAGGGCTTCGTTTGGGAAGAAACCTTATTTTTAAGTGTTTTATAGACTACACATCCTCTATAATTTGCAGTGTGATTTTTAAAACAGTTACTACAATGTCTAACGGCTGCATCGTTCCTAGATTTCGGGCATAATTGGGTCTGGTGCAAGTCACCACAAATAACACAAACACTGGGAAGTGTACAATTTTTTTTTGTGTGTTCAAATTCCTGGCAATTTTGGAATTGTATTGGACCACGGCTTCTACGTGGCTCCTCAACACTGAATTTACGGTGTAATAAATACCGCAGATTATATATGAGGTGGGGTTCGCCTTTTTTTAGAGTCTTGGGGTCAAATTTGAGTTCAATGCGGAAGAGGGGTTGGGGTAACTTATCTCTGTTTTTTATGTTAGATACAGATCTGACCTGAAATTTTTGATCTGTTAATGCGGCTTTTAGTTCATCGCATTCGATGAAAGAGTCTATACCTCTTATTACAACCATAAGGCCTTTGCTGCTTTTGAGCTGGTATGTGTAATAGCTCTTTTTGTATTTATCGAAATTATCAATAACTTTTCGAAAATCTACCTCATTATAAATTTGAATTTTAGTTTCATGGATAGCGCCCTTGAGAATGGGAATCACATGAAATCTGTTGGCACCAGCAAGCTGTGTTATCAGATTGACAACAGAATTTAAGTTTTTTTCTCTGAGATAAATTGGCGGCGGCTTCGACGTTTTGGGTTTAGGGTCTGAATTTTCTTCTTCATACAATAAAGAATATCTATTTTGGCCAAGTTTTATGGGCTGGATATTCGATTTGGATTTTAAAATCTTAGGCGTATTGGTATTTTCTGGAGGGGTCGCTTGACGTTTTTGTATTATAGGGTCTGGTTTTTGCAGGTAGCGGTGCATGCCTGTCTGCACTGCCGAACCTGCAGTAGTCTGCTCAAGAGAATTAATTTTATTGCCTTTTTTCGCTGACTGGTGCTTATGAACAGACTTTTGATTCTCTGTAAATTTATTGAGAGGGTCTGGTAAGGGTATTAAGAGAATTTGTACTTGCCAAAGTCGATTTAGATGCTGCGGCTGCTGCCATTTCCGTTTTCTGCTGGGTGTAGGGTGTTGGGGTTTCGCATTGTTCTCGCCAAGGAACAGATGGTAATGCGAGAGAGCTTACGAAGAGCGCCTCTGCAGAGCGACTCTTCAAAATAGTGTTTTCAGCTAGAATAGCGAATATAATACTAATCAAACATTTCGTTCAAAAATTGTGGTTCTACATCTGCTCAAAGCTCCGTTTTCACAATTTTTACTACAACTTAAAAACAAGAGCTGATAACGGCAAAGCGTTAAAAGATCTAAAATCAAAGTACAAAAATAAATTTAAAAAAATTTTTTTAAATAAAAAAAACCAAAAAAAATATTGCCATAATCAGGATTTGAACCCACGATTAGTGATGTGACGCGGTCATGTGACCGGTCACGGGACGGTCACATGACGGTCAATGACCAAAACATTTTTGTCCATTTTATGACCGAAAAATATTGTTAAATTTTCCATTTTCTTTCTTTTGTATTTACTATTTAAGCCCGGAATGCAGATGGAAAAAAATTCCGAAACCAATTTATATTAGCAGCACAATTACTGACAGTAATTTTTTTTCACATTTTCATTTCAAAATTCAAAAATTGAAATGTCAAAAAATATTTGGCTTTATTAAACAAATTTTTTAAGGTTAATTAGATTTAAAAAAAACTACGAACATGGCAATGGACTTAACTTTCACAGCTATAGCTTAACCCGATCACTATCAGCATTTACATTTAAAATATTTCACAAACCGCCCCAAGAAAAAAAAAATCTATTTTTCATGTTAGTTTCGAAAAAGTGGTTTAAAAAATTTTGTATTTCCGCTGTTAACAGAGATATTTTAAATAACAGTATTTGGTATGATAGGAGCTATTTAAAGTTTTTACTTGACTTTAGTATCTTCTTTCTTTGACAGATAATACTCTTATTTAGCATATGATAAGTAGGAACTTAATTTTAACTATGCATATTAAATAAAAATACGGTCAGTGGTCAATAATGACGTCATGTGACGGTCAAATGACCAAGAAAAAAATGACCGGTCATTGCCCATCACTACCCACGATCCAAAAAACATAAAATATCTTCAAAATATTAAGGCGTATTGCGTAGCAAATCCATTGACACCATCTCCCTTCTAGCGCTGGCATACTGGCATGCCTCCGCTAGGAAGGAAGCTCAGTTTTCACGATTTTTACTACAACTTAAAAACAAGAGCTGACAAAAAAAAACCGTAAATAGATCTAAAATCAGTGTTCATAAATAAATTTTTTAAAAAAAATTCCGAAATCATGATTTGAACCCACGTTCCGAAAAACATAAAATATCATCTAAATTTTTAAGTACATTGCGTAGAAAATCCATTGTTTTTTCTTGTGTGAAATATTCTTTAGTTTTGCTTATCAAAGTATATTGACACCACTCCATCTCCCTTCCATATGCAAATTTAACTTAAAAAATGCAAACTTTGTAAAAATTTTACAAAACGAATTTGCCGACGCGCTTTTTTTTGATTGTCGCTACGCACCCAGAGTTCCAAGTTGATTGGAAAATGTCGGCGGCGGCTAAACAGTTTCGCGCCGACCATAATCGGCTTCAATCGGCGTGCGAACAAATCGATGTCAATATTGGTTGAGCCGACACAATCGAATCAATATTTCGCCGCCGGCGGGCTAGGCACGCCGCACAGTGATTTGTCCCATAGACAAAATTCAGAAAGTTTGATGTCATCAATTATATAAAATATGGTATTTTTGGAAAGGTAATACGTTGACTAAAAAGAATATGAACTTATTTATTTGATTAACATTTTTTTGACATCCGTGGATTATTTTCAAATTAGGGAAATTTGATAACAAATGCTGGAACAAACAAATTTATTTTTGATAACTTGGCGAAAAAAATTGCCCAAAAGGCATTTTTGGCAAGAATGATACAAACTTTACTTTTTTATAAATGTTATTATTGTATTAAAAAATGAAAAATAAAATAGTTGTCATTAAACTTCGATGTAAAAATTTGTAAGTACCATGAAAAAAAAAGTTTTCCTAGTAAAAAACATAAAAAAACCCAAAAAATTATGGATTGTAAAAAAAAGTGCGTAAAAGTTAGTGAACATTTTTTTTTTTTTTTAAGTTCAATGTGTTTTCTTTCAGAAAAAAAAAAGTCATTTACAATTTTTTACCAACTTTTTGAAAAAAATTTTATTTTGTAAATGCCTAAAATTACGATTTTATATCAAAAAAACTTTTCAAAAAGTTCATAATGTAAATAAAATGGTAAAATGTGATGAATGTATGTACTTTTATTAATATATTGATATTAATGAATGTATAGTAACTAAAAGCTCAATTGAAATATTGTTGATCCAATGTGATTTAATTTTTCTCTATTTTACTCTTCTCTCTTCTTCCTATTGACTAAAGCGGTCAATACCGAATGGTTTTGGCAATCCCGGGTTCTCCAGATTTTTCAGGATTTCTTGGGGTTCGTTACTTTACCAAGCAATGCACATGTTAAACAAATAAAAAAATAAAAAATTTGCCAGAATTATTAAAATTGAGAATACAGGTAAAATTTATGGTAAAAGTGAATACGCCACTTCGACAAAAGTACACTATCAAGTACACCAATCCGTGAATACCCCTAATAGTAGAATATACATAATATAATATAGTATAATATACATTTTTCTTCACAAAGTATTCAAGATTATAAAAATGTATTGATCTTTTCAATAGTTATAATATTAAATTTATTAAAAAGATTTGTTAATGTTTTTGCATTAATGTACCTGCTACAACTGCTAGCCAAAAACGGTTACCAAATTTGAAATCAGCTAATCAAGAACCACTAGAATCCGTTATTAAAGCTAAGAAAATTTTTCGAAATATAATTGTAGAGTTGTATTATATGCATAATAATTAAATAGGAAAATCAAGCATGCAATTCTGTATTTATTCAAAAACTATAAAGGTTACGGAAAAACCGATTACATTTTTGAAATCAGCGGGATAAAACACATTTAGAAACTTAGTTTCAATTAATTCAGAATACTCCTTCGATTTTTGTCCCAAGCTCATATGGAGACAAATCACTGTGCGCCGTCTCGACTTGGAACTTTAAATTTTTGTCAACAACACGAAAGAGTTCTGTGTTTACAATTTTTCAATAGTGTGGCTAGGTAGATTATTAAAAATAGTATGAATTTTTAATTTTTACTTTTTTTTTAACTTCAATAATAAAATTTTTTTTTCGTTTCAAAGTTAACTATTGTTAGTTAATCGAAGAAATTTAACTTAAAAAGTTAATAAAAAGTTTACTTTTTTGTACTGTTTTTATTATTTTCTTTGAATATTTTTTTGTTTTTTTGTATAGACAAACAGATTTTGGTAAAACCTTTTTCTGAAATCGTACAAAAAGAAAAACCAGTTGAAGAGTTTCCAAAAAGTGGTACATTTCCGAACATTTGGAAAGTATGAAACTTAATTTTTTCCATAGTGCATTCAAATGTCTCCACTGAAAGAATATTCTGTCTCATATTTTCATTTAAAAAAATAATAAAAATTCTTTGCAAAAGAAAGTTTAGTGATAAAAATGTTCTCCAAATTTAAAAAATTTTTTCAAAACTTGAATTTTGTCCAAAAATTACGAAATGACAAGAAATTTGATAATTTTCGTACAAGTTTTCCAAAATCCATTTACCCTATATTTAACTATTTATGGTATACGATCTAAAGTTACATACATACATACATATTTTGGCGCTACAACCCTGGAGGGATTTTGGCAGAGCTTCTTAATGCAATTATCATGGGCAAGTGTATATGATAATTGTGGACCTACAGTTTTTTGCCGGTTCCGAACGGCGGGACTCCCGCACTCAAAGAATTATTATGTTTGGAGAACGTTTGCTTCAAATATACTACTTTTGAATACAAACTTAAACGAAAAAACAAACCAAAAACCTTTGCTCCAAATTAAGTCGTTTTGCCGCAAATAAGAAATAAATTTGCAACAATTCAAAAACGTTTCCAATAAAAGTATTGCATTTAACTTTTATTGGAAAGGGTTTTAAACTGCTGCAAATTAAAAACTAATTTCTAATAAACGTTTAAACGAATTCGATATAAGCTTTGTTTTTATCGACCAGAACGAAAGTAGCTCAGTGGCACAGCGTGTATGTGCGTAACTTATAAACCTTACGTCCCGCGTTCGAATCCTGGCTGAGCTGAACATTTTTTTTTTTCGTTACTTAAACGTTGGTCGTAAACGAAACAACAAACGAAGTGTGTTTGTCTAATTTTTCGTTTCTTACGAACGAAAAAATTCTTTGAGTGCAAAGAAGAAGCTTTTTCATGGCAAGTTACTCTCGCAAGATTTCCAGAACTTGGCGAGAGAGTGGCGGTCTACACAGAAAAACAGAAAACAAATTTCTGCCTTGCCCCAGGTGGGAGTCGATCGGGTACCTTCCGATCGCACAGTAAAAAAATTAAGAGAAAACATACAAACATTTTTTTTCGACTGTCATTGTAGAGAAAGCGAGAAAAATTGCATTTTTGAGTACTTTGGGCAGAAAATATTCCCAACCCGCAAATGTTGAAAAAATAAAATGCCTGCCCAGGCTGTACAGGGTAAATGAAAATTTGAACAGTATTTTCAGGCGGCATTTTTTCGGTTGTGTAATCGGGCACTAAGTGAGTATCTTTGTTTTTATCTGATTTTTTAAACTTGTTATACCCCCACACTCACTGTGGCAGGGTATACTCACTTTGACACAACGTTTGTAACGCCCAGAAGGAGGCGTGTCCGGGATGGAAAAGTATATATATTCTTGATCAGCATTACCGCCGGAGTCGATTTAGCGATGTCCGTCTGTCTGTCCGTCCGTCTGTCCGTCCGTCCGTCCGTCCGCTCGATAGCGGTCGCAGTTTTAGAGATATCGACTTGAAACTTTGGGTACATGTTTTTCTCTTCAATACTGAGATCAAGTTCGAGAATCAGCCAAAACAGGCACAAACTGGGAGTGGCTCCCATACACCGAAAAAAAGGTCAACATTTTTCAAGTCTTTTTTATTGCTGCATTCTATTGGAAATGTTTAGAAACGTATTTTTGACATGGTCCGAGGTTCCGAAACAACATATATAAGGGTCAAAATGGGGTCTTGAGACCAAGTTTTTCTTTTTGGTGGATTCGATTGGAAATTTTTAGAAACGGATTTTGGACATTGTATAAAACGGGCTCCAAAACTATTTATAGGTGGCTCAAAATGGGGTCTTGAGACCACATTATTTTATGTTCAATGTACTTCTTCCTACTGTGTGGGGGTATTTCAGCTTCGGTATAGCCGAAGATAGTCCACTCTCTAGTTTTTTATTAAAATCTGCTTAACTGAATAAAAAACAAGTGAGTAAGTTTCAGTCGGGCAAGCCGACTTATATATACCCTACACCTACTGGGCCATATTGGATCCGCCATCTTGAATTTTCAAAATGCGACATCAAATTCGAAATCAGCGATCCAAAAACCCCCCTATACAAATTTTCATACTGTTTTGATGAAATCTTAAAATTTCGGCCGCCATATTGGTTCCGCCATCTTGAATTTTTGAATTCTGACATCAAATTCGAAATCAGCGACCCCGAAAACCCCACTATACAAAATTTCATACTATTTTGATGAAATCTTAAAATTTCGGTAAAAACACGATTTTCACTTATATTTTCAATACCAACTCCTTCTAGGGCCTAAAAAGGATAAATCCAAAATTTGGGATCCCTAGCTTTCTTCTAGCTCCTGCAATCGTGTTTACAAGAAAAGAGGACGGACAGACGGACAGACAGGGAGGTAGGCGTGGCAGTCGACCGATTCCGCCCATTTTCAATACCAACGCCTTCTAGGGCCTAAGAAGGATATATACAAAATTTGGGATCCCTAGCTTTCTTCTAGCTCCTTCAATCGTGTTTACAAGAAAAGAGGACGGACAGACGGATAGGGCTAAATCAACTCAGGAGGTGACGCTAAATCAACTCAGGAGGTGACCAATATATATACTTTTCCATACTTCTCCTTCTTGGTGTTACAAACATCAGACCAAAGTGAATATACCCATACCTCATGAGGTGTAGGGTATAAAAAGTGTACTGTTTTTTTCAAATTGTACTGTTTTTTTACTCAATGTACTGTTTTTCTTTATTTAAAATCTGGCAACCCTAGTTCTGTGGCGCAAAGCAAAAAAGCACAAGCATTCCCTTCCCAAAAGCACGCTACATTGAAATGCATGAAATAATATTTTGGTGGTAATGTACGATAAAAATGCCTATTCAATATGCATTTTCTTATAAAAATAAATGCAATAAAAGAAAATAAACAAATTTTTCGGCTTAGAAATGTATTAAAACACGAAAAACTAGCAGAATAACTTAAATTCGGCAACGTGGAAAATGAGTAGGGTATATGTTTAATCGAGTGGACCGAAATTCATACTTAGCAGTTGTAATTTTAGTGACTGTTATTGCTTAGTATCTAATTCTTTCTACCCGTGTCATGTACACTGAGAAAAAAATCAAAAAGAAACGTTGTCAAAACTTTTCGAACCATTGTCAATTTCCAGCCAAAACTGAATGTTCTGATTTTGACAACGAAACGTTTCAATTTTTTTGAAACTGCCAATTGATGAATTGAAATTGTGATTGATTAATTGTGACGCAAATGTTGTTGTTTCATGACTGAAAGTTTTTGTTTAGCGGCTGAAATGTTTATGATTTCATGAATTGAAAATACAAAAACTGGTTATTGGAAAGGCCTATTTTTAGAATTACATAAAAAAATTAAATTTCCATTTATATTTTTTCTACATTAAATTTTTTTTAAACAACATTATTGATATTCATTGTTATACTTTATTTACGAAATAAATAAATGGTAAATTTTTGTTTACTTACCGAGATTTGAACCCTGGCCATTCGGATTTATAAACGCGCCCCATAGCACGCTTGCCTACCGCTGTGTGTATTTTTCAATGTTTTAACTGCATACATATACTATGAAACTGCTTGGTTAGGATTTGAAACGGTTTCAGTTCTGAAATATAACTGAAAACAGTTTTACTTTTTGGGTCCGTGGGTTCGAATCTCAGCCGGAGCAATTTTTTTTTTTTTCCTTTTTACCACATCACTTTTTTTATTCTTTTTTTTTAGGGGTCGCTGGTCACGAATCCGGAGTTTGTTGCGCTAACTCTAGATATCTTGAAATCGACGACCAGTACCTCATAAATGCAACAAAATTAAAATCGGCAAATGCAAACAGATTTGTTTTGCAAAAATAAAGAAAAAAAAAAGAATCGAAAAAATACTTTGCTTGACTGAGATTTGAACCAACGCTCCAGTAACTCATACCAGGGATAATTTTTTTGGTACAATTGTACTTTTTTGGTACAATTTCAAAGACAAAAGTACATTGGTACTACATTGACATTATTGGTACAATATATGCGGAGATATCAGATTAATAATAAACTTATTTTACAATTTTTTTTCTCAAATATTTTTGTTGTTTTTATTATTAAAACTTCTTTGTTAAAATCTTTCTGAAATAAAGTATCGTCGTTCAGGGAAAAGTTACTTGGTCCAAAAAAATCAAAATGAGATACTTACTTATAAAGATTAAAATTAACGTAAACAATCGAAAATTTGTCGTGTTCTGATGTCTTCCTTTAACCTCCGTCTAAAACATATAAATTACGACACGTATTTTTAATTTGCGGCCTCCCAGCGTTAACTAATCTTTTTTGCGAATAGTTCGCGCAGTGAAAAACTTAATAAACACGCAATCAATTGTGATTTTGTTAAATTACATTTTTGCTTTTCCCGCGATTGTGCATTTATGTATATGCAAAAATCATATTCACGATCTCATCTGCTCGGAAAAGCTCAACCACGATCTAGATAGTGACAGACTTCTATATAAATAAACAAATAAACATCAGCTGTTCGCTACTTTCAGATACTGGTTCTGTGCAGTGTTGTCAGATGTGGCGATTTATCGCCCTTTTGGCGACTTCGCAATCGATTAGGCGACGAATTTTAGGCCTGGGCGACATGGCGACTTTTTGGCGATATTTTTTCCTATTTGGCGATTTTGCAGCGATTTCATTTTTATTTAACATTTTTATAATTTTTGTTGGCAAAATTAGCTTTTCTCAAATTTTCCTCATTAAATCAAAAAACTAATTGATTAAATAGAACTAAAAAAAGGTTCTTATTCTTTTTTGGTTTTAAGAAATACAATTTTTTAAAATAAATAATAACTTATTTTTATTTAAAAAATAACGAATATTTTTATTGTTATTGTATTCAGCGTACAATATTGAATCCGTAAAGTAAATATACCAAAAAAACATTTTTTATACCCTACACCTAGGGTTACCAGACGTACTCTTTTAAAGAGTACAGTACTCTTTTTTAGGCCCTCCTCTTTTTTACTCTCACTTTTTTCCCGAAAGTACTAGTAAGTACTCTTTTTTTTATTTCTGGGACTTTATCATATAACAGCTGAATATATCGGCTCAGTAAGGAATCCATTTTTATTATTCGTCAGAATTAAAATGAAAACCTTCAAATATTAGGCTTTTAGTTTGAAGCATCTTTCATCACATTGCATTGAAAAAGTTACCAAAATTCTAAAAAGCTAGGAATAAAAAAAATGAGTATGAGAACTACAACTTTTTTAACCTAAATATTAAAAACAATTTTGAACGTCTTTATCGAAAACAATCCAAATAAGTATCTAAATTTTTCAATTTCGTGAGGTCTAAAATATTGTGTTATACTTATTATCCGCTTAATTTGTAGGTCACTTATAATTTTAATTTTTAATCGGTTTTTCAAAATTTTAAATTAATTTTGTTAGGTGTTATGTAGGTACAAAAAAAAACTTTTTGGTTAAATCATTGTATTTTGTTACTTATATAAACACTAAAAACTTTTTTTTTTAATTTTTGAAAAAAAAATTGTTTCATTCAAAATTGTACCAAAGGCTGGATTTTGGAACTTTATTAAAGAAATTTTTTTCTATATTTTTATACCCCCACACTCACTGTGGCAGGGTATACTCACTTTGTCACAACGTTTGTCACAACGATTTCGCGATGTCCGTCTGTCTGTCCGTCTGTCCGTCCGCACGATAGCGGTCGCAGTTTTGGAGATATCGACTTGAAACTTTGGGTACATGTTTTTCTCGTGAATACTGAGATCAAGTTCGAGAATGAGCCAAATCGGACAAAAACTGGGCGTGGCTCCCATACACCGAAAAAAAAGGTAAAAATTTGTTATTGTTGTATTCTATTGGAAATGTTTAGAAACGTATTTTTGACATGGTCCGAGGTTCCGAAGCCACATATATAAGGGTCTAAATGGGGTCTTGAGACCAATTTTTTTTTTTTTTGTGGATTTAATTGCAAATTTTTAGAAATGGATTTTGGACATGGTCCGGGCTCCAAAACCACCTATAATTGGCTCAAAATAGGGTCTTGAGACCACATTTTTATATGTTCGAGGTACTTCTTCCTACTGTGTGGAGGTATTTCAACTTCGGTATAGCCGAAGATAGTCCACTCTCTAGTTTTTTGTCTTTTTAAAAATATGTGGGTTAAAACCGAAGAGTTTGGGACCCCCAGCAACTCTGTACTCTTTTTTACTCAAGATAATCTGGTAACCCTACCTACACCTCATGAGGTATGGGTATAATCACTTTGGTCTGATGTTTGTAACACCAAGAAGGAGAAGTGTCCGGTATGGAAAAGTATATATATTCTTGATCAGCGTCACCTCCTGAGTTGATTTAGCCCTATCAGTCTGTCCGTCTGTCCTCTTTTCTTGTAAACACGATTGCAGGAGCTAGAAGAAAGCTAGGGATCCCAAATTTTGTACACAAGATTGCTCGTAATGAAGCTACATCTGCTGTCAGGCTATCGAAAAAACAGTTCTTTCAGTCGAAATTAAGTACAGAGCTACCATCTAAGCAATTGTGGAAAAATTTAAGAGAGATTGGGGTGCGCAGTAAGAGTTTGGCTGAGTGCAATATTGACCCTTATATATTAAATAATTACTTTATTGTTAATAGTGTTGATGAATCACAAATTCATCTGGAAGATGTAGTTTCTCCAAATATCGGTAATAAGTTTGAATTTTTTGCTGTAGGTTAACTTGATGTTGACAAATGTGTAATGAAAATTAAGTCGAATGCTATTGGTGAAGATGGGGTAGCTATTAAGTTTATAAAGCTAATATTGCCCTATATATTGAATCCCCTTACACACATTATTACCCATTGTTTTACTTGCCATTGCTATCCAAACATTTGGAAAGTGGCTACTATCGTTCCTGTAGCAAAAAAACTTTCGGCATCTGTACCAAGTGATTTCCGTTCTATAAGTATTTTATCGTCTATATCCAAAGTTTGTGAGTCCCTCATGGCGGAACAAATATCCAATTATGTTTTCGCCAATAGTCTTTTGTCGCCTCTTCAGTCTGGTTTCCATCCTGGGCACAGTTGCTCTACCGGAGTAGTTAAAATAATGGATGATATTAGATTGTCTTATGATAAGGAATACTTGACTTTGACCTGTCTTTTAGACTTTTCTAAAGCTTTTAACAGTGTAAATCACTCTCTGCTTTCTTTGAAATTGAAAAAATTCTTTGGTTTTTCCGAAAATGCAGTTAAACTGATAAAAAGCTGTCTGGAAAGTAGATCTCAAAGAGTCAGAGTTGGTTGTTGTTATTCACATTATAAAACTATAAGCAGTGGAGTGCCTCAAGGGTCTGTTCTTGGAGACTTAGAATCTATTGGTATGTGGGCCATGTGCAATACTATTTTTAAATCCATCAAAATCATATGTCCTGCCTATAGCTAGAACAAATTATCCTCTTCCTGACGTGCCTCCGATATTTCTTAATGGCACTAAGTTATTGGTTACAGACAAAGTAACGAACCTTGGGTTTAAAATTAATTCATCACTTACTTGTATTGATCACAGTGAGTAAAGTTTACTATACCTTGCGAAATCTTCGTATGACATCAACATTTATGCCTATTGAAACTCGACTCAAGTTAGTGGTTCAGTTAATAGTCCCAATAATATCCTACTCGGAGGTGGTATACAGTAACCTGGACTCGCATTCTATGCATGGATATGTTTATGGGATTGGGAGGTATGATCATATATCATCTTCCAATACTCGCATTCTTGGTTGTAAAATTTCCGCAAATCTTAAGTCTAGAAACTGCATACTTTTGCATACGTTGATTCATACAAGATCCCCTCCTTATCTTTATCATTAGCTACAATTTAGTAAATCAACCTGACGGCGTGCCTAGCCCGCCGTCAAATGTATCGGCTTGGTCGATTGTGTCGGCTCAATCGATATTGACATCGATTTGTTCGCACGCCGATTGAAGCCGATTATGGTCGGCGCGAAACTGTTTAGCCGCCGCCGACATTTTCCAATCAACTTGGAACTCTGGGTGCGTAGTGACAATCAAAAAAAAGCGCATCGGCAAATTCGTTTTGTAAAATTTTTACAAAGTTTTAATTTTTTAAGTTCAATTTGCATATAGAGGGCTGAAATCTATCGAAAAAAGGGTCTGCGAGTGCAGGCATTCTATTGTATATAGTTATACCCCACACTCACTGTGGCAGGGTATACTCACTTTGTCACAACGTTTGTAACGCCCATAAGGAGGCGTGTCCGGTATGGAAAAGTATATATATTCTTGATCAGCATCACCGCCGGAGTCAATTTAGCGATGTCCGTCTGTCCGTCCGCACGATAGCGGTCGCAGTTTTGGAGATATCGACTTGAAACTTTGGGTACATGTTTTTCTCGTGAATACTGAGGTCAAGTTCGAGAATCAGCCAAATCGGATAAAAACTGGGCGTGGTTCCCATACACCGAAAAAAAAGATAAACATTTTTCAAGTCTTTTTTATGGTTGTATTTGATTGGAAATGTTTAGAAACGTATTTTTGACATTGTCCGAGGTTCCGGAGCCACATATATAAGGGTCTAAATGAGGTCTTGAGACCAATTTTTTTTTTTTTGGTGGATTTGATTGGAAATTTTTAGAAATGGATTTTGGACATGGTCCGGGCTCCAAAACCACCTATAATTGGCTCAAAATAGGGTCTTGAGACCACATTTTATGTTCGAGGTACTTCTTCCTACTGTGTGGGGGTATTTCAGCTTCGGTATAGCCGAAGATAGTCCACTCTCTAGTTAAAATGTTTTTTATGCGTTTTTTGGGAAAAAAAATGTTTCTATAGAGAATTTAACTATTTAATTTAACTTTTAACGAAGTTAACTTTTCAACGCAATTAACTTTTTAATTTAACGAAGTTAAATTTTTGATTAACTATTTCCGGATTGACGAAGTTAAATTCTCGATTAACTATGCCCAGCTTTGTTACAAAAACAAAAAATTTATTATATTTCATTTGTTTATTTTATTTTACATATTTTTATATTCTTACTTATTGTTTTTGTTTATAACAATTTGTAATAACTTTTTATTTTCATAAAACATTATTCAACAGGCGTATAAATGTAGTATACTCTGTACAGTCTGTTAAATATACAATACTATCTGGGCCCGACCCGCTTTGCTGGGCCTAAAAAACTTTTATAGTTGCATTGTTAAACTTATCCTATAAGCAAATTTTTTCCCTGAAACCAAAAGGTAAAAATTTCGCCGAAGTCACCGGTCATTTTTTTTTTGGTCATTTGACCTTCATAATGACGACAAGTGACGTCATTCGACCACTGACCGTATTTTTTTTTAATATGCATAGTTAAAATTAAGTTCCTACTTATCATATGCTAAATCAGAGTATTATCTGTCAAATAAAGTAGATACTAAAGTCAAGTAAGAACTTTAGATAGCTCCGATCATACCAAATACTGTTATTTTAAATATCTCTGTTAACAGCGGAAATACAAAATTTTTTAAACAACTTTTTCGAAACTAACATGAAAAATAGAATTTTTTTTCTTAGGGGCGGTTTGTGAAATATTTTAAATGTAAATGCTGATAGTGATCGGGATAAGCTATAGCTGTGAAAGTTAATTCCATTGCCATTTTCGTAGTGTTTTTAAATCTAATTAACCTTAAAAAATTTGTTTAAATATTTTTTGACATTTCAATTTTTGAATTTTGAAATGAAAATGTGAAAAAAAATTATTGTGAGTGATTGTGCTGCTAATATAAATTGGTTTCAACGCAACATAAAGGTCCTTCCATTAATTTCGCGGTGCGGGTTGTCAAAAAATCTCTCCAAAGAACTCAAAAAAGCAACTCTTTTTCGCTTACTCTGCATATGTTAGTCGGAATGGAAATTTTGTTTGTTTTTCGCTTCGTTTTTTTACATAGGTTTGCTTATGGGAGCGGAATTTTTTTCCATCTGCCTAGCGGGCTTAAATAGTAAATACAAAAGAAAGAAAATGGAAAATTTAACATTGGCGTAGTTTTATGTCGTGTTGATTCGGTGTAGCAAATGTTGGTTTTTGTAAAATTCAAATTGCATGTCAAAATTAATAAATAAAATGTTGGCAAGACATTTTTTCATACCTTTTTTTTTCGGTCATAAAATGGTCATAAATGTTTTGGTCGTTGACCGATTATGTGAACGTCACGTGACCGTCATATGACCGGTCACATGATCGCGGCACATCACTAGTCTTACCGATTATTCGGCTTCGGCTTCGTCCACATTCGGTTTAAAATTTTACATTCGGCCCAATATCGAAAATATGTAAAAGGTGAACAATTTCTATTTTTTTTAAATCAATCATTGCACACAAGAATTGTGAAGAAAAATCTACTACAGAATTCAGCAACCATGGAATTAAAAGGACTTTGGCAAATCTTTTTTATTTTAAACCCCATATGCAAAATGCTCTTGTTTAGACTCATATTTTAAAAAACCAGACGAGGTAGAGCATTTCTGTGGACGCCATCGTGTTAAGTATACAACAAATTTTCAGGATCCATAGGTTTGCTTTATGGAGTACCACGTTATTTTTCACTGTAACTTGGGGTTAAAATATAATCCAAAACATTTCTGAATTTTGTCAATTTCAACATTTTCTTGATCCTGAATTTCTCAGAAACCTGATGTGATGGAACGCCATCTTGCTCAGCGTTAAAATCTATAAGCTACGTTTGGTTTATTAGTATCCAAACGTTTTAATTTTGCACGATTGAGTTATTGATTAATTTAAATATTAATTTACTTAGTGAATAAATATTTTACATAATCATTCACTTACTAAGGGTTCATTAAGATATAAACCATTTTCAATAAATGTTTCTGAAAAATGTTTCAATATTTTTTTCATTTTGTCTTTATATTGAGCTTTGTCTTCGGTTTTAGCCGAAAAAAAAAGTGGAAGTTCGGCTTCGCACGAAAAAAAATTTTTAAAGAGTCATTGTCAGCTTATGAAGTAATTTGTTAATCGTAAATTGTTAATGAATTGTTTGTGAAATGTCGGAAATTAGTGTTTTGAAATCTAACAAGGGACAAGATATGCTTTGTGTCACAATATAACTAAAAATCGGCGGATTCGAAAAATAAAAAGGAAATTTAATTTTTTAAGTCATGTCGAATACTTAAAAAGAATTGCAAAAAAATTTAAGTACTTTTGTTTATTTAGAAAGGGTTATATTTTGTCTATTTCTCTTTGTTTATTTTCATATTTAAATATGCTTATTTTTTAGGGAAATTTTTGTATATATTTTTTGAGATTAACTTAAAGAAATATTGCAATTTAAAATTAATATCTTTAAGTTTTATTCAAATTCAGAAATTTACAGAATTACAGGAAAAAAGAAAAATTTTGGAAATGCAGAATTTTAAAAATGCAGAATTGTGACCAAACACAATTTTTTTTTTGTTATTTGAAGCATTTTTACTACCTCAAATTGAAGTTGAAATTGTGGAAGTAAGCAAAAACAAATTCAAAATAAAATAATCCAGTTCAAAGTGAGGTTGTTCGTACTTGTTTTTTAAATGTTTTTGGGTGTTTTTTTTCTGGTGTAGGAACAAAGTAGCATTTCTATAGCATTTCCGAAAAACAATAAAATACCCAACCACTTTTATTATACAACCTTTTTTAATTTAAGATACAATAAAAAAGTTACATTATCCCAAAAATTCTCTTCAAATTCTCTTCTCTTGGAAATACAAAGTTGTTTCGTTTTACGTATAAGAATTTTAATAAAATGCGGTAATGTTGGCTTAAACTGTGCTTCGCTTTAGTACAGCATTTATCTGCTATGCAAAATTTACTTAAGTGGAACATATTTCAGTTATCCGAAATCGCTCAAGTATTTTTCAACGAACTAACCAGTATTAAAGTTGGGCGGTCTGACCGTTGTCCAACTAACAAGCTATCAAACTAAACAGACCGGAACAGAACAGCCATAATACACCACAATATATATTCTTTTTTTACTTTCAGCAAACTGCGTCTAAATTTTTCCACCATATTATTCAAGTTTTACGACAGTAAATTGACTGAAATCTCGAGATCCATTGTTGTAAGTGTTTGCGGAAACATTAAACGATTAGATGTACCAGATGACCAGTTCGAGTACCTGCCAAATATTGATAACATTAATATGGGCACCACATTGTTCGAATTGTATTTAGTACTGAAGCGCTTCCTTTCTTTGGGTATATGATATCTGTAAACAAAGTATCACAAAATTAGAGATTTTAATATTATTTTAAATTTTTACAGGAAAATCTCTGTGTCCGAACGATGAACTTGCAATTGAAAACTTCCATTTGTGGTTTACCCCCGGCGTTACTCATTGGTTAGATATCTCCATTATTAAAGCATTGAATCGCATTGAAAAGGCTATCGATCTCGATCAACTGAAGGCTGTTGATGAAACAGTCAGATATAGTTCATCCGCTGTGGACACTTTAGCAATATTCTATCAGATAAAGATATTTTGGCAACAACTTGATTGGCCTGACGTGGAGGGATCTTATACATTTGTTGCTAAAATTGTTGATGTAAGTAGAATACAATTCAAAATTTGCTACATCGCATAAGATGCTACATTAACAACTTTGACGTGCAGGGACGTACCTAAGGGGATGGTAGTTTGAAACCCCCATAAAATCTATGAAGTATTACCTTTAAAGAGAAACTTCCATACCTCATTGATATTTTTATTTATTTAAAATGTAAAAACTGCAGTTCGATATTAAGCTTTCAATATCACGGTTGTCATTAGACTGGCCGGTATTTTTACTTTTTCTCTCCGATTTAAAACCACCGGGCGGAATATATTTCCTTTTGTCCTAAAAACGTCTCAAAAAAAGTTGGACCCGATCGGATAACGTTTAGAGGTCGCGCCCAAGGCTAAAAGGAGCAAAAAAGGTCAAAACAAGCTAACATTTGTATGAAGCAAAAAAAAATTTTTCAAAATGGTTTAAGATCCAGAAAAAACCATTTTGGTCAATTTTCCCGGACGACCCTCCTAAGGGTTGTCCCCCTTTTCTGGTGCATGTAAAACGAAGCTCCTACTGCGAAAACGGTACAAAAATAAAATAAATAAAAATACGTTTCGGAATCACAAATATACTGTAAAAAAAACAAAATTATAAATTTTTTGATTTTGGATTTTGCCCCTCTTTAGGAAATTTCGGGCAATTGTCCCCTTTTAATGGTCAAAAGTGGAAAAAATGTTTGTTCTGATTTCAAACTGCTGAATGTATATATTTTCCTTTTGGCCTAAAGTACTTCCAAAACGGTCTCTTTTAACGGTCACAATTCAAATAATTTGTTAAATTTTTTGTAAGGCGACTGCCTAAAATGCCTTAAAGGGGGGCAGAAATGGATAATTTTGGTTTTTTTGGTACTTTTTTTTAGATTTAAAACGATTAAAAAAATTAATTTTTATAAAATAAAACTCAAAATTATTTTTGGAAGTACTTAAAGACGAAAGGAAAATATATACATGGAGCAGTTAACAACTCTAGCGAAGTGAAGTTTAATTTGTTTATTACTATCGGTTTTTATGAATAATAACAAAATCCATAGTGCGATACGGAAAACAATATATCGTCGTCGTTTTAACAGAAATCACTAAGTTAATTTTTTCAAAAAACGATATAAGTACGCCATTATTCTAGTCTATAGTAATCCTACAGTCTGTGATAATAGCCTAAGTCCTGCATACCCCTAGTTACAAAAAATTAAAAATCACTATCTACAAATTTTTAAAATTGTTACTCAGTCAAAAATCACTAAATCCACTTTAAAATTTTTCTTTTGATGTAAATTCTTCGTCCCTGGGGCTAAATTTGTAAATGAGCCCAAAAATATTCCAATCCAATCCGACCATTTTTAGACGAATGATTTACCATTTCTTTAAAAAAGCAAAATGTTTGTCTATCAGAATTAACTAAGTCCTTTCATTCTGATTTCTTCGTCCCTGCGCCCAGATTTCCAAAAAAAATTTTCATAACGAAATCTTTATCAATCAGAATTACCTAAGTCCATTTGACCTATTTTCTTCGTCCCAGCGAATCAATTTCCAACATTTTTTTCTGTGTATTATTGCTTAAGGGTTCTTGTATACTTTGAGCCCAAAAACATTGATATCCACCAATTTTTAGAGCGCTTTTTTTGTCTTTAAACACAAATATCTCAAAACTATATATACTTAGTGAGTTTTGTTAGAACGACGACGATATGTGCTATAAAGCGTAGTGATAATTATTTGATAATTACTTTGGAAATTCATAACAAATAAAAACAACAAAGGTAACATTTACATTCCCCTCAAAAAAAATTAAGAAAATCCCAAAAAGCTTTTGTAATGAAGAATTTAACTGGGAAGTCTTAATAAAAAGCAGCAGCCATACTCTCCGCCATTTTTTCGAAATTCCCAGTGAGTAAATTAAAATCCAATGCAAGCTGATTTCACGTCACTCGATAATTCGAAAGTTGGTTGTGCAGCGCTGCACGGAAATGATCGTCGCAGAAAAACAACGAAAAACAAAAGGCAATTAAGTGAAATGATAAGCACATGAAAGGAATTTTGCAAGTCCAAGTCCAAGTGCAAGAGCTCAAGATTTAACATTCTGAAAGTAGTGTTTAACATTCTGAAAGTAGTGTTTAACATTCTGTAAAACATAGACACAACGATCCAACTCCTTTAAATTCCCCCCCAAAAAATTCCAACAAAAAAATTTGCATCGATCAGTGTGGACACAAACCGCTAACATTATCGTGGACACCATCCTGTGCAGACCAGAGAATAGCGCAGAGTAGCTTAGCCCACAAGCTACCGGCAAGCTAACCGCTTTTTTAGCAAGTTGCGAATCCACTTCCACTTGCCGCTCTCGAACACTTGCATCATCCGTCAAAAACTCGAATGATCTGGATAGGCGGAAGCACTTGGATAGCTTGTGTGCTCAAGTTGCGTTGAATGATCAGTGCGCACTGCGCAGTACGGAAAATGTTCGTATTTTGTATAGTTAAGTTTCGTGCGACGTATAGGAAAATTTTAGAATATTGATTTCATTACGGAATGGTAAAAACAATTGTTTTAAAAAACTTACTTTCTATTACACCGTGCAAAAAATTTAATTTTTATGTACACATACGATTTTTCCACATAGAAAAATTGTTTTTAATAATGTTGTTGGCATTACAAAGTGCAACAAATTTTATAGTTATTGGACACATGCTAATTTTTTCACTGAGAAAAAAATTTGTTAAATTAATGCAGTTACTTTTAGACAGTGCACCAAATTTTAGTTTTTTTGTACGCATGAAAATTTGTCCATAAAGAAAAAAATTATTCTAAGACTATTGTTTAATTATTTGTATAAAAATTCTTTGACTATTCAGTAAAGAAACAATATCTATAGCTATCTACTATAATGTAGAATGTATCTATGTATTTTATAAATTGTACTCGTAATATTTTGGGGTTCATTCACTGCGCAAATAATCGATGTTCTAATTGCAATTTTTAAATTAGCTGCTTTTACATTTTTTCCCCCAATTCCAGGACATGAAAATACTGCACTCTTTACCAACGCGACAAGTCGCATCAAAAAAATGTGATCAGAAAATTGTCCGACCGCTGGCGCCTACACTTTTTTACGCTTTGTTTTACGCGCTGTTACGAGCGAGAAATGTCGAGTTGCGACGAACTCCTTTCGCGATGTCCTATTCACAGCGCTGCTTGCGGCGATAGGCAAATTCCAAATGTGTCGCGCTGCGTAAGAATTTGTTTTGTTGCTGTCTCATTGTTGTTTGTTGAAGAATGCGTTTGCTGTTGCAATATATTAATAAAGAAACGACTGTGCATAATTTTTTATGATCAGCTTGTTAACCCTTTTGAAATCGCGAATTTTGGAATTTAGGAAAATCCCAAATTTATGGTTCCACTTGTCGTGTCGGTAAAAATTGCTGCAATTGTTTCTATGCTAATTTTCTATGTCCTAAAAATATTTTCGTTTAGTTGTAATTTGAAAATTGCAATTGAAACATCATTTAGCAGTGAAATGGAATACGAAGAAGTTGTATTCCTTTTTTGTTATTAAAAAATGATGAAAGTGTTTATATTTTAATAAAATCAATCAGCTATAATATCTCACGAAATAATTGTCAAATTGAATGCTACATACAAAATACGAACATTTTCCGTACTTCAAATAACCCACAAGCGCACACAAGCAACTTCAATGCGCAAGCTATCCAAGTTAATCCGACTATCCAGGTCATTCGAGTTTTTGCCGAATGGCACAAGCATTTTATTTTTTTCTCGTGTGCACTCGTACGAACTCGGATCCACAAGCACCGAACACTTGTGGCATCCGTCGACACGGACTCGAGTTGGGAGTTGCACTTGGGTTTTGGCGAGTAGCTTGAAACTGGTTTTCGGTGCACCGACGCTCTTCTCTGGTGCAGACTCCCTGTGTTTTGAGTAGGGTGGCCAGACTCTTAAAAACGCGAAATCAGTACCACGTGGAAATTTATCGGAATACGGCAAATCTATAGTAGCGAAGGCGCACATCACGGCAAATTTATCGGAATACGTTGAATCTATCGTAGCAAAGGCACACACCGTGGCGAATATATCGTAGCGAAGGAGCACACAACGGCAACAAGAAAGTGACCGCCTTGGTAGATTTTACAATTCCTCGTCATGCAACGAACCCCTCTGTCTATAGCAGGCAGTGAAGGAGATGATACCGCTGCAACTATTACTACAACAAAAACTGCAATCGCAAATAACGCACCGCTGGATCTACAGTCGAGATAAAATATACATTTTGACTTTTTCGTTTGTGTCAATTTGACACAATTTCGAATTCAAAATGTTATTGCGCGATGTGTTTACATGCTTAGAAGCGTGTCAACAGAAAAAGTTACGAAAGAGTCGTTCGTGTGTCAATTTGACACATATGGAAAAAGCACGCACAATTTGTTTTTTTACGCGTCAGTTATGTTTCGTTTGCTGAAGTAAGTGATTGTTTTCGCTGTTGTGTGTCATCGTGACAAAAAGCAGATTATTTTTTAGTTGTTTAAATGAAAACATTACAAATTATGGATTCGACATGGCATAATGAATTGTTGGATGATGATAAAAGTGATGATGAAGATAGTGAATATCAAAGCTGGGTGTTGAGGAAATTTGCCTCGGTCAATTGATTTCTGATTTTCACGGGGATTTTGAATAAAGGGAAACGCACTTAGTTTCGCTGAAAGTTGTAGTCTTCAAACAGCCTTTATTAAAATTCCTAAAATTAAATTACATTACTTGACAAATTCTAATAAAACATATAAATTTTGAACGTTACTTTATGGTATGAAAATCGTAAATTAGACATAGTTAAATTAATATATTAAATTTTGAGAAACAAATTAATTAAAAACGACTCAAACGACTCTGTTAACTCCTTCCTTCTGCCGGCTAATGAATGCCGCCTTTTTTTGATTTTCCTACCTCCTTTTTCGGTGACATAAGGACGAGGAAATAACTAAATTGTAAAAGATTTGATCGATTTAACCAGTGGCGGTAACACCCCCCCATAGTATGGCGAGTATTCCCATCGATGCCTTACTCCTATTCTTTCGTCACGTCCAAAATCGCTAACTTTACAGCTGGCCTCTCCAGTATTCCATGAGCAGTCAAAACTTTTGCGCTGCGCACCTGTCCATCTTTTGCTAGTCGAGTTTCCAAAATTTTTCCTCGTGGCCAAACATTGCGTGGGCTTGAAGGGTCAACAATTATCACCAAATCCCCTATACATAAAGGCTTTGCTTTCTCATGCCATTTCGATCTACAAGTTAATGACGGCAGATATTCTGTCACCCACCTTTTCCAAAAACGTTCTGCGTATTGCTGCGAAGAAAGCCAACTATATTTCAATACAACGGAGCTGTCACAGCAGTTCGCAATCGGTTTCATCCCGTTCGAGCATCCAAGCAGGAAGTGGTTTGGCGTTAAAGCTTCCGTGTTTTCATCGTCGATAGGAATATATGTTAGTGGTCGTGAGTTCACAACATTTTCAACTTCGGCCATCATGCTGCGAAGAAGTTCATCGCTGGGCAAGCGTGTGGGTACTATTTTATATAGCACTGTTTTTATAGAACGCACTAGTCGCTCCCATGCCCCTCCCATATGGGGCGCTGCAGGCGGATTAAAATTCCATTTCGTAGTAGTCGTCGTGAAATCGCGCACGAAAGCATTAGTATCGACATCCTGTATAGCCTCCCGTAATTCCCTTTCAGCACCAACAAAATTTGTGCCGTTGTCGCTAAAAAATTCTCTTGGCGTGCCTCGTCTTGCCATAAAATTTCTAATGGCTAATATACATGAGCTGGTATTAAGAGAATGTACAATCTCTACATGAACAGCTCTAATTGTTAAACATGTGAATAGGGCGCCATAATTCGAGCGCGAGGTAATTTGGCCATCTGTGGAACTTGAGGTACAGCTTTTCGAATCTTACACATTTGACAATTTTTGATCTGTTTTTTAAAAGTGGTGCGTAGTCGAGGAATGTGGTACACTTGACGCAGTTCGTTAATCGATGTTTCGTTGTTCATATGGTGGTATTTGTTATGGTAGTGTATTAACACAAGTTCAGTAATATAGCTATCTCTTGGCAGTATAATGGGATACTTTTGCTCCAATGACACACTGGCGACGTCAATTCTTCCATCCACACGCAATATTTCGTTTGTGTCTAAATATGCCGAGAGTTTATACAGAGCACTGTGCTTTTGGAGTTTTTTGTAATTCTTTAAATTGTTAATTTCTTCACCATAGAATTCCTTTTGCGCCTGCCGATATAAAGTGGCTTCTGCATTTTGTAGCTCATATTGGTGAAGTTCACCTGACAGAAAATTCCGTTGCATGATTTTTTGCTTACAGTTCGCAATAAAGCGCAAAACGTATGCGACCGCTCTCACAATTCTCTTCCACTTAGAAAAACGACGTTCTTGAATGAACGGTTCGAATACAGAAATTTGTAGTATATGGTTTTTTAATTCTGCAGCTGTCGGTAGCAAGTCTCCTTCTTCTTTCGGCCATTTGTTCTCCAAATGCTGTAGAAACTGGGGACCATTAAACCAACGACTGCACTGGGTAAGGTCGGGCTGTTTCGCCCACTTTGTCGCTTCATCGGCGACATTAAGTTTGCTTGGGATCCAGTTCCAATCATCCAATTCCGTCAAATCTAGTATTTCACTAACGCGAAATGCAACAAATTGGTGATATCTCCGATGATCCGATCTTAACCAGCTTAGAACTGTCTTAGAGTCCGACCAATATACTTTCCTGTCGATTTTTATTGTATGATTTTCAATGATATTTTTTGCGAACCGCGCACCAATAAGCGCAGCCATTAGCTCCAATCGTGGAATCGATGTAATCTTTAACGGTGCCACTCTCGTTTTTGATCCAATAAGCGAACACGCAGCACTCTCGCCGTTGAAAATTCGAAAATAGCTAACACAAGCATATCCGTTCTCGCTAGCATCCACAAAAGTATGCAATTGTACGTTAGTGCTGTCGTAACTTGCATAATGCTGAAGATAGCATCGTGGAATATTTGTATGTTGCAAATTAGGCAAATATTTTATCCAATTGACCCATTTGGTCATTTCGGGGGCCAATATTTTTTCATCCCATTGAATAGCACTTCGCCAAACTTCTTGCAACAAAATTTTCACGTACATTAAAAAATTTCCTATTAGGCCGAGGGGGTCATAAATCGACATCAAAATACGTAACATCTCTCTTTTTGTTGGCGCCTGTTTTCCAAGAAAAATATCAGTTTGTAAAATTGTTGGTGATATTTTAAAAGTAATTTTGTCATCGCTAGGAACCCAGAAAACGCCGAGTACCTTTTCCATTTCGGATTCTCCGCTTATGTTCAAGCTTTTTTCAAACATTTGGTGATTTTCATTCAAGAATTTCAAAACTTCAGCTTCATTTGAAGACCAGTTACGAATATTAAAGCCCCCCTGCTGATGAATATATTTAACTTCCGAAACTAACTTAATTGCTTCCTCCACTGAATCCACCGAATCCAAATAATCGTCAACGTAGTGATTTTGTTTAATAGCATTAGCAGCTTTTGGAAATTTGTCGTCGAATTCCGTAGCATTCAGGTTTTTAACATATTGTGAAGTGCTAGGAGAGCAAGTCGCACCGAATAGCATAACATTCATAACATAAATGTCGGGTTCTCGATTGTAGTCGCATCCACGCCATAGAAACCGTTGTACACCTTGGTCTTCAGCTCGTATAAATATTTGGTGAAACATTTCTTCGATGTCACCGCACACTGCAACCGACTTTTGCCTGAATCGAAACAAAATTGCTGAAAGTGACGATAGCAAATCAGGGCCCTTAAGTAAAAGCGAGTTCAGAGAAATGCCGTGCGATTTGGCAGCAGCATCCCAGACTATACGAGATTTTCCTGGTTTGTTTTTGTTAAAAACAGCGAATATTGGTAGATACCAAGTTCGCTCTTCCGAATGCTGTTGAGCCGATTCTAATTTGCGGATGTACCCTTTAGTTAAATAGTCGCTAACCGTTTTCTCAAATACGCTACGCAATTTTGGTTCTAATTCTAGCTTTCTTTCTAAACACAATAATCGCTTTTTAGCCATATCGTAACTATCAGGCAGCTCAACATTTTCAAAGCGCCATAGTAGGCCGGTTTCATAATGAGAATCGTTTCGTTTAACAGTAAATTTGGTTAGCAATTCTAAAGCACGCTCTTCATCTTTGCTAATCATGAATTTGGAATGCAAATTTACGCCCAGATTTTCTAACGAGTAAAACTTTTTTACCATTTCATGTAGTTTTGTATCGTATATTCTATTACAATCGCAAATATGAAAATTAAAACACTCACTCTTATGTTGATTTCCTTCCTCAGAACCGTAGATTAACCAGCCAAGGAGCGTGCGTACTGCAACTGGCTCGGTTGATTTTCCTTCTCGAATCTCTTTCGGTATTCCTAAATTCCAGTTGTTGACGCCTATCAGTAGGCGAGGAGTAGCGTTTGCGTAGCTGTCAATCGGTAGATCTCGCAGGTGTTGAAATCGCTGGCACAACAACTCGTAGTTCAGATTTTGCGTTGGTAAGGACAATTGACGTACAGTATGTAAGTCCAACGCAAATTTTCTTTGATTTGACCCAGCAACGTGCACTGTGAGCCGTTTGGAAGCACTTTCAACTCTTTGCACCTCTCCGGTCCACTGAAGGCACAGTCGTTTTTCGGGACCCTGCAGATCCAGTTCATTGGCAATTTGTTCGTCCATTAAGGTAATAGATGATCCTTCATCGATGAAAGCAAATGTTTTTACAAATTTATTGTTTTTTCCAAAAACTGTAATAGGTATTATTTTAAAAATTATGTTTTTATTACGCGTATCGTGAGCGTTGTCATCTCCTGAATTATTAGCTGTCACTGATATATTTTGTTGTTGTGGCTTTTGAGCATTGTGAGTAAACCGGTGTAGTAGAGAGTGATGTTTAAATTGACAGCCGTCAACTCCACAAAGTTTTGTGCTCTTGCATAAATTTGAATGCTGGCATAAACATTGCTTACATAAATGATTTAATCTCACTATGTTCCACTTCTCTCCACGGCTTAATGATTGGAACTGCTTGCAGCTACCAACATTGTTGCAGAACTTTTTGCAAACGCAACATCTACTTCTATTCTCTTCGCTGTGCATATGAATGAATGCTCTTTTAGTTTCGCTATTTCTTGACGTTTTCTCTACGATCGATGTCAAATTGTTTTGAACAGTGATACTATTTGCAGAAACTCCTACATCAAATATCCAATTTGAAAAGTCTAGAAGATTTGTTTTTTGGTTATTTTTAAGCAAGTTTAATTTATGAGTACCCCAAGATAATTGGAAATGAGGTGGCAGTTTTTCTACTAATTCTTGGAGCAAAGATGAATTATTGAGCTCATCGTAGAGTCCACATGCTTCGATTGTTGCCTGTAAGCTTTTGACATTGACAGCAAACGAGGTAAATGTTTCTAACTTATTTGCGTTAATCGGTGGTGTAGATCTAATTCTATTTTTTATCGAATGGAGAATTTTATCAGGTTGACCAAATAAGAGCTTTAGAGTGGATATAGCTGCAGGAACACATGATGGATGCACTAAGATGTGCTGAACTGAACGCAATGCTTCGCCGCGAAGCGATCGCTGTAGGCGTACTAGGTTTTCAGCATCAGTGAGGCCACAAATATTGGTAGACCAGTCGAGTGTAGAACTGAACAGTGGCCATTCTTCTGGATAGCCAGAGAATATAGGTAACTCTTTTGGTATAGATTGACGTGCGTGTATTTGTTCAGTTGTTAAATGCGACTGCGATGTTACTGATGGATTAAATGTGGTGGGAGAAGTGTTTTGATTATGAAACTGAGTGCGGGGCTGAGCATGTGGTGCATGTAAGTGGCAGTCTGGTGTTTCCTGGGGCATAAACTCTGAATGGGCAGTAGAATTTATACGCGTTGCGGTGTCATGCAATGTGAAGTTAGTAGGAGTGCAATGTTGCTGACTTCGAATCGTGCTAAAGTCCATAAATATTTCTTTTTGCAGAGTATTTTGCGCCGATGTCGGCATAATGCTATGGATAGAGTTCTCAGCTTGTGGAGGTTCCGAAATCGATTTCAGGGAAGTAATGTCGGAAGTAGTAACTGGAAGAGGATTTATATTACTGTTTGCAGTATTGCACGGAATGAACGCAGACATTATCGGTTGATGAGTTGTCGAATCAATTGTTGAAGCGGGAAGGGTTGTGGTTACATTACTTGTTGGCATAGTAAAATAAGAAGTCTCGTTTTGCAAGTGCGATGCTTGTCGGTCTGCATTTTCATTTGGTTTGTGCAGGTAAGAACTGATGGTTTGAATCTTAGAATTACGACTATAGATTTGTTGTTCATTTTGAGTGCTTAAGTTATTTTGGCATGTGGAGTTTTCAGTCTCAAATGCAGAACTAAGTTGGTACTCCAGCCATGCGCGAACGGAGTCATTGGCATTAGAGCGATTAGAGCAGACTTCATATAAATCATCTTCGTTTTGCTGAAGAATTTCATATTTCTTATTGAGATATTGACTGTCGCGAGCGATGGCAAGTTGACGTTCTTCTTTTAAGCGCTGCAGTTCAAGGTTCATTCTACGAGATGTATTAGATGTAGATGCACGACTAGAATGGCTGATTACGGAGTGGGGTGAATTGCTTCTAAATTGCGCAGTTGAGCATGACTTACAATTCCAGTTAGCTTTCGGTTGTTCAGAAACGATATTTACGCAGCTTGTATGAAAACTTTGATTGCAGCGACTGCATAATATCATATTGGCGTTTGGAGGATTTGGACAGAGATGGCATTTAGAAATTTCGTTTTGCCTCGTAGGTTGGGTGATTTGGGGATTTGGCGAGTGACCTGTTTGTGAGATAGACTCCATTTTATGTACTCACTTTGAGATTAGCAAGATGGCGGTGATGTGGTGTATTATTATTAAACAGCAATCGAAGCGTCGAGATACATAAAGAATTTTAATTTGTTGAGGAAATTTGCCTCTGTCAATTGATTTCTGATTTTCACGGGGATTTTGAATAAAGGGAAACGCACTTAGTTTCGCTGAAAGTTGTAGTCTTCAAACAGCCTTTATTAAAATTCCTAAAATTAAATTACATTACTTGACAAATTCTAATAAAACATATAAATTTTGAACGTTACTTTATGGTATGAAAATCGTAAATTAGACATAGTTAAATTAATATATTAAATTTTGAGAAACAAATTAATTAAAAACGACTCAAACGACTCTGTTAACTCCTTCCTTCTGCCGGCTAATGAATGCCGCCTTTTTTTTGATGTTCCTACCTCCTTTTTCGGTGACATAAGGACGAGGAAATAACTAAATTGTAAAAGATTTGATCGATTTAACCAGTGGCGGTAACACTGGGCATTAACTAGTTAATTAGTTAATAGTTAATTAACGAAGTTAAATTTTTGGTTAACTTTTAATGTTTCAGTTAATTTCGAAAACCATTAACTTTTTCATTTAGTTAAGTTAAATTTCTTCGATTAACTAGCATTAGTTAACTTAAAAACAATTATTATTAAATGTAAAAAAAATTTTAAATTTAGAATTTATACTATTTTTTAACTGATTAATTTGAAAATTATATCACAAAACAATTAAATACACTTGCCGATATATTTCGAAGTATTTTATATTCCATTTTTATGTATGAATGGACCATTCTAAACACAATGGCGTTCTCAGCCATCGTCAGGATGTTTACATACATCATATTTTCCATTTCTCAAATTTCTCAAAATGTCGAAAAACTGAGAGTGCCATTGTGTTTAGAATGGCCTGTGATATTTGTTCTTAACCAAACTTCATTCGTTTCATTATTATTATTTAATATTCTAATAAAATTTGTATTCCTTTATATAAATATAAATAATTTGTTTCATACACGAAATTTCGGTTTTTGATAAAAATTTCATATTTGCATAAAAGGCTGAAACTGATCAGTGAGTGCTGGCACTCAATCGTATATAGTTAAAATGTTTTTTATAACCCTTATATTAACTTGCTTTGGGTGGACTTTATATATATATCCCTATATCCCTATATATATTATAAAACTGAGTGTGTGTCTGTCTGTATGTCTGTATGTCTGTATGTCTGTCTGTCTGTCTGTCTGTCTGTTTGTCCCTCAATCACGGCTAAACGGCTGTACCGATTCTCTTGAAACTTTCAGGATAAATTCTATAGGTATCGACATGTAACATATGCTATATGCGGTTGGGATTGGACAAAGGGGCGTGGCACCTCCCATACAACACAAAATATGTCTACAAGGTAATTTAGTAACTATTGAATTGAATTTGAATAGAAAATTGAATAATAAATACGAAATTTAGCACGAAGTTGCATAATAACTTTTCAAAGCTTTATGCCAAATATGAGCATAATTGGACAAGGGGCGTGGCACCGCCCACACAACACGTAACATAAATAACAGCTAATTAAGCAACTATTGGATATATTTTAATGAAATTTGGAATGGAGCTATATAGTATGTTTTCCCAGCTATGTGTCGAATATGGGAATACTTGGACAAAGGGGCGTGGCACCTCCCACACAACACATAACTTAAATACCAGCTAATTGAGCAACTATTGGATATATTTTAGTGAAATTTGGAATGGAGTTGTACAGTATGTTTTCCCAGCTATGTGTCGAATATGGGAATAATTGGACAAAGGGGAGTGGCACCTCCCACACAACACATAACTTAAATACCAGCTAATTAAGCAACTATTGGATATATTTTAGTGAAATTTGGAATGGAGTTGTACTGCTATGTGTCGAAAATGGGAATAATTGGACAAGGGGCGTGGCACCGCCCACACAACACGTAACTTAAATAACAGCTAATTAGGCAACTATTGGATATATTTTAATGAAATTTGGAATGGAGCTGTATATTATGTCTTCCCAGCTATGTGTCGAATATGGGAATAATTGGACAAAGGGGCGTGGCACCTCCCACACAACACATAACTTAAATACCAGCTAATTAAGCAACTATTGGATATATTTTAGTGAAATTTGGAATGGAGTTGTACTGCTATGTGTCGAATATGGGAATAATTGGACAAGGGGCGTGGCACCGCCCATACAATTTTCTACCCCATATCACGGCTTTACTGATTTTATTGAAATTTTAAGGTAAAATTGTGTTAGTAATGGAATTTGCAATAGGACATAAGAGGTTGGATTTAGACAACGGGGCGTGGCACCTCCCATACAACAAAAAATATTATTAAAAAGTAACTTGGTAACTATCGAATATTAAGTGGTCCATGCCACAAACTGCACCCTTGCACATTTTTTGGGTGAATCATACCGGGTGGGATTACAACTGCCACCAAGTGCGTCCTTGGACTTTTTTTGGCTGAATCATACCGGGTGGGATTACAGCTGCCACCAAGTGCGTCCTTGGACTTTTTTTGGCTGAATCATACCGGGTGGGATTACAGCTGCCACCAAGTGCGTCCTTGGACTTTTTTTTGGGTGATTCCTACCGGGTGGGATTACAACTGGCACCAAGTTTCACGGGGGGAATAAACCATCAACTACAGCGCCATTGAAATTGTCGCAAATTCCTATATATATTTATTTTAAAATTTTATACAACCCGTGCAACGCCGGGTATGTAACAGCTAGTATATATATATATATATATATAAATATCCTCAAATCTGCGGCGAGCTTTGGAACACTGATTGAACTCCGGTGACAATGCATTCTATTAATTTTGGGGTCCATCAGAGGCGTAGGAGGCCGTGGGGGGACTCAAACCCCATTTTTTAAAGCATGGCATAACTTCCAATTCCTTCAAGCTACAATGATGAAACACACCCTTTGGGGGCAAAGGGGAGCGGGATGGAGCCAATTTAAAGTTCTAACTTTCGCATTTTGTAAGCTACAAGGCTGAAATTTTTTACTTAGGTTCACATTCGGAAAAAAGAGAAAAAAAGGGGAAAAAAGGTGGGAGAAAAAAAAAATTTAAAATTTTGCAAATCGTTAACTTCCTAAAAACAAATATTTCAACATTACAAATTTTTGCGAATTGAATGACATAATTAAATATTGCGTTTTACGACGAGTGTTACCATATGGTAACGCTGATAGCGTTCCACCATATATTCAATTAAAAAAATATTTGAACAAATATCACTAATCTGTTTTTTGATTTTAATAAAGCATGCTTAGATCTTTCTTTTGATATATAATTCTAAGCAATCGCACTTCAGTAGCGACCGTGGCGGATGATTAAAAAGTAGTATTTTTAAAAAGTGGGGAAAAATAGCGAAATGGCGCGACCTTTCCGCTAAGAATATTTTTCAGTGTTACAAAAAGTTATATATTACGGATGTTTGCTTTCTAACATTTGAGGAGAATATAAAAGTATAATCAGAGAATGTTAATTATGTTAATTAACATTCTCTGCATATACTTTGTATATGGAAAATGAGTTTATTGATTTAAGGAAAATATGGAACTAAAAAAAGGTTTTCGTATTTGGTTTTTCACCTCAATTTGTTCTTTGTCACTTGGAAATATTTACAAAAAAATTGTTTTTACAATATAAAAACAAATTCATATTGATAAAATTTTTCGAAATTCCGTATCGCACAACAATTTGAAAATGAAAACATTGTAATGAATACTCGAAAAATATACCAATACGGAATGCACGATCCCCTTTCGAAAAAACTAAGTAATTCGGCGCTTTTGCGTGCACTTTCATTGTACCTTCGCTCCTAACGAACCTTACTTTTTATGGTTACAATGGTTTTTTCGCCAATTATTGCAATAAAACACGGCGGGCTTCACTGTAAATAACTCATTTCTCAAGTGGGCAAATATATAAAAATATCAAAAAATCAAAATATTTTATTCAACACAAAATATGTGGAGCCGCCTAGAGTTTTAAATATGAAAACTTTGCGTTTGGTTTGTGTATTTGGTTTAGTTTCCAGTTTTTCACCAAAATTCAGTATTTTAGTCTCTTTTTAAAAGTGGAAAAAATCCATGAAGAGGCGAAAATAAAAATGATCTTATGATTGAAAATTAATAATATGTTAGATTTAAGGACTGTATGTCAGGAGTATAATT
This sequence comes from Heteromyza rotundicornis, assembly GCA_951394025.1. NCBI lineage: Eukaryota > Metazoa > Arthropoda > Insecta > Diptera > Heleomyzidae > Heteromyza > Heteromyza rotundicornis. The sequence continues at coordinate 42,729,154 of OX596012.1, forward strand.
AAACGGCAAAATGTATCAATTATGTGCCTCCAAAGTTAGCACAAAAAATGCATCTACATAATTGCATTTTTTGACCAAACCACTGAACAGATTGGAACCGGACCCTCTTAAGTGCACATGGGAAAGATGATAGAATTTTTTGAGACTAACATCAAGATTAAGAAATGCTGCAGAAAGCCGCAGGAGCGTTCAAAAGTATTGCAAAAAAACATATTTTCCAATATTTGAGATCAGTTTTCTCAGAAACCATAAAAGTTTTAAACTTGAGACCCTCTTAAGTGCACATTCCATACCTGATAACGAAATACACCCTTAATATTAATTTTTTTATATCATGATACATACATCATGAGTATTTTATTTTTAAAAAGTATTTTTTAACTTGAAAGTATGTATTTATGGTTTCAACATTTTTGAACCGAATTTGATTCTTAGCAGTTCGTTGGAAAGCTACTTGAATTTAGAAATTAATAAGATACAAATTTATAAAACGTAATAATTCAAAAAAATTAATTCCAGACATCAAAAGCCCAAAATAATTGTCAGTGTAGTGATGACCATGGACATGGCTAGATTACACAACCCAACAAGATTTTGCTCCATAAATCAAAGAAAGGTATTCTTATAGATTTTTGGACGCTGAACAAAATGATGAACAAAAGATAGAGCAATACTGGGGACACAATCATGTAAAGCATCCAAAATACTTTAAGAAAAAGTATGTAAAATTAAAAGGACTTTGGCAAATCCTTTTTATTTTACATCCCATATGCAAAATGCTTTTGTTTAGACTCAAAAACTAGACAAGATAGACCGATTCTGTGGACGACATCGTGTTCAGCATCAAAGAATTTTTAAAATCTTTTGCTTTTGGAGTACCACGTTCTATTTCACTGTAACTTAGAGTTATAATACACTCCAAAAAATTTAATGCCACTGAACTAAGCCATATATTCAAAACAAAAATCGTAAAAATGAGAGTAATAGCTTGTTTTGAAGATACACGTGTTCTAAACGATGATTGAAATATTTAAAAAAAAAATATTAGTTTACTCTTGAGAAATAACTGCATTTTGGCAATTCGATTAATTTTTATTGCCTTGATCATGAATGATACTTTTGGTTTATGCAGTATCAAAACGTTTAAATTTTGCAGGGTGTTATCCCTACATTTTATTTTATACTAGTGGTCACGGTCCGCTTTGCTGGCCCTAAAACAGTTATTTTTGCCTTTAAGATCATATTAAATTAAATTAATTGTCAGATATTTTTATTGAGAGCCCAAGTCTAACATTTTGAATTGTATGAAAAGTGCCACGCCCCGCTGTCCAATTCCGATTCCGACCATATGTAACATTGAACTTAGAATTGAAAGCATAAAACCATGTCCCCTTGAAAAAGGTTCATTGGGAGCCCAAGTGTAACATATTTTAAAATATTGAATTGTATGGGAAGTGCCACGCCCCGCTGTCCAATTCCAATATGTTGTGTTGAAGGCATAGAACCATTTCCCGTTGAATAATATTCAATGGGAGCCCAAGAATGGCACTTTGAAGTATTGAATTGTATGGGCGGTGCCACGCCCCTTTGTCCAATTACGCCGATATGTTGCATTTAGCTTAGAGTTGAAACCATGAAGCCATTTGCCAAATTTCGTTGGAAAATATTGTGTAGGAGCGCTATTACAGCATTTTCAAATATTGACTTGTATGGGCGGTGCCACGCCTAATTGTCTAATCCCGGCCATTTGTAGCCCAGATTATGGGTGGGGTCTTATAGTATGTTCATGGCAAATTTTCTTGTGATCAAAAACGTCTGAGATATAGCAGTTTTTACTAACTTGTGGGCGGTAAAAGTGGGCGTGTCAAAACCTATCCTAGTCACGACTCACGACCCTTAGAACACATATATGATGATATACGATGAGAATCGGTGCTGTAGTTTTCGCGTCTACTGGTAAAAAACATACACGTCTCTTTTATATATACAGGGTGTAACAGTCGAGATTGGTCAAAAGGTAGGTATCGATTGGGGACCCAAAAATATGAAGAAAATGTTATGTGCACTTATGGCGAATTCGCCACCCACCATGATACAAATTTTTGTTTTCAAGTTTTTGTGAATAACTTCCCAACCATGGTTTGATATAGTATGATACCTTAAGATTTACTAATAATAGAAAATATTTTGTTAATTATCAAAAAAATTCGATATTAGAGAAAAAAAATTTGAAAATTGAAAATGTAATTTACTTTAAATTACGGAAAGAATTACGGAAAAAATTTTGCTGTACAGAAATTTTAGGTTCTTTCACAGCAATTATTGATTAAATTTAAATTTTCACCAACTTGTGCAATTTACCATACGCGCATCTTCAGTTGAATCGTTGGGATTCAAAGAAAGAAGAATTCCCAATCGAATGAATGTTGTGCCTTATAGACGCAGCTTGAGTAGAGCCAAACAGAGTTTTTTTTGCAGAGTTTACTGCATTTGTAATACTTGGAAAATAAGAGCTTATGTCAGTTATTCGCTCAAGCTAATATTTATTTTTTTAAACATGCAATTTTGCATTTTTGAAATTAATTTTTGTGTTTAATATGTTTTTTTTGTTTTCAAATGAAAAAAAGACAAATTCAACAAAAAAAGTTTTCTTACTTAAAAATATGTATCGAAACCTATTTTTGTTGTATGTTTACAATTAAAATTGTAAGCCAATAAATTTTATTGGTTTTCTTACTAAAAAAATATGTATCGAAACAATTTTCGAATTGTAAACCAACAAATTATTAATGTAAGTCAACCATTTCTCGTCGGTTAGATTAACCGACGAAGAAGGGTTGGACCGTTTTTAACCGTCTTTTTCGGTTAAATCTACCGACTTTTTTTTTTGTGTGTAGTGTAAATAGGGTGATAATAGAAGAAAAAAAATTGTTTAAGTCAAACTTAGTTTTTAAAATTGAGAACATTACATTTTGAAACACAATAGCGCCTTTGAAAATACAAATGTAAATGTGAACTATACACAGTTTAAAAGGTAATTTTATTACCTTTCCAATGTGCATTTCGACCTTATATGGTTGAGAAGTTATTCACAAAAACCTGAAAAATGTTCATCATTGAAAAAGTTGTTTGATTTTTAAAATGAAGTGGGTGGGGAATTCGCCATAAGTGCACATAACATTTTCTTCATATTTTTGGGTCCCCAATCGATACCTACCTTTTGGGCAATCTCGACTGTTACGCTCTGTATAGATAGATTTAAATACATATATATTATACTAGCTAAGTCGGACCCGCTTTGCTGGGCCTAAAAAAATTTTATAATGTAATAAAACCGCTGCACCCGCGCTGTGTTCTGTTGTTCAGTCACAGAAAACAAATGAAAAGCATAAAATTAAACGGCAGTTAGCGCAATGGTGAAAGTTTTATAATGTAATAAATATAATAAATATTTATGACAAATATTTATAATAAATTATTATGACAAAAATGCTTATCTGTGCGTTGCAATCACTACCGTGGTGATTGGCCCTTGGCCCTCAGCCCTCAGCTACTGGTGGATTAGCTGAATTAGCAGCTGTTAAACATGAATTAGCAGCTGTTAAACATGAATTAGCTGATTGGCATTTGAAGCTAATTGGCCCTGCAATTGCCACGCTGTGACCTTTTCACCACGGCGGTGCCAGAAACATCTCACCGCGGTGTCACGTGTTGTGTATGCAACAAACATCTCACTACGGCGCAACGTATAATCAATGGATCTGATCTATGCTAACTGAAAAATAAATTATGGCAACCTCAGACAGTATGCAATTAATAACGATGATCCTGAAAGCACGCAAGCCTTTCCCTTACAAATATGGGCTATTTTCACGGTTTTCACAACTTTCCGGGTTTTTTGACCGACATAGAAGCGTACAAGACGAAGGCAACAAAAAAAATTATCCAAATCGGGTGCTCCGTTGATTTTTGATGCGATGAGTAAAACATTTCGCGACTTTGTTTTATATGTATAGATATGTATGCAATGTGAAACTTTAAAGAACAAGTACTATATTTTTATACCCTACACCTCATGAGGTATGGGTATATTCACTTTGGTCTGTTGTTTGTAACACCAAGAAGGAGACGTGTCCGGTATGGAAAAGTATATATATTCTTGATCAGCGTCACCTCCTGAGTGGATTTAGCCCTATTCGTCTGTCCTCTTTTCTTGTAAACACGATTGCAGGAGCTAGAAGAAAGCTAGGGATCCCAAATTTTGGATTTATCCTTTTTAGGCGCTAGAAGGAGTTGGTATTGCAAATGGGCGGAATCGGTCGACTGCCACGCCTACCTCCCTGTCCGTTTTTTTGTTTACGACGAATCCAAACGGTCCCACTTACCCGCCCAACCGACCGAGGGGCACATGGGCCGCATGACGCACGGATTTGGTGACCGAATCCGGATGAAAATCATCAGCTGATAAAACGCATATTAATAAAACACGAATTAGGTTATGAATGCAAGAGAGAATTTTTCCAAACATAACATAATATAAGATTGACGTGATAATAAACAATAGAATTAAAAGAAAATATTATGAATCATCAGAATTCTTGCGACGAATATGAATTTGATCAAATATAATTTTTCTCAACTTTACGATATTAGACTTAACAAAAAATCAGACTTAACAATCAAAACAGTTAATTTACGCGACAAAGATTACAAATATTAATTGAAGTATTTTATTTTTTTATACGAAATATAAAAAAATCAATTTGATGTCGGAATTTAAAAATTCAAGATGGCGGAACCAATATGGCGGCCGAAATTTTAAGATTTCATCAAAACGGTATGAAATTTTGTATAGGGTGGTTTTTGGCGTCGCTGATTTCGAATTTGATGTCGCATTTTCAAAATTCAAGATGGCGGATCCAATATGGCCCAGTAGATGTAGGGTATATATAAGTCGGCTTGCCCGACTGAAACTTACTCACTTGTTTGTTTTGTTATTAATGCTTTTTTATATTAGTAAAATATGGTTCTGAACTCATAAAATGAGTATAAAACCACACAAAAGACTCATTACTCTATTAAAATACATTCAATTTAACAAGTAATACAAAACCGTTTATTCTGCACAAATCTTAGCCATATTGACGTTTTTTAGACCCAAATAACGTTTTTTTTTTGGCAGAATGACGTTTTTCTGTCAGCCTTACATGACAACACTGATCATAACTGCCAAGAATACGGCCACACAAAGTCTAACTGCACTGTTCCCAGCGTGTGCATAATTTGTTTATGCACACGCTGTTTATGCGACACGAAACAGGTTTATGCACAAAAACAAAAGAGGATTCCACTTGGAGCCTTGTAGTTATCCATTTCGTCCTCTAAATCTTCATCTGAAGACGAATCCACTTCTATCTCTTGTAGGGATGCTCTGAGCATAGAAGAAGTGTCCTGACTCATACACTCATCTACAAGTAGCTCACTAGTGGAAGAGTTATCACGGTTGACTGCAACAGTACGCTGAAAATATTATTACAAATATACATATTAGAGGTACTACCAAACTGTCAATTCAATTTCAATTTAAAAAAATCGATAAATAAGAAGTTCTTATTAAGAACCACTCCATATGTATTAAAGTATAACAGTAAAATGATTAGTGCAAACCAGGCCCGTGCGCAGGAATTTTCCGTGGGGGGTTTTATACAAAATTAATTTTTGAAAGTTCAGCTAAATCGGACAAACATATGTATCCAACAAAAAAAGTAATCTAGTAGTCGTCCGCATATGTGAAAGTATATATAGTATGTTTGAAAATAACATAATTGGCAGTCAACTAAATCAGTCGCTGATGATAAATCTGGCCAATTTTGAAATAGCTATACGACTCAACCCATGCTTGGACTGTTTCCTTTGTTAATGTTGCTACTTTCCTGTTTGCTTATTCAAGTGATCTTTTCATTGCATACAACAAAATTATATACTAAAAACAGCCTGACACTAAAAAAATGCAAAATAAAAAGTGATGATTTTTCAAATTTTTTTATTGCTCTATTCGATTGGAAATGTCAAGAAATGGGTACATATAATGAGTCAAATTTGGGTTTTGGGACCAAATCTTTTTTTTGGTGGATTCGATTGGAAATTTTTAAAACGGATTTTGGATTTAGGTTTTGGCTCCAAAATAACCTATAAATTGCTCAAAATGTTAGTTAGATAGTTCACTCTCTAGATTGTTATAAGTCATTTAAGTCATACAATACATTTTCGTTACGCTACTTTTAGACAAATAGTCAAATAATAGAAATCAATTATAAAACACCAATCCACCAAATTTGAACATTTTGAAATTGTATTTTATAACGCTGAACAAGATGGCGATCTTCGAATTTTTCTATCACATTTTTGAGAAATCTAGGATCACGAAGTTTAAAAATTTTCGAATAGGCAAAACCCAATAATTTATCAAAACAAAACGAATCTTTTGAAAACTGTATACGTCATCGTTTAGTGCTAAAAATTGGTTTGTTTTGAATATATGAACAATTTTAGCTTAGAGCCATTCTTTTTTTTCGGTAAAAATTACCAAACTTTGTATTCAAATAAAAAAAAATAGCTCAATTCATACAATAGCTCAAAACATACATATTTTTGTTCGAGATATTCCTAATACTCAGTAACTAAGAATGTTTTTTCTGGGACTAATTTGATCAAAAACAATAAAAAATCAATAAATAAACGGACTTGAGTTGTATAGAAATTGCTTTTAAAATTTTTCATAATGTTTATTTGGCTAAACAAAAACTTTCCCATAAAAACTGTATTTTTAGCGATTTTTTCAAAATATTCCAGCTTACGAACAAAAATTAGCTTTCTGGCAAAAGAAAATTTCAATTCCATAAAACTTTGTAAAATCAATAAAATCGTTTCAAAAATTTTGTATTGCGCAATTTTCTTTAGGTGCTGCTTTCCACTTTGCTTCTCCATAGAAGATAGAGTGCGACGGAACCGTGGATCTAGAAACCTAGCAGCATACATTCAACAATACCGCCTCCCTGTTTGCAACGAAACTATGATGTATTGCAGCTGTCGAAGAGTGGCTGGCTTTGAGAAGATTAAGCGTTGTTTCGTATACGGGTCTCAACACTTCTACAAAATCTTCAACGTAGTGCAATTCATCCTGGGTTCTTTCAGTTGTTCAAAGCAAAAATCTTTGAATTTCAACATAGATGCCAGCATAAGGAACGTTGAGTTCCATCTTGTGGCCACATCCCAAATGGGCTTTCCTAAGCCTAACATCTCCAGTGATAACCTGAAAATAACAACAATGAGTTTATCATTAATCTTAACCCAAACTGACCAAATTGAAAAAGTGTTTTGTTAAAATTTTTGTTGTCGTTAATGGACAAATATATCTACTTCATATTGGGAGTTTGTAAGGTTCTTACAAGCTGGCATGCTCGACCCAATAGCTCTTGGTTTTGTGTTTCAAAGAAATCGTTTACTGATAGTTGTAGCGTATGTGCAGCACATTTAATGGAAGCGATTGTCGCTCCTTCTAAGAATCCAGAAGTTAAAATTTCATCATTCCCCTCGTCCTCACTTAGTTCGTGTTCCACCTCACTTGTAATAGTCATATCGCTTGAAATCGCCATCAAGTCTGCAGCTTTCAACCTATTGCTGCCATTATCGGTGGTAATGGCAGCAATTGATTTGGCGAAATTTCAAATTCTTCAAGAAGCTTGTTTAATACTTCTTGACGATTTTGGGCCGTTTGCCTGCAGTGCAGCTCGCTCATCGACAGTGCGTATACTTGCACCTAAAACGGATCTGTTGTGGCGGGTGGCGGAATCCATTTTTATTGATACCATCCGCCCCTTTATAGAGTTGACAATATAGTTCTTAATTTCCATATACTGCACATTTAGGAGTTCACAAATATTCCCGGATGTAATGGTATTCATGTTCAACCCATGATATATCTGCGAAAACAGGAAAACATGCTGCGAAAAGGTCTTGAAGAATCGAAAAATGACAAAAGTGATTGTCTTGTAATGAAGTCCATGCAGACCAGGATTGTTTTTAGTGGGGTGGGGGTTGTTTGTCGCCGGTTAGCCGGCCCTCCCCGAAATAAATAAATTATACATAAAAGTTGTGACCATGGTTTTTTAATTGTGATTCTCTAAAAATGTCCTCTCAAACCTCTAAAATTCGTAGTTTGTGTCAGAAAATTTTTCGTTTAATAAAATTCACAAATAACTCTGTAGCACAGTGAAAATTTCAGAATAAACCGATTTCTTTTGGTCTTTTCAATTTGTCCCTTATAAATAGCATTTATTAAATTAAAAATTTAAACTTTATGAGTTTTAAAATAAACATTGAGTTTACAAATTCCTTGTTTAAATCTGTACAATGTATACAAATCGTAAAAAAATGTGAAACATTGCAAACAATTTGATAATATAAAAAAAGATATACATTTGACGGATTATTTTATCAAAAAATGTATAAAAGTGGTTTGGGTTTTAACGGAAATCGTGGACATCAAATGAGAATATTTTCATTGAAAAGTTCTTCGTTGTATATAAAAGTAAACTATATTTTTAAATATGAACGAACACTCCTGATTTTCCTTGGATCCATAACCTCAAAATTGGTTTTAATAACAGAAAAAAAGCTCTAAGCAAAGTATGTTTGTATATATTCTAGAGAATCCCTAAATATTTTCTATATATATGAATGCCGAGGTTTAAACAAATGTAAGAGGTCAAATTCGAAAATTAACTTTTTTTAAATTTTTTTTTAAATTGGGCCTCCGCCGAAATTTATTCCTGGATACGACACTGCATGCATTAACAACCTCTGCTTTGCTCATCTCCACTGAAAACTTAATTTTTACGTTGGCTTTGTGATTTTTTTCTTCATCCTGCCCTTCATGTTTATATAGGTCGAAATATGTAGTCACCATGTGCCTTTCAAGGCTTGTCACGTTTGCGCCAAAAAAATGGACACCACTCACCTTACAAGTATGTACTTGGATTATTCACTTCACTAAATACGAAAAACTCGCACACAAAAATATTTCGTTTTGTCCCATGTTTATAGTTGAAGAAATTTTTCCAAACTTAATAAATTCAGCTGATTCAGTATTTGCTTTAAATTGCTACACCTACTTGCCACAATTTTTTTTATCAAAGTGAACAAGTTTTTTGCATCGCTATTCACATAAAACTATCTATTTGTATCCCAAGTGACATGAATGACTCAAAAAAGTTCCAATGAAACACGTAGGAGTTGGTCTAATCATAAGTGACATGAATCACCCAAAAAAAGTCCCAATGACGCACTTAGGACTTGGTGTAATCCCAAGTAGAGACAGACCGAAATCGGTTCCTTTTTTTTTCGGCCGAAACCGAAATATTTTGTTCTTCGGATGTCCATGCTCCAAAAGCAAAAGCGCAATGCAAAGTTTTGCTTTGTCATCTGTCAATCAATTCTACCCAATACAATTTAACAGCATAAGACCAAATTGACCAAATTTTTCTTGAGTCGTTTCTTTAGAGCTGGAAACGAAGCTTAATGTTGCATTTATATAACGTTAAAAGTATCATGTAAAACCCTCAGAATGAAAAAATTTAAATGTCTGTGCAAAAAAAAAGGAGAAAAAATTTAACGAAAAATAAAAAAACAAATTTATCGATATGGACCATGTAGTAAAACGATGCTGAGGGATAGCGCGCTTAGAAATATTTGAATATTTTGTTTTTTTTGTTACTTTGGTTCTTATTTATATTTTTGTTGTTTTTTTTTTTAAATAGACAAAACATTCAAATATTTCTAAGCGCGCGACTACATGCAAATCGCATGCAATTCTTGTCGGATTTCCTTTTGTAGCATTTCATGAATGAATTCTTGTATGAGAAAATCAGATGCTAGTTCACAAAATCGGATTTATAGGAAAAAATGTTCATCGTAGATAAAAAATTATAAAGGTACTGTGTAGAAAAACTTCCAAGGAACAAAACTGCATCATTTTTAATAAAAAACTTATATATAAGTATAAATATATAAAAAAGAATGAATGTGGAAAAATCCCTTTTTTTTCTTCAAATTTTTTTACCTTTTAGGTAAAATCCGACCAAAAAATCTCTCAAAAAGGGAAATTACCCTCAATTTGGCATCACTGGTTGAAACTGACGCGCGCGCTTGTTGTTGGATCAGACAACCACTTTATGTCCAATATGTGTGTGGTTTTTGAATGCTTTGTAACTTGTATAACTCATTTTTTTGGTATTCACAGCAACCAATGCGGCCTAACCGACTTTACACTTGTATTTCCAAATACGCATGGCTACAATAACAAAAAACTAATTTCTACTCTTTTTCTAACAACAACAAATGAAACCTTAAAAACTCCCTTATAGCTGTCAAAAAAGAAACTAAAATATAAACAAAAACCAAAGTAACATACATACAATAGACAAAATAAATTCAAAGAGAATAAGACCACGCGCAAAATGCAAAAAGCCAAACCTAAATCCTTCTTCCTCACAAAAAAACCAAACACACGAGTAACAACAAAAGCCACATGCAAAAGCAGTAGAAAATCTCCAGATAAAACTCAAAGAATTTTCTAATATGTGTATGGCAAACGCCACTTATCCCAACCAGCGTGACCGTTGAGAAATTTGAGAAAGTCGCCCAAAAAGGGGATTTTGGGTCAAAAAGGGGCCAACCTGAAATTCGTTCGGAATATTACCGCAATATTCCAGAATTGTGAATTTTTTATTTTTTCTGATTTACGATGACGAAAAACCCTTTTTTAAGTAATGATAAATAATTTATTTATTTATTTGAACACACGAGGGGTTTTCACGATGCCCTGCATTGTCAATTGTCAACAATTTCATTTGCAAACGATTACTTTTCGGAAAAACTGTGTTGTCAATTGTCAACAATTTCATTTAAAAACGATTAAAACTTTTTTTTTCTATAGCCAGTGTGGCCCAATGACTTTTTTTTTTTTTTTATTTTTGAATATTTATAAAATTAAATAATAAATTTCAAAAAAGGGGCCAAAAGGGACCCAAATTTTAAAAAAGGGTCCAATTTCGAACATTTTGAGAAAGTCGGGTCCACGGGGATTTCAGCCAAAAAGGTCGCCAAATGGCGACATTTATAGCTGTTGTGGGTTTTAAATGCTATTGCTTTTGTAAAATTGTAAATTGAATTTGTCATTTTTTTGTATTCTTCAAATACGCATAATTGTTGTCAAAAAAATTAAATAATTTATACTATTCTTAAAACCGGTTTATTTACAAACACACAAAAAATTTATGAACCGCTATTTAGCATCACACACATGTCGCATATTATCCCAACGATTATTTGAATGATCTGTTAAATAACAACAACAACAAAAAACGCAAGTCACATTTACCGATTTCCTGCGGTGAACTTACTGCAGCATTAATGGGGTTCATTTAACCTTGTAAAACCCCCGTAAACGATGTAAGCCTTGTAGATCTACAAGCCTGTAAACTTTTCGTTAGAATTTGTATGGGAAAAAGTTTACAACCTTTCCGAGCCTATTTTGAAGCGTAAACTACCTCATAGATCTACGCGGCGAATATAGGTCGCCCATTACATACTAAAAGTAGTTAAATTACATTCAGAAAAAATTGTATTTTCTATGTCGATTCAGATTTTTAGAGAAAATAAAATTTAATAAAGGTGATCGAGAGTTTTAAAAAGGAGTATTGTTTGCGTTGTGGAATTTTTAACAATTTTTTATAGAAAATTGATAGTTATAAAACATTAGAGAATACTGTGGAACATTTTGTATCTCTTTTATTTTATGAGGCAAGAGATCAAATCCACAAAATTGGAAATAATTTGTCATTTTTAAAAGTGCGGGATTTTTTTATAATCGACATTACTGTTGTTAAATGAGATACTAAAGCTGTTTCCTATATATTATTCTACGCTAAATGCGGTTGTAATTTTTAAAGATGTGTAAAAACTGACAAAATCTATAAATAATGTTCAAAATTTAATAAATAGCTTGGTCTAAAAGTGCGGTTCTAAATGTATGTACGTTGCTACGTTTCTAAACGTTTTCCAAAAGTTTGTTACCACCCTGTCAGCTGTCACTTGAAATAAACAAACAATTGGAAAAAAGGCTGATGTAAGTTTGCAAAAAATAACCCCAGCATTAGCAAATCATTCACTGCTGTATCTTCGAGGTACTTCAATAATTTGGCTTTTTCAGTTAAATGTGTCAATATGATTTTTTCAGTGCTTTTATTATTAAATTTTTCTTAATATGTAAACCCTGATTGTAGAATATTGAAATGCCACCCTAACCGCAGCAGCCATTTGCGATATTTACGATTTTTACACTTCATCGTTCATTTAAAGTTTACATGTTTTACGAGTTTATAAGTTTACGGGGGTTGTACAAAATTTAATTTACAAAGAAATATTTGTCCAGGTCTGTCTGTCTGTCTGTCTGTCTATCTGTCTGTCTCTAACACTAACCGATTCAAAATTTACAACTTCACTTAAAAAATTTTTGTATATTGGTAACCTTTATTTTCTTTTAAATGTTAGCCCTTCTTCTGGTGGTTCGTCCACACGACGCTGCGTTCGTGAGAAGGAACCAGAGCCACTCACAAATATATTCACACATATATTTTTTCTTATAAATGTTACCCGCCCTGGTGAGGTATCGAACCCACAACGCAGCAGTTGTAAGTAAGACGAAGTAGCGAACTAAGCGCCTTCTCACCAGAGTAACTAATGCTCATACAATACCTTTACCGAATATCAATTAACTTACCCAGTCTCGCATGGAATCGATGCTACATCGATGCTGCATCAATTACCAAGTAATAACCACCGCTTCCCTATGGATTACCGCAACACGAAAAACAGTGATTACATTTAACATTTCATGTCATGGGCGGGAGGCGATTACCTTTCAGCATTACCTGGAAGCTGTTGAGTAATGCATTACAATATTGCGAACAGCATTGCATTGCGCAATTCATTACTAGTATTAAGGGTATTCATTTAAAGTGGGAAACACCTCGAAAACGCGCAGTTGCTTAAAAGAACTGTCAAATTTCATATGTTTTGACTGCTCATCAGCGCAACTGAATCGTTTCCCAGGGGTTTCCCACTGTAAATGAATCGCCCTATTATATTACTCAACAGCTTCCAGGTAATGCTGAGAGGTAATCGCCTCCCGCCTATGACATACAATGTTAAATGCATGGTTGGCAACCGAAACCGTAACCGAAACCGAAACCGAATGAAACCGATTCATTTTAGGGAGCGAAACCTAAACCGAAACCGATTCGTCGTAACCGATTGAATGGGTTCAACCAAAACCAATTGAAAAGGTTAAGGGGTTTAATCGGTTTTCAAAAGGTTTTCGTACACAAAATTGACTTGAAATTTTTTTTCCTAAGAGAAAATTTATCGTATTTCATTTATTTATTTTATATATTTTTAAAATATAGGAAATATTTTTTATAAATATTCAATAAATCTTTTTATAAGGCCGGCGCACACAAAGGCGATATTCATTTAACTTAAATGTAGTCAATGTTTTCCATGTACCGGTAATCCAGAGCCAAGTACCTAAAAAGACATCGAAATTTTTTACTTTAAAAGAGAAGTTTTATTTTTTATTATTTTTTACAAATACTTTTTTTTTATTAATTATTATTTAATAATTTTGCATTTAATGTTTTTAAATTAATATCTTAAATATATCCATTTTTGTATTCTTTAAATGCCTCTCTGATATACTTCACGTATTCTGCTTCACCGACGCCGTCTCTCTGAAGTGATTCTAAATTTGGAAGAAGGGAATAATTATTGATTTTAGAAGAATGTAATTAATATAACAATAAGTTCTACTTACTTGGCTTTTTGTAATTTTTTAACACCTTTACGCGTTAAAGATGCGTCCGCTTTCGTCAACTTTCACAAAATTACTAAAATAAATACAAAAATAGCAAAACACGCATTTCTTTTTGTAGCTTTTGACTAACTGTAATCACAAAACGGGTTTTTAACAGTTATTTGAAGTTGTTTTTGTAAAAATTAAATCAACGCAGCAGCTGCGCATTACTTGTCTGCATTACTTTAAAAAAAAATGTAATGCATTGCCTGCAACTTAAACAATAGATAAAGTTGTATTTCCTTATTCCTCCTCCACTTCCATGCTTATTACTTTTTTGAAAATGTAATGCACAAGGACTCACATTACTTTTTTTATTTTTTTCAAAAAGGTAATGATGGCTTACTTGGTAATGAAAGTGACATAGATTACAAAAGAATCAATACCCAAATGCGCGACTGGGTCATCAAGCCGCATGCAAAACGCTTTCATGTATATACACACACAAAAAATCATCTTTGATATATAAACAAAAATAGCTTCGACCTAAAGCTGCCACCTTTAAGAAAATAACACTGCCACAAGACTACCGTTGCCACCTAACACTATTTTCACCTATTACGGTGGTGTATTAGATTTTCACATTACACTTTCATATTACACTTTCATATTACACTTTTTATACACTGCATATATTCCCAGTACAACATTAAGGTCCGCACACATCAACGCGAAGTACAGCAGCCGCAGCGAAACTTACTCAAAAATGTTTCTTGCAAATGCGAAAATATATTTGTTTGAGGTGAGAAATTTCATAAAAACAAATAAAAATGTAAATCATTTATAAATTAAAATTCCCGAAAAAAATTACTACAAAATGAACACCTTTCTTAGAAGTCACTCAAGAAATTGTAAAAGGGGAAATCAAAACTTAAAATATGTATATCTCGGAAAGCAGATTTTTGCTACAATAAAAGATTCAGATTTTAGTACGTCAAAATACATAATACGAAAATAAAAATTGAAAAAATCCAATGATTAAAACGCTTTGCAATAAAAATAATCGGAAATAATGTTTAGCCGTAACAGGTGAAAACATTGTTAGGTGGCAACGCTAGTCTTTTGGTAGTATTATTTCCTTAAAGGTGGCAATAGTAAATCAAAGCTACATATATTTATTACTTTTTGTGCGTATCTACACATTCACCATACAGCTTGATGAACTATATCGCCATTAGCTGAAGTTATTTTATAACTGGCTGTGGTATTTTGGTTAGAGCTTCGGCCTATGACTGCGGCAGTCATAGGTTCAAGCCGGCCACCGGTCGTATTTTTTTTTAATCCATTGCTTGATATTCTTTTTTTTTTATTTTAATCTTTCTTTTTTAATTCTTTTTTAATGTAACAGTTCAACTTTACACAATTACATCATCAAACAAAATTACTTTCTAAAAAAAAATTACATTTAAATTTTAAAAACATACACTCAAAGAATTTTTTCGTTCGTAAGAAACGAAAAATTAGACAAACACATTTCGTTTGTTGTTTCGTTTGCAAACAACGTTTAAGTAACGAAAAAAAAAAATGTTCAGCTCAGCCAGGATTCGAACGCGGGACGTAAGGTTTATAAGTTTCGCACATAGACGCTGTGCCACAGAGCTACTTTCGTTCTGGTCGATAAAAACAAAGCTTATATCGAATTAGTTTAAACGTTTATTAGAAACTAGTTTTTAATTTGCAGCAATTTAAAAACGTTTCCAATAAAAGTAAATTGCAATACTTTTATTGGAAACGTTTTTAAATTGTTGCAAATTTATTTATTATTTGCGGCAAAACGACTTAATTTGGAGCAAATGTTTTTTGTTTGTTTTTTCGTTTAAGTTTGTATTCAAAAGTAGTATATTTGCAGCAAAAGATCTCCAAACATAATAATTCTTTGAGTGTAGAAAATATTTTTGCATCTAAAATATATTTAGTAAACATTTAATTTTTTCAAATTAGTGTGTTTTTTCCCGTGCATGGCAAATTTACTACTTACTTATCCTTTTTTGTGTTGTCTCAATATACTGTTTTCCGTAATATACATTCGAAAATTACACATACAACATACGTACAATAAGGGAGTTCACAAAGGACTCATATTGGTAATAAAGTCATATTGTTGTATAAATATACAATAGTCATAAAATTGTTGTTGCTTTTTTCCATTTAAACAATTTTAGGACCAATACAATTCAGCAAGCTGTGTTTTTCGACTCTCATACTCACTATTCCTCTCATTTTAAAGTTGTTGTCAAACAAATAGTAGGAATTTGTGAAAAATGGACTTTGGGACCATTTTTGATGCACGACTTGCCGAAAATATTGCAACAAAGATTGTGGAGACCACCAAAACTCTTCCGACCATCAGCTTTGGCCAGACGGCCACTTGCACCACCGGGCACACGAATACCGAAAGCATTTTGAACGCATTAAATATGTACGACTGGTCAAAAATATTGAAACAAAGGTCACGTAAACCACAGAATTACTTCCGACCGTTGATTTGGGTTGCACCACCATTTCCGCGATTGGTGGCGTGCATCCCGGGGCCAACGAATTAGGTGAGGCTCGACATTTGTAATGTAGGAGAGCTTATTTTAAAATGAGTGCGCTTAATATGACACCCTCAGATTGAAAAAACCCTGAACAAAATGTGTTTGCGAAAAAGCCGTGGAAAAAATTTTGCATGAAGAAGCCGTGCAAAGTGAATGAGAACGAATTTTGGTGCAAGAAAGCTTTGTTTGAAAAACTGATGGAGCGGCCATCAGACTTTTACGCTAAAAAGCTTTTTATTAATTTTCGGTGAAAAATTTTGTTATGCAGATTTTTTTCCAAAAAGCACTTTTCATACGAATTTTGTACAAAACATTATTTTGAAGAAATTTTGAGCTAAATATTTGTTTATAATTTTACGGCTTCATTTTATTTCGAAGCATATTTTAAATTTAGATATATTAATATTATCGCTTTTGTGAAAAATGGAAACGCAAGTTTGTTAGCTGGAAGTTGTTTTGTATTGTTCGCAGTGAATTTGGGTAAAAATTTTTAAATTTTGGTTTTTGGGTTTTTTTAGTTTGTAGGAGTTTGTAATTTGTGCAATGTTCGTTATTTATGTACACTAGGTGACAAAATTTAAAAACAAAAATTCTTTCAATAAAATTTTAATATAAAAAAATTTGTGTTCTTCAATAAAATTTGTCAAATAATTTTCGTGAACATTTATTTGGTTTTTTATTTTCTACATTTTTGGGAACATAACATGTGTGTTTTAAGGTGTATCGATGTATTTATACAATTTTTAAACAACCTGCAAATAGCATTTCATGTGATCACAACCATTTAACAATAAATTGTGAATTATTGAAGTTTTGTGTATACATAAATGAATCTAAAAGACTTTCTTCTCTGGTTTTACTACGCGCATAGAAACCCTTTCAGTTGTGCGTATTAAAACAAAAGGAAAAAACCAAATACGCGTGTCTGAAAGAAAACAACAACAATAAACACACAAGTGTCCATGTCACACATTCCTTCGCTTATCCCACAAAAAAAGAAATTGCTTGTTTATGGTTTACATTCCTCCAGTCGATGGTCAATGCTGGCGCAGCGAATTTCAGAAGGAAAACAATGCGCGAACTAAAAATGTGAGTCTGAAAACCACCCTTATTTTTGTGCGGCGCGACTTGATCTTGATTTTTATCTTTTTTTAATATTATTATCAATTTATGATGTTAAGTTTTGTTGAATTTTTTTAGTTTTCTTGAATTTTTTATTTCTTGCTAATATGAACTTAAGCAAATTATGTTACATATTGTTAAAGTTTTTGCTAAATAAAAACACTATTGTGGTTAAATATGTGATATACACATACAAAAATCTTGATTTCAATTTAAATTTTGGATTTGGCTGTTTACTGCTTTAATTATTTTAAATTCGATACAGGCAATGAGATTCCAACAATTTGCATTACAACTATTCATCGTAAATTCATGCTGCAAACGAACAACTCATAAAATTTGTCGCACATGCAAATCGCAACTAGTCCAACGCATCCTTTAAGTCGCACTTTCGTTCCTTTAATGCATAGTATGCGCGACTAACCCAAAACAACTTAAAAAATCATCGCAAAGAAAGAATTTCTTAGACAACAAAACACACACGCAAATTCCCACGCAGCAAGAAAATTGGAGCCCACTTGTCTGTTCTACATGCAAACAGGTCGTCTACGCACGCACGCGACATTGTCGCCGAGATCAAGTCGCGCCGCAGAAGAAAGTACCTCCTAATTGCGCACAAAAATAAGGGTGGTTTTTAGACATGTTTCATTCTGAAATATCTCACGGTCATTCGCTGCGCCAACATGGACCATCGACTGGAGGAATGTAAACCATAAACAAGCAATTTCTTTTTTTGTGGGATAAGCCAAGGAATGTGTGACATGGACACTTGTGCGTTTATTGTTGTTGTTTTCTTTCAGCCACGCGTATTTGGTTTTTTCCTTTTGTTTTAATACGCACAACTGAAAGGGTTTCTATGCGCGTAGTAAAACCAGAGAAGAAAGTCTTTTAGATGCATTTATGTATACACAAAACTTCAATAATTCACAATTTATTGTTAAATGGTTGTGATCACATGAAATGCTATTTGCAGGTTGTTTAAAAATTGTATAAATACATCGATACACCTTAAAACACACATGTTATGTTCCCAAAAATGTAGAAAATAAAAAACCAAATAAATGTTCACGAAAATTATTTGACAAATTTTATTGAAGAACACAAATTTTTTTATATTAAAATTTTATTGAAAGAATTTTTGTTTTTAAATTTTGTCACCTAGTGTACATAAATAACGAACATTGCACAAATTACAAACTCCTACAAACTAAAAAAACCCAAAAACCAAAATTTAAAAATTTTTACCCAAATTCACTGCGAACAATACAAAACAACTTCCAGCTAACAAACTTGCGTTTCCATTTTTCACAAAAGCGATAATATTAATATATCTAAATTCTAAATATGCTTCGAAATAAAATGAAGCCGTAAAATTATAAACAAATATTTAGCTCAAAATTTCTTCAAAATAATGTTTTGTACAAAATTCTTATGAAAAGTGCTTTTTGGAAAAAAATCTGCATAACAAAATTTTTCACCGAAAATTAATAAAAAGCTTTTTAGCGTAAAAGTCTGATGGCCGCTCCATCAGTTTTTCAAACTAAGCTTTCTTGCACCAAAATTCGTTCCCGTTCACTTTGCACGGCTTCTTCATGCAAAATTTTTTCCACGGCTTTTTCGCAAACACATTTTGTTCAGGGTTTTTTCAATCTGAGGGTGTCATATGTACATTCAAATAACACAAATGCCGCTACAATAATATTTTTCTTATTATCAGATGCAAAAAACCCCTTCAGCGCATAGAAATTTGAAAATCGCATCAAACTACGCACCAAGAACCAAAACAACAAAAAACTAGAGAGTGGACTATCTTCGGCTATACCGAAGCTGAAATACCCCCACACTGTAGGAAGAAGTATCTCGAATATAAAAAAATGTGGTCTCAAGACCCTAATTTGACCCAATTATAGGTGGTTTTGGAGCCCGGAACATGTCCAAAATCCATTTCTAAAAATTTCCAATCAAATCCACCAAAAAAAAATTTTGGTCTCAAGACCCCATTCAGACCCTTATAAATGTGGCTTCGGAACCTCGGACCATGTCAAAAATACGTTTCTAAACATTTCCAATCGAATACAACAATAAAAAATTGTTACCTTTTTTTTCGGTGTATGGGAGCCACGCCCAGTTTTTGTCCGATTTGGCTGATTCTCGAACTTGATCTCAGTATTCACGAGAAAAACATGTACCCAAAGTTTCAAGTCGATATCTCCAAAACTGCTACCGCTATCGTGCGGACGGACAGACGGACAGACAGACGGACATCGCTAAATCGACTCAGGAGGTGATACTGATCAAGAATATATATACTTTTCCATACCGGAAAATATATGGGCGTTACAAACGTTGTGACAAAGTGAGTATACCCTGCCACAGTGAGTGTGGGGGTATAAATATGTGAAAAGTATATAAAAAAAAACACTTGCCAAAAATCTTAATTTTTACAAGTATATCAAAAGTTTATCAAAATCCGTATTGTCCCAGATTATTTTGTAAAAAAAAATCCAAACTCTTTTAAGAAAAGTACAAAATTCTTAAGCGAAAATTCTTTTAAAGAAAAATAATTTAACAATCTATTTGAATTGAAGAAAATATTAGGCGAAATTTATGTATTTTCTAATATTTACAATGACATTATTTTTGGCGCCCTTTGTTGGCTATTGTGCCGCATATAAGGGAAGTGTATGTAAACTTTTTTGATACGATTTTAGATGCATTTTTTTTTGCTTGATCATTTTGTTGTTATGTGAAAAAACAATTATTTATTTGAGCATGTCTAATGACATGCCATAAATTAAATCTTTCGCGCCGCAGATTTAACGTGTTCATAATTTCATATTTGAACATTCTGACGGGGGCCACCAAACTAACGGGCACCAATCTACTTATTATCAATACTTTTTTTGTAACATATAAAATTATTATAATAATTACTACACTAACTAAACTTAGTGCGGTGTGTCCGCTTACATGATGAAAGTTAAGCCCTTTCAAACTTATCTTCTCATTTTTCAATTCTGTAACATATTTCTTCAGAAGTTCTATCTCACGTGTATGGTCGGTTACTGTTGATCCCAACGGTTGAAGTGAGTCATCTGACGCGGTGCTGATATCTTTCACTAAATTGATGTTAATCTCTTCGCAATCGATAGACTCAATGTTGTGTTCGGTAGCTCGTGTGATTCCGTTTATCCGAGCGTCACATCCAGCCTTCAATGTTAATACTCCTTGTTTCGGTAATTCCATATTTTGTTGAGATGTTTTTGTACCTTGTACTTGCGCTGAAGACTTTTTGAAAACATTCCGCTGAAGTTGGATCCAAAATGACGTCATTCGGACTTCGCTCGATTTGTCATTCGCATCTCTCCAAGGCCAATCTCCTTCACAAATTAATTTATTGTCTAAGTTTCTACTACACTCATTTAATGTAGTTTCGGACATCAAATGATACGAATCCACCCCGAAGTTATTAATGACGAGATGGTTGTCTACAAAAATTTCATTTGCTTTCAATAGACTGTAGATTTCCTGTAGTTCATTTCCGGAACATCTTCCAGGCAGGATCAGTTTTTCTGATATAGTTGCTTTAATCTTCTTTATTTGTTCTTGTAGCTGTGCCGGGCATTCGTCTATTAGCGGCGCAGATCTGACGTGTTCATATTTTATATTTGAACATTCTGACGAGGGCACCAAAACTTACGGGTACCAATATTCTTAGTCGGCTTCAAGATAGAAATCCGCATGATCCACATGTTTAGATGACTTCTGGTGTTTGGTATCATCCAATAGTGGTAAATTTTGTGTTTGCGTTTAAATTTATACACTGAATTCTGCTACTTCTGCATCTGTATCGTGTGTGACGTGCTTTATGCCATCCATATCTTCTTAGATCGTCGTAATTAGTATAAATACGGATGATGCGCTGTACTCTTCTGTTGTGATAACTTTGGTATCCTCTGTTTCGGTAACGACCTTCCTGGTGACGCCTGCTGTGGTGGTGAATATTACCCCATTTCTTGCTCTCAGGATGACGTCTTTGTTGTAGTTCTTTACCAAAATATGTATTCCTCATGTTGGTTTGCTCCTGTTTGGTGATCCTCCTCATCTTATACTTAGTTGGGTTTGGGAACATCGCCTTAATCACTGCTTCTACTTCGAAGTTTGTTGTATTTATAACTTGCTCACGTTGTATTAATGGGACGTCTTCCTCAGTGGCTGAAGCTATAATCTCAATATTAGTTTTGTACGAGGGTTTTGCCGATCGTTGAAATTGTACTTCCGCCTTCCTTTGGAATTCACTATTACCGCCTTGTCGTTTGCTAACTACTTCCAAGGCTTGATAGTGCATTTCCAAAAATCCCAAGACATCTTCCACAGTTTGAATCTCCTTCGGTTTTTTCACATTCTGCTCGTAAAATTGAAGACTCTCCTTGTCTAGTTTCCGTACGACCATACTCGCGATGAAAGGTTCCGCATCTACAATTGAAATGTTCATCCCTTTCAATGCGGCAATACATTCATTAGTCGTATCCAAGAGTTTTTTAATATTTAATGCCGACTCATTGCTGACCATAGGTTGATCCAATATCTTGTCAACTTGTAATGTAAACAACAGCCGTCCATTTTCATATCGCTGCTGAAGTAGCTCGAACTCTGCCTTGTAATTGGCATCTGTTATCTGGAGATGTTGTATCATTCTTCCAGCTTCGCCTTTGACCACTGCTTTTAGCCGATACATTTTTTCCACGCTAGAGAATTGCGAGCTATTATGCATCAAATTCATAAATATGTCAAAGAATGATGCCCACTCGTTGATATCTCCGTGAAATGATGGAATTTTTATATCCTCTAGTTTTAGCTTTAACTTCGATGTCGTTGCTTGCTCGTCACTTTGCTGCATATACTTTTTAATATATATCCGAATCTTTGTATAGTCTTTCGTAAGATTATTGTAGAGTTCGTAAAACTCCTCTTTGAAGATGAAGGCGTCCAATAATTTCGAGAACAACATTTTTACCATATCGTAATTTGCATTGATACTGGAACTTATTTCTTCCATCTCTATCTTTGTCAAATTACCGTTGCATTCGGCCATTTCACCTCTGCAGTTTTGTACTCCCCGTACAAACATCTTCATCAGCTCATCCTCCTTGCTGCAACCTTCCACTTTTTGTTGAATTTTCCTAAATCCTGTAGATTGCTGTGGCGCCTCCTGATCCATCTCTTGAATTAACGCATTTATTTGCTGCACGTTCTCCTCCGCTGATTTGAA
The DNA here is from genome assembly GCA_951394025.1 of Heteromyza rotundicornis. NCBI lineage: Eukaryota > Metazoa > Arthropoda > Insecta > Diptera > Heleomyzidae > Heteromyza > Heteromyza rotundicornis. Next base: position 42,752,057 of record OX596012.1, read on the forward strand.
GTAATTACTTGTAAAATAATCTTCATTCGGGTCTCCGTACGCTCTTATTTTTGCGTCGTTCTGCTGGAATTCCTCACATAACTGGGACAGATGTTTTCTTTCATCGTGTAGTGTTTTTTCAACAAACACTCGTGCTGTCGCTTTTTTGAGTAGCACCTCTATGTCCTCTCCAATTTTCTTCTGGCGATTTGTTCTTTTCTGTCGTCATCGCTGGTGGGAATAGCTCCAGAAGCAGCAGCTCAAGATACAACTTCGAATCAGCACTTGTGGATATTTTTAAACCAATGTTGAAGCCTTGGTTACGCTTTTACTACTGTTTGACCGTAGTTTGCCTAGACACAATTAGATTTTTGTGTTTTTTAACCAATGTTGAAGCCTTGGTTACGCTTTTACTACTGTTTGGCCGTAGTTTGCCTAGACACAATTAGATTTTTGTGTTTTTTAACTAATGTTGAAGCCTTGGTTACGCTTTTACTACTGTTTGGCCGTAGTTTGCCTAGACACAATTAGATTTTTGTGTTTTTTAACCAATGTTGAAGCCTTGGTTACGCTTTTACTACTGTTTGGCCGTAGTTTGCCTAGACACAATTAGATTTTTGTGTTTTCTTCATGTCACTTGTTCGAGATCTTTGAGCTTCTTACCGCTGGTGGGGGATAGCTAAAGATATAACTTCGACGGACCACAATGAATAGATTTGTAAATTCTATCCACCGAAGAGAAATAAATATCTGCTTCGGCTGAGTATTTGTATGATACTGTTTTTATTAAATTAAAATTTGGGTTTATATACAAGTTTAAAACTATGTCTTAAAACTATAGCTCACGTAGGTAGACTATAAACGCTCGTGATTCGGCGTACCTCGTGTACCTGCTTGTCACTGTATTTAGCGGAAGTACGACTCCTTACAATATCCTTCTTAGAAATACTTAAAATAGGGGATGAAACATTCATCATTGTACTTCCTCGAACTGTTACATTGTTGGGATGTATTTGTTTACTTCTTAGAATCGATCATTAAATTGTCATTCACTAAATTGTAGACAATATTGAGGGAAAAGCCTTTACAAATGAGGTTCCTTAAATTAGCCCATTATGAATAAGTGGACTGTATTTATGTAGGTGAGCATGTCTAATGACATGCCATAAATTAAATCTTTCGCGCCGCAGATTTTACGTGTTCATAATTTCATATTTGAACACTGTATATAATATGAAAAAAACACACTGTCCTGCATCTTGTTTGGAACTGGACAATAAATCCAGTATACAAGAAGTGCGCACGTCAAAGCTGTAATAAAAGTGTTTTTCGCAGAGTTTGACATATGTTCAAGGGGATAACAAATAAAACTTTCAGTCAATTGGTCACCCTATATGTACCTATCGAAGAAAAGATCTGTGTGGAGCTTTACTGAGGTTGGTGTTCCTGCACTCATAGAATTATTATGTTTGGAGAACGTTTGCTTCAAATATACTACTTTTGAATACAAACTTAAACGAAAAAACAAACCAAAAACCTTTGCTCCAAATTAAGTCGTTTTGCCGCAAATAATAAATAAATTTGCAACAATTCAAAAACGTTTCCAATAAAAGTATTGCATTTAACTTTTATTGGAAAGGTTTTTAAACTGCTGCAAATTAAAAACTAATTTCTAATAAACGTTTAAACGAATTCGATATAAGCTTTGTTTTTATCGACCAGAACGAAAGTAGCTCAGTGGCACAGCGTGTATGTGCGTAACTTATAAACCTTACGTCCCGCGTTCGAATCCTGGCTGAACTGAACATTTTTTTTTTTCGTTACTTAAACGTTGGTCGCAAACGAAACAACAAACGAAGTGTGTTTGTCTAATTTTTCGTTTCTTACGAACGAAAAAATTCTTTGAGTGTGTCACTTTCAGAACCGAAAAGGTTCGAAAAATGACAGTTGTTACACAAATACAATTTCAGTGTGGCTTCCACAAGTACTTCTTCAGTATTCGTTCGGTGAAGGTCAGTATATGTAGGACGATAGGTTGATTGACTAGTAGTCAGCAGAATTGTCTCTGATGAGGGAGTGGCAGTCCCGAAATGGCCATAAGACAAATGCCTTGCTGATTTGTGGTTTTTTTCACGTTGTTGTTTTCCACCGAATCAGCCTTTCATTACAAAAACAAACATTGCTGCTCAGAAAGCTAACACTAAATCAATCATAACAAGTGAGTAAGTTTCAGTCGGGCAAGGCGACTTATATATACCCTACACCTACCGGGCCATATTGGAATCCGCCATCTTGAATTTTGAAAATGCGACATCAAATTCGAAATCAGCGACCCCAAAAACCCCACTATGCAAAATTTCATACTGTTTTGACGAAATCTTAAAAACACGATATATGGGAGGTAGGGGTGGCAGTCAACCGATTCCGCCCATTTGCAATACCAACTCCTTCTAGTGGCTAAAAAGGATAAATCCAAAATTTGGGATCCCTAGCTTTCTTCTAGCTCCTGCAATCGTGTTTACAAGAAAAGAGGTCAGACGGAGGTGACGCTGATCAAGAATATATATACTTTTCCATACCGGACACGTCTCCTTCTTGGTATTACAAACATCAGACCAAAGTGAATATACCCATACCTCATGAGGTGTAGGGTATAAAAACATGATGATCCCGAAACCGGGAAAATACCCTACGGATGTGAGTTCATATCGCCCAAAAAGCTTACTATCTACCATGTCAAAACTTTTTGAGAAATCCTGATAAAGATTATGTTACCCACAATAGTCACTAAAGGTGCAATACCCAATCACCAATTCGGATTTAGAGAAAAGCACGGCACAATTGAACAGGTTCATCGCATTGTTGACTTGATCAAAAAACATTCGAAAAAAAGCAACACCGCTCAGCAGTACTCCTCAATATCACCCAAGGTATAGCAGAGAGGATTGATATCCAAACTACAGAAACTATTACCTGCAATTACCTGACCCATAGAAAATTTTTAATTAAACATAAAAGTTCTTGCCGGTGTACCCCAAGCGTCCTGGAACCCCTACTGTATATGCCGACGACACAGTAATATTGTGCTCACACTCAGACCCTAAAATGGCATCACAACACATGCAACATCATTTAATCACACTGAAAAATTGGTTATCTCAGTGGAGAATTAAAGTCAATGAGTCTAAGAGCGTCCATCTAACCTTCATCCTAAGGAAAGATACTTGCCTCACCGTTAAAATTAATGGTAGTGTAATATCACGTGTCGTGAAACCAAATACCTTGGTATGCATCTCGATCGCAGACTCACATGGAAAAGGCACATCGAAGCTAAAATTACACATGAGAGGCTAAAATTACACAACTCAAATTAAAAAAACTCGAACTAAATTGACTCCTTTCGAAGCAATCAAAACTCAACACCACATATAATATCCTTTTATACAAAAGTGTAATTAAACCCATATGGGCATATGGGATTGAACTCTGGGGAACAGCATCTCCATCAAATGTTGAGAAACCACATAGAATGCAGTCGAAAGTTCTGCGTCAAATCGTTGCAGCTCCATGGCTTATAAGAAACTAGCTTATACCCACAGCTTCGCTCGCAATAGTTTTGTAGGTTGACGTCAATGTATAAATGTTTTACTATGTGTTATTTAAGCAACTGAAACCAGACATCCCTCTGCCCGTTCACCACCCAGCACAAAAAACAAAATTTCAACAAAATTCTTTGAAAAGGCCTGAGTTAAAACCTTTTAAAAATATGGGGGCGTCAGACGTTGGTACACCATGAATTTTCATAGTCAACTCTCTGCTTATTCACCACCCAGCACCAAATCCAAAATTTCAGCGAAATCCCTTGAAAAGAACCCGCGAAATCGGAAACTGCATGAATTATAGCATTTTAGAATAATATTTGCCACGCCCACATCGAACTCCCGAACCTATGTCGAGGCCAATGAAATGACCTACATTTTGATATGTATTTCAGTGAAATCGGTGAAGTATTTCTTGAGTTATAAGGGAACAACCCCTTATACATACTAGGGCTTTCGATCCCGAAGGCTTTTCGCAATCCCGGGATTTTCGGGACTGAAAATTGCAATCCCGGGATCCCGGAATTTTTCAGGATTTTTCGGGATTTAATACTTTTACAAGCAAAATGCATTTTAAAAAAATGAAAAAAAGTTTTTTACGTTTTATTTAAAAAAACGATGTAATTCTGTGGATGCGGGATTTTCTCCAGAAAATTTAATATTACTTGTGCACCAAGTGGGATCGAACAAGTTTCAGTGGAATATTTGCCGCAGTAGACATCGAAGTCGAATGGTAAAATCAGCATCATCATTGTTGACTAATTCTACCTCAATAGTTCCAGGTAAATCAATTGGTAATTCGTCGTTGAACAAATCTTGGTCGTCGACATCTTCCGAATCAGTCAATTGGTCTAATTCTGGTGGTATAATTATTATATTATAATCGGACGATTCATTTTCCTCTACTTCGTCCTCTTCCAAGAGCGCTGTAACAGCTTCTTGAAGTCCCCTGAACTCCCTTCGGCCTTCAAAAAACGTTTTTCGTGGATTTTGTGACATTGACACTTTTTTCGATTTTTAGTACCTTTCCGCCGGTTGTACTTTATAAAGTACACCAAAATAGAAAAGTAAATAAATTTGTATTTAGTTATCCCAGATCATTACTATATATTTTTATATATTCACTTACTTCTTATTAAAAGTATCACACACAAATTGAAAATTAAATCCAATCAAAAACACTTTATTTTAAATTTTTTTGTTGAGTGGTCACACAAATTTTTGATTTGCAACTTCGCAATTTTGGCGGGAAAGCAAAATTACAGTTAAACATTTCGGAGTCAGCTGACAAAAATTACCACGGTTGCTACAACCATTAGCTATCAGAAATCGCGAATATGAGTGTAAACTATTCAACTTTCTTGGAGTAAAAAATTTTTAAAGACCACCTATTTTGCTGTACTTTATAAAGTACAACCGGCGGGAAAGCGTTAAAGAAAAAATTTCAAGCACAAACAATTTTATTCGTAATAATTTTAATAAATAAAAAATTTTTAATTTTTGAGTTTTCTTTTTTTTTCATTTTGGGTTTGTTTAAATGTTGTCAAAAACTATTATTCTGCTTAGACGACTTTTTTTTATATTTTATGAGCGATGAAAAGTTGTATTTTTCTTGTATTAAACTTTTTTTATGGACTAATTTATTTAAAATGTAGTCCCGAAAATCGCGGGATTCAGGAAAAAATATTCCGGGATTTTCGGGACTGAAAATGGACCGGGATCCCGGATCCCGGGATCGAAAGCCCTAATACATACATACATACATACTAGGGATTTCGATCCCGGCATTCCGGTCAGTTTATAGTCCCGAAAATCCCGGGATATTTTTTCCAAAATCCCGGGGAATTAATTTTTAAATAAATTTCTTCATAAAAAAGATGAATACAAGAAAAGTATAACTTTTCATCACTCATAAAATAAAAAAAAAGACCATGTTAGTAGAAAACTATTTTTTGACAAGATTTTAACCACCCAGACGTAAGAAAAAACAAGTTGAAAAACTTCAAAAAAATATTTGAATGAAAAAAAAAATTACGGAATATTTTGAATAATACAAAACAAATAATAATTCCAATAAAATTTATTGTGTCCAGAATTTTTCTTTAAGAAAATATAAATTTATATATATTGCAGAAGAAAATTTGATTTTTCAGTCCTAATTACTTTTTAAAAATAATTAAGTTAAACTGGAAGCTTATTTCACAAATCTTACTTAAGCATATTTTAAATTGAATTTAGTCTTTTCTAAAGAAACGGTAACTTAACTACTGAAAATGAAAATTAATTCACTTTTAATCAGTTGAAATTAATGTCTATGGTTTTCTATTTAAGCAAAAACTATTTTTTTCCACTAAAACTTGTAAAAAACTAGAGAGTGGACTGTCTTCGGATATGCCGAAGCTGAAATACCCCCACACAGTAGGAAGAAGTACCTCGAACATAAAATTATGTGGTCTCAAGACCCAATTTTGAGCCACCTATAAATAGTTTTGGAGCCATGTCCAAAATCCGTTTCTAAAAATATTTTGAGGAGTAGTATGGAAGAAGGCGATATGTAACATACAAATTCTTTCAAGAAAATAAGTTTAAAAGTTTTTAATTAAGCTTTTTTTTAATACAAATTGGGGACATCACTACTTAAGTTTGTGTTGGTTGTTCCTTATGTATTTTGCCACGTTAAATCCGAAAATATTGCATTTTTGGTGCGTGCTGTAAAAATTGCATTATTATTGTCGTATTCAGCGTGGCAAAATACATAAGAATTTGTCCATCAAGTCTATTTAACACACAAAAAGTTCAGTTTGGTCGATCAGTGTAATCTTTGTTATTTATTTGTTACATTTTTCGTATTAAACCAAAATTTTCGGCAGAAATATCGCCGAAACGATATTTTATTTTTCTTCCGAATCCGAAACAGTTTTTTTTTGGCCGAAAAACCGAATTTCGGTCGGTCTCTAGTTCTAAGTGTTTGAGGTAGGGACCGACCGAAATTCGGTTTCGTTTTTCGGCTTTTCGCCCAAAAAAAGCTGTTTCGGCCGTTTTTCGGATTCGGCCGAAAAATAAAATATCGTTTTCGGCCGAAATTTCACCCGAAAACGAGGCCGAAAATGTACATTTTTATCAATATTCAAAAAATCAGTAAAAAAAAAATGTTAAAATAGCTTTTTACACAATTATTTTGCAATCACTTTAGGTTTGTTAGGAGCAGTTGCATCAAAATATATTTTCTTTAACACATACATTTTTTTATAATAACATTAGTCGAAAAAAAACGTGCTGCAGAAAAACTGAGGACGCCATCGCACAGTGATTTGTCTCCATATAAGCTTGGGACAAAAATCTAAGGAGTGTTCTAAATAAATTGATACTAAGTTTCTAGATTTTTTTTAGGTCCGCTGATTTCGAAAATGTGATCGATTTTTCTGTAACCCTTTTTATACCTTGCACACTACGGTCCAAGAATATATTGCTTTTGTCTCACCGTTTGTAACGCAAATAAAGACGCGTGTCCGGTATGTAAAAGTATATATATTCTTGATCAGCATCCTCCTGAGTCAATATAGCGATATGTAAAAAAAATTTTGAAGTGGGTTTTATAGGAAAAGTGAAGTGGCATATATATGTATTGATAGTTTCTAATCTTAAATGTTAAATTCCAGATAGTTTGCTAATTCATGACCTGAACTTAAAATGAACGATTTCTGCTTACTGAAACGGTTAATTATGTACTATTTTATAATATTTGATCTGGTTTTTTTCGGTTTCGGCTTAGGTTTAGGCCGAAATTTAAAAATAATAATTTCGGGCATTTCGGTTTCGGCCGAAAACGAAAGAAGAAAAATTTCGGTCGAAATTTAAAAAAGCGGTTTCGGTCTCTAGTTAGAAGATCCAATAAACAAATATGAATTTAAAAAAAAAGAGTAACATTTTTTTTGTTGTGAAGGAGTTTAAAGAAACTTAAACAAATTATATATTTATGCCTATTATCTATACATTTAAGGACATTTGCCGCTGCTGTGTATTCTATGCTCAAAGAATGTCCCGTCGCGTGGAAAATTTAACTAGAGATAGTAATGAACTGTTTAGCGTGTCTACCGAATGGTGCCTGGCGATTAACAATATTGATTACATTCGTCAGAGTTTGCCATCTTTTATAAAGGTATGTTTTTGCCATTTTTGTGGTCAAAGTTTTGATAAGTTTTGAATATTTCCAGGAATTGGGCACGGACGATGTGATTAGAAAAATTGGGGAATTCCGCACTAATTTGGAAGCTGAACGTTGTCAAGTTACTATTAAGAATGTCATTGACAATGCTTTAGACACGGAAAGAAACCAAATATTGGAACTTATTGAAATAGTGGCGAGAAAGATGGCACCACCACTAAGGCGGTTTCTGGCCGAAGGTGCCGAAGTTCTGCATGAGGACTCTAATTCAATGGAGAAATTGATGATGTACTTGGAAAACTCGCTGGGAACACTGTATGAAGCATTGAATGAAATAAATTTCGGCAGAATTTTAGATGCGATTTGGACCGAATTATCTGTTATTATGTACGATTTAATACAATCTAATCTGGACGTAAGTAATAATGTTAAAGTTGCAAACCAACTTTAAGCTGGAACGTTATTCAACAGAGACTGTACTTCGATTTACACTTCGGTTCAAATAAGTGGATACACGGTGTCATGCAATTCACGGAAACCTGGTGGTCCATTTACTCCAAATTCCTTTTCACAAAAAAACTTCTTTCGAAAGAAGTTCTTTTGTCAAATGCAAAATTAAAAATGTTGCGAACCGTTACAATTTTTTTCGTTTTTGAACCAACAAAAATTGTTGGTTTATAATTTAGGTGTTACCATTTTTTATGGTTTCAGTAGTTAAAAATTTTTAAATTTTTTTACGGTTAACCACAATAATAAATTGTATGTGTTTTCCATAAAAAAAAAAAAAAATTAATTGACACATTTTTTGCTTAGATTAACCTATCTTTTTTTTTCTGTGTAGAGCCAAACAAAAAAGCACGGGTCTTGTATTTTAGTAAGTAGGATTCGCCAAAATTTTGTTTTCATTTTTTGGGGTGCAAGGGTACAAAAAAGTAAAAGTCAATGGGTGCCCCATTAGACTGACAAAAACTTCGTAAGAAAAAATATGAATTGGCGAATTTCAAAAAACGCACACCTTAAACAGACGCTATTTGGGTGAGAAAATGATTGTGTAAAATTTCCAGCCAAATCGGATCGTGGAAAAGTGTGCCGCCAGGAGCGGAATGAAATATGAACTGATTTCCAACTAACATTTGAATTGCAAGAGATCAGTTCAGTAGACAAACAATTAGTCGCTAAAATGTAATTGATAAAGTTGAACCTCGCCAATTGATTTGTAATTTTTTTTGGAAAATAATCCACTCAAATCGAAATATGTGATAGTTTGTTATTTTTCTGGAATCAAATTTTAAAAGGCTTATAAAAAATGCTTTTGAGGTTTTCAAGAGTGGAAAATCGTGTAAAAGAAAACTCGGCTCCGGAAAAAAAAAGCTTTGGAGAACTGCCAAACCTCTATCTAAATATTAGGCAAAAATATTGGGTTAAATGAGAAAATTGTATTGAGCTTTGGAGAAGAATGCCAGCGAACAAACTATAAAAGTTATGTACATGCGAATCAATTAATGTACAAAAAAACTTTTCCCGTCAGAGGTTGTTGCTTCTAGCTAGCGAATAGTGGACTGTAATGCGTCTTTTGATCGAATTGAATTCTTCAGCCTTATCCGGATTGATATCCTTGTTCCAATTCTTTTTATAACCCTTTGCTTTGGGTGGACTATATATATATATACATATACATATATATATATATATATATTCATGTTTTTTATAGAGACCGACCGAAATTCGGGTTTTCGGCTTTTCGGCCAAAAAAAAGCTGTTTCGGATTCGGCCGAAAAATGAAATATCGTTTTCGGCCAAATTTCGTTTTCGGCCGAAATTTCGATATTTCCGCCGAAAATTTCGGTTTTATACGAAAAATGTAACAAATAAATAACAAAGATTACACAGATCGACAAAACTGAACTTTTTGTGTGATATACTTGATAGACAAATTCTTATGTATTTTGCCACGCTGAATACAAAAATAATAATGAAAGTTTTACAGCATGCACCAAAAATGTATGTAACACAAATTTAAGTATTGATCATAGTTTCGAAGAATCAGAAGCGACAAAGAAGACAAGTCCCCAATTTGTATTAAAAAAAGAAAAATTAAAAACTTTGAAACTTATTTTCTTGAAAGAATTTGTATGTTACATACCGTCTTCATCCATTCACCCCTTCACAGCGTTCTCACTCTTCTCCTATCAGAGTAGATCTGCTACTCTCGCGATGATTTTCAAATTTTTACTCCTCTACTACGGTAGTAGATTTTTCTACTTCCCTCAAGATATTTTCTACTAATATTGTATGAAATCTTCTCGTCAAAATATTATGTGAGTTTCATACAATGCAAAACTGCTACTCTTTCTACAAACCTACTACCCTTACAGCAATTTCTACTACTCTCGTAGATATTCTACTACTCTACGTAAAAAACTAAATCTACTCCCCTTTCTTGAAATCTACTCCCCTAAAATCGAATATCTATCGAATATCGAATATCCCGCCGTAGCAAAAAAGTAAGAGCCCTGCCCCTTCAATTGATTTCCACGCATTTGTTTCTAAATTCATCTAATTTATAATTTGAACTTAAAATTATCGATTTCAGCCTACTGATACGCTTAATTATGTACAACTTTATTACATATAAATTCACAATTTTTTCGGTTTCGGCTTCGGTTTCGGCCGAAATGAAAAAAATGAAAATTCGGCCATTTCGGTTTCGGCCGAAAAAAATAATTAAAAGCCGAAATGAAAAAAAGCGATTTCGGTCGGTCTCTAGTTTTTTACTCTATATATATATATATATCCTCAAATCTGTGTCGAGCTTTTTCATCCACTTCCACATGAGCTATAGAGCTGAAATTTGGAACACTGATAGAACTCCGGTGACAATGCATTCTATTAATTTTGGGGACCCTCAAAGGCGTAGGGGCCGTGGGGGCTCAAACCCTCCTTTTTTAAACATGGCATAACTTCCAATTCCTTCAAGCTACAATGAGGACAATTGTAGGTGGGTTCTTATTTGCAAAATTAAATTTTATATCCTTTAGAAAGGGGTGAGGGGGCAAAGGGTTAAAGGGTTATATTTTAAAAATCTTGTTTTTTAATCTTTTTTATTATTGCTGTATTCGCTTGGAAATGTTTAGAAATGGATTTTTAACATGGTCCGCGCTTTCAAAACCACATATAAATGCAACTACATATATTGTATTATGGACCTAAAAATGGGTTAAAAATTGTGTCTTGAGCAGCCCCCCCCCCCCCCAGAGGTTAATTTTTCAGTACATAATTATGAAACGATTTTATGTTTTTTGTTTAGCCAAATAAACATTATGAAAAATTTTAAAAGCAATTTCTATACAACGCAAGTCCGTTTGTTTGGTGATTTTTTAATGTTTTTTTTGTTTTTGATCAAGTTAGTCCCAGAAAAAACATTCTTAGTTACTGAGTATTATGAATATCTCGAACAAAAATATGTATGTTTTTATGTTGAATTGAGCAAGTTTTTTTTTTATTTGAATGCAAAGTTTGGTAATTTTTACCGAAAAAATGAATGGCTCTAAACTAAATCGTTCATATATTCAAAACAAAAAGTATTAGCACAAAACGATGACGTATACAGTTTTCAAAAGATTCGTTTTGTTTTGATAAGTTATTGGGTTTTGCCTATTCGACCATTTTTTAACTTCTTGATCCTACATTTCTCAAAAATGTAATAGAAAAGTTCCAAGATCGCCATCTTGTTCAGCGTTATAAAATTCAAATTCAAAATGTTCAAATTTGGTGGATTGGTGTTTTACAATTGAATTTCTATTATTTGACTATTTGTCTAAAAGTAGCGTAACGAAAATGTATTGTATGACTTAAATGACTTATAACAATCTAGAGAGTGAACTATCTAACTAACATTTTGAGCAATTTATAAAACCTAAATCCAAAATCCGTTTCTAAAAATTTCCAATCGAATCCACCAAAAAAAAGATTTGGTCCCAAAACCCAAATTTGACCCATTATATGTACCCATTTCTTGACATTTCCAATCGAATAGAGCAATAAAAAAATTTGAAAAATCATCACTTTTTATTTTGCATTTTTTTAGTGTCAGGCTGTTTTTAGTATATAATTTTGTTGTATGCAATGAAAAGATCACTTGAATAAGCAAACAGGAAAGTAGCAACATGAACAAGGGAAACAGTCCAAGCATGGCTTGAGTCGTATAGTTATTTCAAAATTGGCCAGATTTATCATCAGCGCCTCATTTAGTTGACTGCCAATTATGTTATTTTCAACCATACTATATATACTTTCACATATGCGGACGACTACTAGATTACTTTTTTTGTTGTATACATATGTTTGTCCGATTTAGCTGAACTTTCAATAATTAGTTTTGTATAAAACCCCCACGGGAATTTCCTGAGCACGGACCTGGTCTTGAGACAAAATTTTTGTATATTCGAGGTACTTCTAAATGGATCGTACTGTGTTTTATACTCTAGTTTTGAAATCTGAGAACCGGAACCGAAACCGATATATTTTTAAATCTGAGAACTGATACCTAACCGATATTCGTTTCGGTTCCAGTCCATGGTTTTCAGGTGATACTAAAAATACTAAAAACATTTTAATCTTGTTTCAGAAACGTCGTCCTCCAGCTTTCTTTCAAAATTTACGCGAAACACTTCGTGTGATGATATCCTGCTTTAAAATGGGAAATATTACAACATCCGATGTTGAAGTACTAAACGAAATAGAAAGAATATTAGACCTGCACGCTTTTGAAACTGCAGATTTGATACATCAGTATTACTTAGAACGTTTAGGGCATCAAAAGGAAACATCAAAATCACAGTACGGACAACTTACAATCAAAGTTCGATTTACTGATACTGGTTTAGTGGTAACTGCTTACAATTTCTTTAATTTCGTTTTAATTAAAATATAATATTTTCATAGTTGAATGTTATGAACGCCAGAAATTTGGTGCCGATGGACTCTAATGGGTCTTGTGACTCATTTGTGAAAGCTCACTTAATGCCAACGAACAGATTCACTGGAGTATCAGCTGTAAAAACAGCTGCCCATAATAAGACTCGATTTCCTTTGTATGATGAACAATTCACAATGTGTGTGCCTTTTTACAATGTAATTTAAAATCTCAAATTTCATATTGCCGGATATCTTTTAATTTATTGTAGAAATCTTACTGAGGAGCAACGATCAAAACAGAACAGCCTTATATTATTTAGCATCAAGGACAAAGATATGTTTGGAATGACTAACCAGTACATTGCTGAGTGCTATATATCATTTGCCGACATTATGGCATTCGAAAATGAGCAAATACACATGGAGTTATCGAGACCGGAGTATTCCGGTTAGTAAAAAATATAAAAGATATTCGCTTAATTTGTTTAATCCTGGTGATGTTAAAACTAAATTTTATGCTTAAAATGTTGCCAAATTTAAAAAATTAGGCCAAACATCACGTAGGTTATGTTAGAGAGAGGGCTATATTTCTCACATACCCCAATATGGTCCCTAGCGCTACCACGACGACCTATTTTACTCGAAGTTTGCTGGTTCTAGCTGGAGCCGGACAAAAACATAGCAGGTGTTCAAGTTGCACATCTTTGTAATGGTATGGAAAAGTATATATATTCTTGATCAGCGTCACCCCCTGAGTTGATTTAGCCCTATCCGTTTGTCCTTCTGTCCTCTTTTCTTGTAAACACGATTGCAGGAGCTAGAAGAAAGCTAGGGATCCCACATTTTTGAATTTATCCTTTTTAGGCCCTATAAGGAGTTGGTTTTGAAAATGGGCGGAATCGGTCGACTGCCACGCCTACCTTCGAATTTGATGTCGCATTTTCAAAATTCAAGATGGCGAAACCAATATGGCGGCCGAAATTTTAATATTTCATCAAAAAAGTATAAAATTTTGTATAGGGTCGCTGATTTTGAATTTGATGTCGCGTTTTCAAAATTCAAGATGGCGGACCCAATATGGCCCAGTAGGTGTAGGGTATATATAAGTCGGCTTGCCCGACTGAAACTTACTCACTTGTTTTGGTTTCTAAAAGAATAAATTGAAGTTTTCAAATCTAAAAACAGAAACTTCAATTGTATATTGCTCAACAAGTGTTCGTTTTTTTTATACCCCCACACACACTGTGGCAGGGTATACTCACTTTGTCACAACGTTTGTAACGCCCATAAGGAGGCGTGTCCGGTATGGAAAAGTATATATATTCTTGATCAGCATCACCTCCTGAGTCGATTTAGCGATGTCCGTCTGTCTGTCCGTCCGTCTGTCCGTCTGTCCGTCCGCACGATAGCGGTCGCAGTTTTGGAGATATCGACTTGAAACTTTGGGTACATGTTTTTCTCGTGAATACTCAGATCAAGTTCGAGAATCAGCCAAATCGGACAAAAACTGGGCGTGGCTCCCATACACCGAAAAAAAAGATAAAAATTGTTCAAGTCTTTTTTATTGTTGTATTCGATTGGAAATGTTTAGAAACGTATTTTTGACATGGTCCGAGGTTCCGAAGCCACATATATAAGGGTCTAAATGGGGTCTTGAGACCAATTTTTTTTTTTGTGGATTTGATTGGAAATTTTTAGAAATGGATTTTGGACATGGACCGGGCTCCAAAACCACCTATAATTGGCTCAAAATAGGGTCTTGAGACCACATTTTTTTATGTTCGAGGTACTTCTTCCTACAGTGTGGGGGTATTTCAGCTTCGGTATAGCCGAAGATAGTCCACTCTCTAGTTTCTTCTAAAAATGTAGAAACTCAAAAAATACTTTTTTTTTCTGTTTTATATATATTTCAGTTAGACACAGAAAAATTGTGCCTATAGTAGATGAGTGTGAATTTATTATTTCCAATTTCCATAAGTCGTAGGTTCAAGATTGGCGGCTGCAATAAAGTTTTTTATTTATGTTTTAATATTTTTGTAGCCTTTAATTATACCCCCACACTCACTGTGGCAGGGTATACTAACTTTGACACAACGTTTGTAACGCCCATAAGGGGGCGTGTCCGGTATGGAAAAGTATATATATTCTTTATCAGCATCACCGCAGGAGTCAATTTAGCCATGACCGTCCGTCCGTCTGTCCGTCCGCACAATAGCGGTCGCAGTTTTGAAGATAGCGACTTGAAACTTTGGGTGTAAGTTTTTATCGTGAATACTGTGATCAAGTTCGAGAATCAGCCAAATCGGACAAAAACTGCGCGTGGCTCCCATACAGCGAAAAAAAGGTTAACATTTTGCAAGTCTTTTTTATTGCTTCATTCGATTGGAAATGTTTAGAAACGTATTTTTGATATGGTCCGAGGTTCCGAAACCACATATATAAAGGTCAAAATGAGGTATTGAGACCAGATAGAATATGAGTACAAAAATCGCATCAGTTCACAGGAGCAAATTTTTGAATAAAAAATGGTTGGTTGTGGAATTTTTTCAGGAAAAATGTGTGACATTTTCTACAAACATGTAGGAAATTTCTTTAAGAAAGCATGCATACAAATTCATTAATGAATATGTTTCCTGCTGGGAAGTTTCCTTTTCACTTTTATGAACAATTCTTCTCAACTCGAAACTTCATATATAAAAGCTTTTAACTAAGTAACAAATATCCTATTGTAATTGCCCTGGACAAGGCATGAATAGTCTTACCGAGGCTGTATTTGAAAGAAACGTTTTTTGCATGTGAGAATTTAAAAACGTTTCCATCAAATTAGTTTATTGTTTATTTTTGAATTTAAGTTTTAAATTGAAAACAAGTTTTCCGTAGTTGTTCCTAAAATTTCCAACTTTACCAGACTTTCATTAACGTTTCTACTTGTTTTAAGGTGGTTATTTTTGATTTTAGGTTGTTTTTTCTCTGGGTGTATATATACTTACAACTAGAGACCGACCGAAATTCGGTTTCGGTTTTTCGGCCAAGCTGTTTCGGCCGTGTTTCGGATTCGGCCGAAAAATAAAATATCGTTTTCGGCCAAATTTCGTTTTCGGCCGTAATTAAGATATTGCCGTCGAAAATTTTGGTTTGATACGAAAAACTAGAGAGTGGACTATCTTCGGCTATACCGAAGTTGAAATACCCCCACACAGTAGGAAGAAGTACCTCGAACATATAAAAATGTGGTCTCAAGACCCTATTTCGAGCCAATTATAGGTGGTTTTAGAGCCCGGACCATGTCCAAAATCCATTTCTAAAAATTTCCAATTAAATCCACAAAAAAAATAAAAATTGGTCTCAAGACCCCATTTAGACCCTTATATATGTGGCTTCGGAACCTCGGACCATGTCAAAAATACGTGTCTAAACATTTCCAATCGAATACAACAATAAAAAATTTTTACCTTTTTTTTCGGTGTATGGGAGCCACGCCCAGTTTTTGTCCGATTTGGCTGATTCTCGAACTTGATCTCAGTATTCACGAGAAAAACATGTACCCAAAGTTTCAAGTCGATATCTCCAAAACTGCGACCGCTATCGTGCGGACGGACAGACGGACAGACGGACATCGCTAAATCGACTCAGGAGGTGATACTGATCAAGAATATATATACTTTTCCATACCGGACACGCCTCCTTATGGGCGTTACAAACGTTGTGACAAAGTGAGTATACCCTGCCACAGTGAGTGTGGGGGTATAATAAAACAAATAAATAGCACTGATCGACAAAACTGAACATTTTGGGTGTGAAAATTAAATTTTTGTGCAATTTTCATTATTATTTTTGGATTAGGTGTGGCAAAATACATAAGGAACAACCAAGAGGATAAAAGCGGTATGTAACAAAAATTTAAGTATTGATCATAGTTTCGAAGAATCAGAAGCGACAAAGAAGACAAGTGCCCAATTTGTATTGAAAAAAGAAAAATAAAAGACTTTGAAACTTATTTTCTTGGAAGAATTTGTATGATACATACAGCCTTCATCCATTCACCGCTTCACAGCGTTCTCACTCTTCTCCTATCGGAGCAGATCTACTACTCTCGCGATGATTTTTAAATTTCTACTCCTCTACTACTATTGTAAGAAATCTTCTACTCAAAATATTATGTATTATATTTCATACAATGCAAAACTACTACTCTTTCTACAAAACTACTACCATGACAAATGAGAAATTTATACTACTATTGTAGAATCTCTACTACTCTACGCAGAAACCCTAATCTACTCCCCTCTCTTGAAATCTGATACCTTGACAGTAATTTCTACTACTCTCGTAGAATTTCTACTACTCTACCTAAAAAAATTAAATCTACTCCCCTTTCTTGAAATCTACTGTCCTAAAATCGAATATCTACAACTCTCGCCGATTTCGATTTCCACGCATTTGATAGTTTGCTTCTAAATTCATCTAACTCATGATCTGAACTTAAAATGATTGAATTCAGCCTACTGATACGCTTAATTATGCACAACTTTATTACATTTTTTTTTCCTAATCCCGGAATATTCGGAACTATATTTTAAATAAATTAGTCCATAAAAAAAGTTTAATACAACAAAAATAAAACTTTTCATCGCTCATAAAATATAAAAAAAAACGTGTAAGCAGAAAAATAGGTTTTGACAACATTTGGACAAACCCAAAATGAAAAAAAAGTTAGTTGGAAAACTCAAAACTTTAAAATTTTGAATTTATCAAAAAATTACGAATAAAATTGTTTGTGCTTTAAATTTTTTCTTTAAGAAAAAAAAATGTATATTTATTTCAGAAGAAAATTGGTATTTCAGTCTTAGCGAACGCACAAAAATGAATTGCTTAGTAAAAATAATTAAGTAAAACTGAACACTGATACACAAGTAATTTCAGAAACCTTACTTAAGCATATTTTGAATTGAATTGTGTCGTTCCTAAAGAAACGGAAACTCAAATACTGAAAATTAAAAAATTCATTAATTTGAAATAATAAATTAATAAATTGAAATTAATGTTTATGTTTATTTATTTAAGTTAAAACTAGCAGTTTTCCAATAAAACATATAAAAAACATTTTTTTATTTTTTTAAAATGCATTTTGCTTTTAAAAGTAACAAATCCCGAAAAATTACGAAAAATCCCGGGAGTGCAATTTTCAGTCCCGAAAATCCCGGGATTGCGAAAAGCCTTCGGGATCGAAAGCCCTAGTCTCTACTTACAACAATTCGAAACCTTCGCTCAGAACTGTGGTGTGTAAATATGATGTGACAACCAATGTTAATATTGACCCTTTTCACTGGCATACAATTTGTTTTGGTGTAATTGGTGATGCTGTATTAGCCAAGCAATTCTTGCTAGGATTCAAATAGTTGTTTTAAGCAATAGTATTGTACCGGGAAAGCTCACTGATGAGTTCCTTAGTGGGTATAAAATGCGCATATGAGTAACTACCTGCTGGCACTAAAATTGGTTGTTATATAAAAGTCGCAGTCTCAACTTGAATTAAGCTGCACTTGAGCTTAAACCCGACTATACAAAATCATTATTAACAAAAATGAGCTCGTTAAATATAAAAATTCAAATAACTCTTAAATTTAAATATTTTTTGAAAAAGTTAAAAGAGACTTTTTTTTTTAAATGTTAAAATAAAGGTCTTTTAATTCTCATAAATCGTATATAAACCCTAGAGAGCTGAAATCTGTGCACACGTGTTCAATTTTGGTTTTTTCAAAGTCGTGAAAAATATATATTTTTTAAAGTAATCCCACCTGAATATCCCCAAAAATGTCCATGGACGCACTTAGGAGCTGGCCTAATCTCGCCTGACAAGATTCACCCAAAAAAAAGTACAAAACTCTGATAACCCCTATTCACCTAGTTTTATTGAAAACACGAACATTTTGTTGCAGTTGAACAGAAAAAGAAGATTTAAAAAAAAATTAATTAAAAATGCCCGACTCACTTTTTTTACCACTTTGAAGAAAACCAAAGTTTAACCGAATACCAAAGTACACGTGTGCACAGCTCTCGAGTCATATACACGATTTATGAGAATTAAAAGACTTTTCTTTTAACTTTTGAAAAAAAAGTCTTTTTTAACTATTTCAAAAAACTTTTAAAAATTAAAGTCAAAAATAACTCTTATTTATAACTTTCAAAAATAAAAGTCAAAAATAAATTAAAAAGTGAAAAGTTTTGGTAAACTTTAACTCTGAAATATAAAAGTTTACAGCCTGACTTAACTTTTTGAAAAACTGTTATGAGAGTTATTTTAATGCTCTGGTTACAAATGTCGAACCTAAACTAATTCTTTGGCCCCGGGTTGCATGCAGTGTTGCCAGATTTTTGGCAAGAGCTTCCCCATTTTTTCCCCGTATATTGTTTTTGTCTTATGGTTTGTAACACCCATAAGGAGGCGTTTCTGGTATAGAGGAATGTCTGGTATATATTCTTGATCAGCATCACCTCCTGAGTCGATTTAGTCGATTAGGCCATAACCATCTTTCCGTCTGACTGTCATTTCGCACGATAACTGTCGTAGCTTTTTAAGCTATCGACCCCATTCCTCTTTTTTTGGAGAATGGTTGGACGGTATTGAAAATGGGCAACATCGGATAAGAATAAGCCTACCTTCCATACAAAATGGCCACCAAATTTGTATAGTTTTCGTTTATCTTGAGAATTTGGACGCGATTTTTATACCCCCACACACACTGTGGCAGGGTATACTCACTTTGTCACAACGTTTGTAACGCCCATAAGGAGGCGTGTCCGGTATGGAAAAGTATATCTATTCTTGATCAGCATCACCTCCTGAGTCGATTTAGCGATGTCCGTCTGTCTGTCCGTCTGTCCGTCCGCACGATAGAGGTCGCAGTTTTGGAGATATCGACTTGAAACTTTGGGTACATGTTTTTCTCGTGAATACTGAGATCAAGTTCGAGAATCAGCCAAATCGGACAAAAACTGGGCGTGGCTCCCATACACCGAAAAAAAAGGTAAAAATTGTTCAAGTCTTTTTTATTGTTGTATTCGATTGGAAATGTTTAGAAACGTATTTTTGACATGGTCCGAGGTTCCGAAGCCACATATATAAGGGTCTGAATGGGATCTTGAGACCAACATTTTTTTTTTGGTGGATTTGATTGGAAATTTTTAGAAATGGATTTTGGACATGTTCCGGGCTCCAAAACCACCTATAATTGGGTCAAAATAGGGTCTTGAGACCACATTTTTTTATATTCGAGGTACTTCTTCCTACAGTGTGGGGGTATTTCAGCTTCGGTATAGCCGAAGATAGTCCACTCTCTAGTTTTGCATTGGGTTGGAAATGATGTCAGGAACGAAATGGGAATGAAACTGGAACGAAATGGAAATGGAACAAAATTGTAAAATGAATCGGAAATGAAGTGGAAATGGAAATTATTTCGATAAAATATCGAAATAAAATATGAATAAAATATCCATAAAATATCGAAAAACTATCGGTAAAATACCGAATACCGATTTTCGATAAAATTACTAACACATGGTCTCACCATGCATCGTACTCGCATGTGCAGGGTATTTTAGCTTCGGTCAGACCAAAGATAATTCTCTTATTAGTTTTTTTTTTAAATTCCGGTAAGACAATCGAATTTTTTAGAAAATTCTGAATTTTGGTGAATTCTCTCTCTTTTGATGCGGTCGCAAAATTTCGGCTCCACAAAAATGAAAAAAAAACACGAAAATATTATATTTAAATAAAAACAAAGTCGGCGAAAAAAAACCACAATCTTATCATCTTTACTTTGCGCTCAGTCGGCATCGTCGGAGCCGCTGCATAACACTAAAAAACCAATCAAAAATAAATTTGCCAACTAGAGAGTGGACTATCTTCGGCTATACCGAAGCTGAAATACCCCTACGCAGTAGGAAGAAGTTCCTCGAACATATAAAAATGTGGTCTCAAGACCCTATTTTGAGCCAATTATAGGTGGTTTTGGAGCCCGGACCATGTCCAAAATCCATTTCAAAAAATTTCCAATCAAATCCACCAAAAAAAAAAATTGGTCTCAAGACCCCATTTAGTCCCTTATATATGTGGCTTCGGAACCTCGGACCATGTCAAAAATACGTTTCTAAACATTTCCAATCGAAAACAACAAGAAAAAAGACTTGAAAAATTGTTATCTTTTTTTTCGGTGTATGGGAGCCACGCCCAGTTTTTATTCGATTTGGCTGATTCTCGAACTTGATCTCAGTATTCACGAGAAAAACATGTACCCAAAGTTTCAAGTCGATATCTCCAAAACTGCGACCGCTATCGTGCGGACGGACAGACGGACAGACGGTCAGACGGACAGACGGACAGACGGACAGACAGACAGACATCGCAAAATTGACTCCGGTGGTGATGCTGATCAAGAATATATATACTTTTCCATACCGGACACGCCTCCTTATGGGCGTTACAAACGTTGTGACAAAGTTAGTATACCCTGCCACAGTGAGTGTGGGGGTATAAAAATAGGAATAAAACATTTCCAAATCGAAAGCGTCTCTCACGTCGTGTGAGCTTCCCGCTCACACGAAAGCGAAACAGAAGAAGAAAATGTGAAAATGTTACAAAAACCAGAAAGTGCGAGAGCCGCGAAAAATTATGTGTGCCTGATATCGATGTCGCTCTTCGTCAATCATCACACAATGCATCGCTCTCTAAGCACACTGTATCGTTAGTGTTGCCAAGTACCTCCGTTCAACAGCCTATACATGGTGGATCTCTCACGCCTGTACTCTTCTCATGGAGTAAAGAATGTGCTACTTCCAACACACACACAGGTAACTCTGTTTCGCCTTTTGTTCTCGAAATTCCATTTCAGCACAATATGCAAATTCCCCTTTGCGTTACTCCCGCTCAGAACATAAATGAGCGAAAATTCGATAAATTTAAAACAACAAAACTTCAAAGTAGCTCTATCTCTAGAGAGCATAATATAAAGGCAACGGCAGCGCAGACAGGCATTGACGCCTACTTCAAACGAAAAGGTTCTCCTACCGGAAATATGAATTCCTCAAAAATGCAAAAGACTAATCCCAAAAAGTTAGGGAAAAACCGATTTTCCATTCTTGCAGAAACAACGACTTCAGATCCGATTCCGAAAGTTCAAAAAGCCCCACCAATTTACTTACGTGAAAAAAACTCAAATCCCCAAATAAAAATAATTTCCCAAATCATTGGTGACCACACATTTCATATAATCCCTATTCTCTAGGGAAGAATTCATGAAACTAAAATTCAAATCTATAGCGAGGCAAATTATAGAAAAATTATCGAATCCTTCGATAATTCAAAAGAGAGCTATTACACATATCAGCTCAAAAGCTCCAAAGGACTCTCCGTTGTTCTGAAAGGCATTGACTCGTTCGTTGAATGCAATGAAATTAAAAGCGCTTTAAACGAATTGAAATTCCAAGTAAAATCAGTTTTCAACATACAAAACCGAGATAAAACTCCCCAACCACTATTCCGAGTGGAACTGGAATTTAATCCAAAGTCCCTAAAAAAGGGGAATCTCACCCAATCTACTCATTGTGGTATCTTCTACATCTTCTTACAGTAGAAGAACCTCATAAGCCCTGAGGCCCAATTCAGTGACGAAATTGCCAAGAATACGGCCACACAAAATCGTATTGCACACTTCCCAGCGTGTGCGTTATATGTGGAGATCTCATCCCCCCACAAACTTATGCAAAAAAACTAAAGAGGATGCAAATGCTAAAAAATGCAGCAATTCCGGAGGCTAGAACTTCTCGAGTTCTTGAAAGAGTTCCACATAGACGTTATGCTAATATCTGAAACTCATTTCACTGAAAAACACTTTTTCAATTTACCAGAATATAGAATCTATGACAAAAAGCACCCACGCGGAAACGCTAGAGGTGGTTCCGCTATTCTCCTAAAAAGCAGGATAAAACAGAATTATTGCTCAGAATATATTCAAGCAACAAGTTTTTCTCTCGATGAATGCTAAAAGGGCCTAACATTAACAGCTATGTACTGCCCGCCCAGACACAAAATAACTGAGCAACAATTTCAGACTTTTTTTCCATTCTCTTGGACCAAAGTGATTTATTCCTTTTGTTCACTTTGACAGCACAAATTATAAAACAACACACAAATACATATATAAAATTTTAAAAGTTTTTGTTTTTGTTTTCACTTAAAAAATTATTCAGCCGCCCCTTTGTTTTCTTCAAACTGATATTTCTTTTTGACACATACTCAATAGGTTTTCTTGCTCAGATAACTATATATCTGTACTGTAATGCGAGCGATTGGAATTTTATTGTACTAGCAATATAGAAGTATTACATATATGTAAAATCTACAAAAACAGCTTAAGTTGAAAGAGACTTTCAACAACTCGTTGAACATCTCGCGCCCACAAAATCAACAAATTACTCTCTCTGCCGAGCTTCTAAAAATATGAATAAACCGGTACTGGCAGAACCTCCCATACGGCTCCCAAACGGAAACTGGGCCAGAAGCGATACCGAAAAGGGTGCATCTTTTGCCAACCATCTTGTCGCGGCATAATTTCGCGACAGAATTTTGTTTGTTGTTATTGTTGTTTGTTTGTTCTTGTTTTGTGTTTTCCCTTTGTCCGGGGCGACGGGTGAACAAAACCGAAGGAACAACACAAACCGAAAGCGCGCGTTGACACTTTTTATTATATTGTTCCTTTTTTTATTATATTGTTCTTTTTTATATTATTTTGGTTTAATTAAACCAAATTTGACACTCGCGGGTTGAATGCAGCCGGGCGGAGAATTGACAACAGCTGTCAAGATCTCTTATTCCCTTTTGTTACGACTTCGTTTTAGAAGTTTGTCGATGAGCTTTTACGATCCGATGTTGGGGAAGGCATTGCGCGAAACTATGCTTACGGGACGAAGACATAATATGAAAAAAAAACTAGACTAAAGCTTTTTGTACTCTAAACCTGTCTGGGAGGGGAATCTGTCGACATTTATGCTTTCGCCTATACATACATGAGTGCCGCCAATTTGAGTATTTCCATTTTGGTGGGTGCGGGGGTGTATATGTAAATTTTGCCAAACACACTGTAGAAAAATCTGAGAAGATCTTTCACATATAGGTGTGGGCAAAGCCCCGACTGCGAATACTGGCTTCTGCGTAGGTCGCGCTCATGTGTGGGGGGGGGGGGAAGATGTTAGAGAAATGGAAAGTGAGCGCCATACATATATGTATGCGTTCATATAGACAAGATTCTTTTAGTTCTTTTTAGGCAGGGAAAAGAGTGCAAACAGATTTAGTGGACTGGCGTTTTCTTTTTTAATTTAAAATTTAAATTTGGAGTAGTGTTTTAATTTGGAGTTGTGGTTTTAATTTTTAAATTGGATTTTTAAATTGTGTTTTTGTGGTTGCTGAGGACCTCGTCGGATGGTGGAGCTGAGTCAGGAGATATTTTCGAAGGGAATTTTTTTCCGCGCTGGTGTTATTTCCACCAGCGGGTGGCAATAGTGTTTTTTGGTTTTTTTATCTGTGTCAGTCGGCCATTTAGTTTATTCGAAGGGTATAAAAGGAAGGAAAAAAATGTTGTCAAGTTGTGGCAAGTCGGCCACTGGTGTTGGTCTCCGTCGGTTTTGTGGTCCTGGTTTCCCCTTTCTCTTCCAATTTTTGTTGTGGCGTCCCGCACCTGAGCCAAGTTGTTGCTGGACATCGATTTTTTTCGAAGTCCAGCTGGTGAATTGATTCTGTAAAGAATCGTGCGAGGGATTTCAGGCAGGTCGGTCTGGTCCCGTAAATCAAGTGGACATTAAAACATAATTTTTGTCATTAGTGTTTTTTTCTAAAATGCTCTCGTTTGACAAATTTCCGTTTTGTGTGTAAGTGGGTTTTCGTTTCCATTTCACGTTCGGTTATTTGCGGTTTCCAAATCTAAAAACCGTGTTCACCCCAAACGCGACAACTGGTGATATCCCATTACCAACATTAATCCCACACAATAACTCTAGTACACTTGCAATTAAAAATAACGAACTTATGGAGAAAATAAACAAATGTAAACAAACGACTAGGATCAGACCTGATAACGCCCACAATTATAAAATAAGTGCCAAGTGTTGCAATAACGCGATCCGTATAACACTACCCAGATGATTGGAAACTTTCTCAAGTTACAACAATTCCCAATCCTGGAAAAAATCCCAATAATGTGACTTCGTACCGGCCCATAAGTTTGCTCTCTTCTAATAAAATTGATTTTACCCAAAATTACAGAAAGAAATGTGATTCCCGATCACCAATTTGGCTTTCGATAGCACGGTACTATATAGCAAGTGCACCGCATTGTAGATTCAATAAAAAACACTTGCGAAGAGAAACAGTACTGCTCCGCTGTTTTTCTCGATATCACCCAGGCCTTCGATAAAGTCTGGCACGAAAGACTTATTTACAAATTACACCATATTCTTCCCGCTAATATGCACTGCCTTCTCAAAAACTATCTCACGAATAGAAAATTTATGGTAAAATATAAAAGCTTTGTCTCCCGAAAATACGATATACTAGCCAGAGTACCACAAGGCAGTGTCCTCGCGCCCTTGCTTTATATTATCTATATATCGACTTTTGCTGACGACACTGCTTTCCTGTGCTCTCACTCAAACCCAGACATGGCAACTCTTTACGTGCAAAACCATTTGGACAGTCAATGAATTTAAAAGCTGTCCCTTAACCTTCACCCTAAGAAGGGGCACGTGCCCTGCTCTGAAAATAAACGGCCAAGTTGTCCCTGAAAGTTCCGAAACGAAGTATCTTGGAATGCACCTCAATCGCCGACTCACTTCGCATAAACACATCCAATCCAATATAACTCAGATTAAACCAAAACAATTGGAACTAAAGTGGCTAATCTCACGGGCATCTAGCTAAATATACAAAAGTATAATAAAAGCCATATGGACATATGGAATTGAACTCTGGGGTTCTGCCTCTCCTTCCCTGCAGTAAAAGACGAAATTCCGAAACTTACCTCGAAGTACAAGCAGAAGCTCATGTTTCATCCAAACATTCTAGCTAGAAATTCACTGAGACCTCTGATTCCCTCACGTCTCAAACAAAGCTAATGTATATCCCATATATTAGATACGATAACTCCACATTGCCTAAATCAATGGATGTAGGGCAATTTACACATCTCACAAATTAGTTTTAAGATGACATTTTTTTTGTTTTTCACTTACAATTTAGTTGAATTTATGAATTTTTGATTATTCATTGTTAGACCTAAGTTAATATTAGGTGATTCAATTAAATAAAAGTACATGTTAAAAAAAAACTAGAGAGTGGACTATCTTCGGCTATACCGAAGCTGAAATACCCCCACACAGTAGGAAGAAGTACCTCGAACATATAAAAATGTGGTCTCAAGACCCTATTTTGAGCCAATTATAGGTGGTTTTGGAGCCCGGACCATGTCCAAAATCCATTTCTAAACATTTCCAATCAAATCCACCGAAAAAAAAAAATTGGTCTCAAGACCCCATTTAGACCCTTATATATGTGGCTTCGGAACCTCGGACCATGTCCAAAATCCATTTCTAAAAATTTCCAATTAAATACCAAAAAAAAAAAATTGGTCTCAAGACCCCATTTAGACCCTTATATATGTGGCTTCGGAACCTCGGACCATGTCAAAAATACGTTTCTAAACATTTCCAATCGAATACAACAATACAAAATTTTGACCTTTTTTTTCGGTGTATGGGAGCCACGCCCAGTTTTTGTCCGATTTGGCTGATTCTCGAACTTGATCTCAGTATTCACGAGAAAAACATGTACCCAAAGTTTCAAGTCGATATCTCCAAAACTGCGACCGCTATCGTGCGGACGGACAGACGGACAGACGGACAGACGGACAGACGGACAGACGGACAGACGGACAGACGGACAGACGGACAGACGGACAGACGGACAGACGGACAGACGGACAGACGGACAGACAGACGGACATCGCTAAATCGACTCAGGAGGTGATACTGATCAAGAATATATATACTTTTCCATACCGGACACGGCTCCTTATGGGCGTTACAAACGTTGTGACAAAGTGAGTATACCCTGCCACAGTGAGTGTGGGGGTATAATAAAAATCACCCCTATTGCGGAAGTAGTTTTGTGTTTTAATTCGACTGCCGTTTTTTTTGCATCGGAATTTCATTTGAATTCACACAGAAAAGCATTTCAATTTCTTCACACAAGATTTTGAAGTCTTCTGACTGCATTTGTAGGCTAAGTTTTGGGAAAATAGGTAAAAAGCAATTTAAGCAAGTGAGAAAGTTTCAGTCGGTCAAAGCCGACTTTTATTTTATTTTTATACCCCCACACTCACTGTGGCAGGGTATACTCACTTTGTCACAACGTTTGTAACGCCCATAAGGAGGCGTGTCCGGTATGGAAAAGTATATATATTCTTGATCAGTATCACCTCCTGAGTCGATTTAGCGATGTCCGTCTGTCTGTCTGTCCGTCCGTCTGTCCGTCTGTCCGTCTGTCCGTCCGCACGATAGCGGTCGCAGTTTTGGAGATATCGACTTGAAACTTTGGGTACATGTTTTTCTCGTGAATACTGAGATCAAGTTCGAGAATCAGCCAAATCGGACAAAAACTGGGCGTGGCTCCCATACACAGAAAAAAAAGGTAAAAATTTTTTATTGTTGTATTCGATTGGAAATGTTTAAAAACGTATTTTTGACATGGTCCGAGGTTCCGAAGCCACATATATAAGGGTCTAAATGGGGTCTTGAGACCACATTTTTATATTTTCGAGGTACTTCTTCCTACTGTGTGGGGGTATTTCAACTTCGGTATAGCCGAAGATAGTCCACTCTCTAGTTTATTTTAAACAATGAAGTATACTTATAAAAAACTATAATACATACAGGAAAGAAGCACTAGCTACAAAGGCATTCATCTATGATCAAGAATATATACAGTTTTCCATACCGGATACACCTCCTTCTTGGTGTTACAAACATCAGACCAAAATTAATATATCATGAATTATGAGGTGTAGGGTATAAAAATCCAAATAATGAATCGTGGTGGGTTTTTCAAGCACTTGACATATGTATTTTTTACATTATTTTTTATTGACTGCTTTCTAAAAAACTTTCTAAAAAGTTACGATGTAATTATGAATATTGCTCGACAATTCTAACAACTTCAACCAAAGATGACGATCGGAAAAGTTTTGATGGTCGCCACGATGTTTGCTGCAATATGTTAAGCAAGTCTCGCACGTTTTGTGCATTAATATTAGTCCCAAAATCGAATTTTCACAAATTCTCACAACTGTTTTGGCAACTTTTTTGAGTATGAAGTCGAAAATTGTAGGCTTTAGAGTTGTATTGGTCGTAAAATTGTTTGTATGGAAAAAAGCAACAACATTTTTATGACTATTGTATTTTTATACAACAACTAGCTGTTACAAACCCGGCGTTGCACGGGTTGTATAAAATTTTAAAATAAATATATATAGGAATTTGCGACAACTTCAATGGACGCTGTAGTTGATGGTTAATTCCCCCCGTGAAACTTGGTGCCACTTGTAATCCCACCCGGCATGATCCACCCAAAAAATGTCCAACGACGCACTTGGTGGCAGTTGTAATCCCACCCGGTATGATTCACCCAAAAAAAGTCCAAGGACGCACTTGGTGGCAGCTGTAATCCCACCCGGTATGATTCACCCAAAAAATGTCCAAGGAAGAACTTGTTGCCAGTTGTAATCCCACCCGGCATGATCCACCCAAAAAATGTCCAAGGACTTGGTGGCAGTAGGAATCCCACCCGGTATGATTCATCCAAAAAATTTCCAAGGACGCACTTGGTGCCAGTTGTAATCCAACCCGGTATGATTCACCATAAAAAATGTCCAAGGAAGCACTTGGTGGCAGCTGTACTCCCACCCGTCATGATTCATCCAAAAAACGTCCAATGACGCGCTTGATGGCAGCTGTAATTCCACATGCCATGGTTCATCCAAAAAATGGCCAAGGACGCACTTGGTGCCAATTGTAATCCCACCCGGTATGATTCACCTAAAAAAAGTCGAAAGTCGCACTTGGTGGCTGCTGTAATCCCACCAGGCATGGTTCATCCAAAAAATGTGCAAGGACGCACTTGGTGGCTGCTGTAATCCCACCCAGCATGGTTCACCCAAAAAATGTCAAAGGACGCACTTGGTGTCAGCTGTACTCCCACCCGTCATGGTTCATCCAAAAAATGTCCAAAGACGCAGTTGGTGGCATGGACCACTCAATATTCGATGGTTACTAAGTTACATTTTAATTATATTTTTTGATGTATTGGAGGTGCCACGCCCCGTTGTCCAAATCCAACCTCTTATGTCCTATTTCAAATTCCATTACTTACACAATTTTACCTTAGAAAATTGTATGGGCAATGCCACGCCCCTTGTCCAATTATTCCCATATTCGACACAAAGCTTGGGAAAGTTATTATACAGCTCCATGACAAATTTCATTAAAATATATTCAATACTTGCTTACTTAGCTGTTATTTAAATTAGGTGTTGTATGGGAGGTGCCACGCCCTTATGTCCAATCCCAATCTCATATACCCTATGTTACATGTCGATACCTATAGAATGTATCCTGAAAGTTTCAAGAGAATCAGTACAGCCGTTTAGCCGTGATTGAGGGACAAACAGACAGACAGACAGACACACAATCAGTTTTATAATATACTAGCTTATATCCACAGCTTCGCTCGCAATAATTTTGTAATTTCATGTTAACGTTGAAATGTTATATGTATTATTTAAGCAACTGAAATAAAAAGAGATTTTGCAAGTCATCCCTCTGCCCATTCACCTCCCAGCACCAAATCCAAAATTTTCCCGAACTCGCTTGAATAGGACCCGAGTTACAGAGCTTTAAAAGTTTTAGGGCGTGGCAGTGGGCGGATCGTAAATTTCAATAGTCAACCCTAAGCCCATTCACCTCCCAGCACCAAATCCAAAATTTCACCGAAATCCCTTAAATGGGACCCGAGTTACATAGCTTTAAAAATTTTAGAGCGTGGCAGTGGGCGGAACTTAAATTTCAATAGTCAACCCTCTGCCCATTCACCTCCCAGCGCCAAATCCAAAATTTCAGCGAAGTCACTTGAATAGGACCCGAGTTACTAAGCTTTAAAAATTTTAGGGCGTGGCAGTGGGCTGATCTTACATTTCAATAGTCAACCCACGGCCCATTCACCTCCCAGCACCAAATCCAAAATTTCAGCGAAATCCCTTTAATTGGACCCGAGTTACAGAGCTTTACAAATTTTAAGGCGTGGCAGTGGGAGGACTGCAAATTTTCAGAATCAACATATTACCAATTCATCGGTCAAGTATTTCTTGAGTTATAAGGGAACAAACATACAAACCTACACACCACAAACAAACTCACAAAGAATTTTATATAAGTAAAGAATAGATATAGGGATATGGCGCATATTCATAGTCATGATTCTAAGTTCATACCAACTAATCTCCAACTCAAATGTAGGTTCCAACTTAAAACATGTCTCTATTCATAGTCGATTTTTAGCAGCTACTAAGTAGTACCTAAACCAGCTGATATGTTCAAGATATGAGTGTTGCAATATAAATTGGAACATATTTGATGCATTATAACAGTTTTCAATAAAAAAACATTTTTTAATTTATTAACATGTTATTTTAACATTGTAATATACATGCGAACTTACACCCAGAGAAAAAATCGTGTTAAATTAACCAATTTTTAACCAATTTTGTGGTTAATATTTTTCAAACCGATCTTTCAGGTTGTTTTAACAAGATGCTATTGTTAAAAATGACACTCTCCTATATGTGTACGTGTACATGTGAAGAGGTTTGTCATTAAACTGGGAAAACTGGTAAATATGCGTTCATTCAAGTCATTGCTGGTAGCTCAGGGGTTAGGCAGTCGGCCTCATAAATGGAAGTACGGGGATCGAATTCCGTTCCGGAAAAAGTTTTTTTAATTTAATTTTTTTTTAAATTGTAAACCACAGTATTTCCAAGTAACTTATTTACCATTCTTTAACTTCTTTTCAAATTAACGTTACCAATTCAAATAGATACCTTTTCACACTGAACTGGATTTGAACGCCGGACCTTCGGATCTTGAGTTCATCACTTTACCCTCTGTGCTACTGCGCTTCATAAACCCATGTCGTCCAAAGACCAATCTGAATTTGAAATCTAAAAATTTCTATTTAAAAAAACTTTTTTCAACTCAGACGAAATTCGAACAAGGGACCTAATGTTTATAAGTTCCGCATCTACACGCTGTGCCACTGAGCTTCTTTATTTCAGGTCGACAAAAACAAATTTGTTTTGAAATTCAAAAATTTCTTCTGTTTATTTTCAAATTTTCCATTTGACAGACTGGTAGAACCTATATATATATATATATTTTTATTTTCAAAAAAAAAAATTTCTCATTTGTGTAAATGTGTGCGTTTTGCTTCGATTTTTGTCAATGTATTTGTAGTTTTTTGGAATTGTTTTTGTTTTGCGTACAAATGTTTTTCATGTAAATATAACATGAATCGTGTTAATTAAAATACATGAAGATTTCTCTGGGTGTAACAATCACATTACTTTGAAAACAGTTTTTTCGATACCAAATATGATATCAAATAATGATATCGAAATAAACTTATTCCTAATTTGATTTTGTTTTCATTTTGTTTGTGGCTGCCCGCCATTTTTGAATTTGGTAAAAAAAATTTAAATTTTTAAATTTTTGAATTTGGTAAATAAAGTTTAATGAATATGTGAACAAATTATTTTGCGGCTAAAAAAATGGTTCTCGAAGCAACATAGAGGACATAAAGGTCAATTACTTGTTTTGAACAAAAAAACCGATCTGCATTTTTCAATACTAAACATTTTTGCATTTAAAATTTTTTTCTAAACGGAAAATTTATTTTTTGACTGAACTTTTTTTAAACATCAGCGCGAACGATTTATGGACTTTGACGCCGAAACTTTGGCCGAAGGTTTAAAAATCATTTATTAAAAACAATGTATTGCAATGTGAAAATATATGTATTTTTGAAATTTTTCATATAATTTTTAAATAATCATCCCGGGTGAAATGGGCGGAATGTTTATTGTGTCACTTCGGCAACAGAATGCGACCCATTTTTCCACAACTTTTTTCTACTAACGACTAATTAATAGAGTAAAAAATCCATTAATCTGGTAGCACTATTGCGAAACCAATTAATCTAAATTTGTGGCAACCCTTGCATTTTTCTGCCAAAGTGACAAGAAGTATCTACTGACGTCATGCTAGATAACGGTTAACGGCTTCATGTCGTTAACTAGTATTCTATGTATATTGGATACAAATGCTAAATGCTGGCGTCTGGTTTTTAAATTCTGTATCCAAGACTTAGGGGTACCAGACGTACTGTTTTAAACAGTACATGTACAGTTTTTTATAAAAAGTACTGTTTTATTCAAAACACTCAAAACAGTACGCAAAAGTACTGTTTTTTGTACTGTTTTTATTATTTTTTTGAAAATTTGTATAGACAAAAAAATTTTGGTAAAACCTTTTTCTAAAATCGTACAAAAAGAAAAAAAAACAGTTGAAGAGTTTTCAAAAAGTAGTACATTTCCGAACATTGAGAAAGTATGCAACTTAATTTTTTCCATAGTGCATTCAAATGTCGCCACTGAAAGAATTGTCAGTCTCATATTTTCATTTAAAAAAATAATAAAAAAATCTTTGCAAAAGAAAGTTTAGTGTGATAAAAATGTTCTCTAAATTTTGAGAATTTTTTCAAAACATGAAGTTTGGCCAAAAATTACGAAATGACAAGAAATTTGATAATTTTCATACAAATTTACCAAAAACCCATTTTTTATAAAAATTTGGTTTGACGTTTTCAACGATACATAATAAAGTTTGAGGAAATTAATAACCATTTATGGTAAACGATTTGAAGTGACACGCACTGTAAAAAAAATTAAGAGAAAACATACAAACATTTTATTTCGACTGGCATATGCAGAGAAAGCGAGAAAAGAGTTGCATTTTTGAGTACTTTGGACAGAAAATATTCCCAACTCCAAAATGTTGAAAAAAATAAAATGGATGCCCAGAAATTCTGTCAAAAAAAAAATACACCCAAAACTCTTAAGTTTGAAATTTCAGGCCGATCCGATAACGGCAACGGCAAAAGCCCTAAAGTTGGCCAAAACGGGACAGCTCTACTGCCCAGGGTAAATGCAAATTTGAAAAACATTTTCAGGCGGCATTTTCTCGGGTACTAAGTGAGTATCTTTGTTTTTATCTGATTTTTTAAATTTGTTTTTATTGATATGTACTAAACTAAATGGAAACAAAGTGTATTAACAGGGGGGGTGGAATAGCGTATACTGCGCAATAGCGTCCGCTATCGACAGCTCAGACTTCCCGTATCCCCAAATGACAGCTTTATCGAGCAGCAGGGTATCGCTGTCAGATCCGGGGACGTCGAGGTGGAGATAGTGAACGTTTATATTCCACCCAATACTGCCTGCGCGACTGGCTACTTGCCATCGATCGCGCACCTGTTAGTGGGCGACTCCAGGGTTATTCTTGGAGATTTCAACGCCCACCACGACACGTGGTGCTCGAGCCTTGGGGTAGACAGGCCCGGGGCATATCTGGACGAGCAGCTGGATGCCTCCATGTTCACTGCGATAAACACCGACGCACACACAAGGGTGACAGGCGGCTGCTCCAGCTCCCACGATATCAGCATCGTGGGGGCGTCACTCCTGATGTGCACAACGGGGACCACAGGCATCCGCCTTAGTTCCGACCACCTCCCTATTACCATAACAGTTAGCATGCCAAATGGAAGGCTTCAAGGAACTCACGAATCAGGCGTTTGATGGTCTCCAGCATGTGGGAAGCGTATACGAGGGTGAGCGGCTTATGCGAATCATAATCGTAAAAGCTGCCTCAAGGTCGGTCCCGGCAGGTAGAATCCCGTTGATTCGCCCTAATTTCCCCGCCGAGGCCGCAAGGCTTGCGGATGAGCGCGATGCCATCCGCACGTTAGACCCAGCGGACACGCATATACGCGATCTAAGCATCGGAGGACTAAGTGAACCGAGCATCTGGATGGCTGTGCTAATGGGTCAGCGAGGTTGTGGTCGACAATAAAGTCATTGTCGAACCCAACAAGGCGCAAAGACCTCACAGCCATAAATTTCGACTCGATTCCATACGACGATGCGAAGAAGTGCGCGCGTATGTTCTGCAGGCAGTTTGTAGAGCACCCGGAGAGTCAAGACAAGTCCAAGCGAGCGATCATTCGAAAAGTACACAGCCTAAGGATAGAAGATGTACTTTCAGACCTACACGGTCGAAAATTCAGATTTTTATCTTTTAGTTAAAATTTTCAACCTTGAAGGTTGAAATTTTTAACTTTTGGTTCAAATTTTCAACCATGAAGGTTGAAATTTTTACTTATTTTCAACTTTTAAAGTTGAGATTCTCAACCTGTTTTGGTTAGGATAAATATGTCAACTTTAAAGGTTGAAAATTTGAACCAAAAGTTAAAAATTTCAACCTTCAAGGTTGAAAATTTTAACTAAAAGATAAAAATTTCAACCTTCAGGGTTGAAAATTTTAACTAAAAGTTAAAAATTTCAACTTTCATGGTTGAAAATTTTAACTAAAAGTTAAAAATTTCAACCTTTTTGGTTGAATGTTCAATTTGAATTTTAACACCGCTTCCGCATTTGATTGGCTCAAATGAAAATAACACAAAAAAATTGTATACTTGGGAATTTATTTTTTTTATAATTTCTTGTTTATTCTTGTTTAAATTTCTATTTTTAGACATTGCGCTTTTAGTTAATTTCAAATGAATTTTAAATTTTTTACTTTTTTATTACATTACATTATGGATATATTAATGTTATATTTGTTCTAAGTTATAATTATATTATATTTGCGGAAGGAAGAGATCATATAAATTTGTGTACTTACTAATGTTTGGTGTCGTCGAGATTTGAACCCTGGATATTTCTGTTCATTGACGCTCGCGTTGCGAAGGCCTCTTAGCACGCTCAGCTACTTCCAGAAGTCTCTTGCAATGTTCTAACTGCATATGTTATATGATTGTACTTTTTGTACGTATTTATATACATTTTTCATACAATATTTTTGAAAATGAATTGAAGCATTTACATAAATTTCTGAAAAACCCCAAACTAATTACTTAATATCAAAAAAATTATACTAAAAGTGTTAACCTTCGTTAATTCAGTAAAAAATTTAAATCCGTTAAAGAAAAATATTTTTTAATACATAATCAAATTTTATCAAAAACTAAAACATTCGTAACTTTCCATTTTTTATGCCCAAAAAAAAAATAGTGTATGAAAAAGCTTGCCGGAGATTTGAGGATATATTTATCTACATATATATTTATATATGACATATAGAGCAAAACCATTTAAAAAAAATATAATATAACAAAAAAAACTAGAGAGTGGACTATCTTCGGCTATACCGAAGTTGAAATACCCCCACACAGTAGGAAGAAGTACCTCGAACATATAAAAATGTGGTCTCCAGACCCTATTTTGAGCTAATTATAGGTGGTTTTGGAGCCCGGACCATGTCCAAAATCCATTTCTAAAAATTTCCAATTAAATCCAAAAAAAAAAAAAAAATTGGTCTCAAGACCCCATTTAGACCCTTATATATGTGGCTTCGGAACCTCGGACCATGTCAAAAATACGTTTCTAAACATTTCCAATCGAATACAACAATAAAAAATGTTTACCTTTTTTTTCGGTGTATGGGAGCCACGCCCAGTTTTTGTCCGATTTGGCTGATTCTCGAACTTGATCTCAGTATTCACGAGAAAAACATGTACCCAAAGTTTCAAGTCGATATCTCCAAAACTGCGACCGCTATCGTGCGGACGGACAGACGGACAGACGGACAGACGGACAGACGGACAGACGGACAGACGGACAGACAGACGGACATCGCGAAATCGACTCAGGAGGTGATACTGATCAAGAATATATATACTTTTCCATACCGGACACGCCTCCTTATGGGCGTTACAAACGTTGTGACAAAGTGAGTATACCCTGCCACAGTGAGTGTGGGGGTATAAAAATAGGAAACGGAAATCTAATTCGTGCCGTGTGGGATTCGAACCCGGGTTCCCAAAAACACTAAAAAGTTCTCAACTTTTTAGGTTGACATTTTCAACCTCAGGGTTTAAAATTTCAACCTTAAGGTTGCGAATTTCAACCTTAAAAGTTTAAATTTTTTACGGAAATAAATTCTCAACTATTTGGGTTGAGTTTTTCAACCTCAGGGTTTAAAATTTCAACCTTAAGGTTAAGAATTTCAACCTTAAAAGTTGAAATTTTTTACGGAAATAAATTCTCAACTTTTTGGATTGAGTTTTTCAACCTCAGGGTTTAAAATTTCAACCTTAAGGTTGAGAATTTCAACCTTAAGGTTGAGAATTTCAACCTTAAAAGTTGAAATTTTTTACGGAAATAAATTCTCAACTTTTTGGGTTGAGTTTTTCAACCTCAGGGTTTAAAATTTCAACCTTAGGGTTGAGAATTTAAACCTTAAAAGTTGAAATTTTTTACGGAAATAAATTCTCAACCTTTTGGGTTGAGTTTTTCAACCTCAGGGTTTAAAATTTAAACTTTTAGGTTGAGAATTTCAACCTTTAAGTTGAAATTTTGATTATATACTTTTTCAAGCTGTAAAGTTTTAAATCTCAACCCAAAATAGTTGAAAATTTGAATTTAAACCTGAAAAAGTTGAAGAAGGTTTAAAAATTAAACCTAAATTTTCGACCGTGTACTTTCACGGGGCTTGACGTGGAAATTACCATTAAAATCGCCAAAGCCTCAAAAGCCTTAGGTCCGGATGGTATATCAATGGTAATGCTAAAGCACTTCGACGAGTCGGGTCTCAACTACCTGGCTGCAGTGTTCAACGCGTCCATTTCTTCATCCATCGTACCCGATGTCTGGAAAGTAGGCAGGGTCATCCCATTGTTAAAGCCGCGTAAATGCTCAGACCAAGGTAAATCATACCGATCGATCTCACTGTTGTCACCGGTAGTGAAGACGCTTGAGGCGCTCTTGCTGCCGGTGCTCAGTGAGCACCTGGTGCTGGCTGAGCATCAGCACGGGTTCCGTAAGGACCGCAGCACGACCACCGCTCTGCTCAATGTGCAAACCAAATTGGCAATGGGATGAACCAATGCAAACGGTGTGACAGGACGATAATGGTGGCGCTGGACCTATCCAAGGCCTTCGATACGGTGTGTCATGGGACTCTCCTGAAGGACTTGTATGAGACCACGCTTCCGAACTCCGTGAAACGCTGGTTGGCTTGCTATATGTGCGGTAGACAAGCATTTGTGGATTTCCGCAATGTGAGGTCGAAACACAGGCGAGTCAAACATGGTGTTCCGCAGGGGGGTGTCCTGTCACCTTTACTATTCAACTACTACGTGGCGCAGATGCCGTTGCCACCGGGTGATGTTACCCTCGTAACCTATGCAGACGACTGCACGGTCCTGGTTACGGGGAAAAACTCGACCTCGTTCACGAGTAGGTTAGGTTAGGTTAGGTTAGAGGGTAGATGGCACCATTGGAGCATAAATACTCCAGTGCCATCACACTTAGGCCAAAAAAGTTGACCCATTGTGATACCCGTACTTTAAGAGGTGGGATAGGCCCACACTCGTCAAACCATAAGTTGGTAATCCAACCACCCAGAATTTCTTACAAAGGCGAGCATATCACGAAGGGGTTTATCAGATAACTCCGCCAGGTCATCGAAAAAGTATTCCCCAAGGGTTCACGCCTGAGATGTTGTAGACTTGGACATCGACAGAGGAAGTGGTGGGTATCTTCCTCGACTTCCTCGTCCCCACAGCCCCTACAAACGTCATTTTGGGTAAGACCAAGTCTCCTAGCATGAGCTCCTAAAAGGTTGTGACCCGTTAATGTGCCCATGAGAACAGATATGGATTTCCTATCAAACTGCAGGAGCTTGACCGTACGTCCTTCATTGCGTAGTGGCTATAGTTTGCGAGAGGTCTCACAGGTGGAGAGTTGTCTCCATCTGATGTTGGCCTGCCTCGCAAACTGTTTTTCTAGTCGTTCCCTAATACTACAGAGTGGGATTTTAACAGAACGGTCCGCTAGGTCAGCACTAATTGCCGACCCTTTCCGAGCCAATTCGTCGGCTGCTTCATTTCCAGGTATTCCCTCATGCCCCGGCACCCAGCAGAGCCTAACGCGATGCTGTGAGCCAAGGACCTGCAGCTCTTGGCGACAGCGCCTGACAAGCTTTGACTTGATGTAGACGGCAGATAACGCTTTTATTGCTGCCTGGCTATCAATGAAAAAGGTGATATCATCGTGTGGTATCTCCACCATTGAGGTCGCCTTGGCCGCCTCCGCCACTGCCAGTATCTCCGCTTGGAAGACACTGCTGTTGTCTGGCAGACGGATGTATCTCGTGATCCCTAATTTATCGCAGGTGTAACCCGCACCGGTACCAATGTTCATTTTGGACCCATCAGTGAAGACTGATATGGGTACGTTTCTTGATAGGTCATTTCCCTGGAGTAGGGAATATTGAAGTCTGGGTATGGCAGCAGGTAGTCAGAGCTGATGTCGTTCCCAAGATGTCGTTGCATTATGTCTGATTGCCCCGTCGAGTTTCTATGCCAGGTTTCTGTCAGGCTTATTCATAAGGCACTTTTTGCTGCATATTCTTGTGTATATAGGTCTAGAGGCAGAAAATTAAGAATTGTCTCGAGTCCTGCCGTCGGTGATGATTTCATCGCACTAGATATTCCTATACATGCTATTCTTTGTATTTTTGTCATTGCTTTCAGATTAGTGGTCTTGCTGGCTGATTTCCACCACACGAGACAACCGTAGGTCAGTATTGGTCTAACGATGGCTGTATACATCCATGAGATGATTTTGGGGCGTGGGCCCCACCTTCGTCCAAAAATTCAACTACAGGTGTAAAAGGCAATTGACGCTTTTCTAACCCTTTCTTCTATGTTTAATTTCCAGTTCAGTTTTTTGGGGGTTAACCCCCAGTCCACATTTCTTAGTCCAGTCGCTCAGTTGTTTCAGTGCTACTTCTAGTA
Organism: Heteromyza rotundicornis; assembly: GCA_951394025.1. Taxonomy (NCBI): domain Eukaryota; kingdom Metazoa; phylum Arthropoda; class Insecta; order Diptera; family Heleomyzidae; genus Heteromyza; species Heteromyza rotundicornis. The sequence goes on from OX596012.1 coordinate 42,791,010, forward strand.
TATCGCTGATGGTCGGAAGGAATTTACCCGTTGCTAGTAGTACAACATCGTCCGCGTATGCGGTCACCTTTATCCCACTCTTCTCAAATTCAATCAGTATTTCATTTAGTACCAAGTTCCACAGAAGGGGTGAGATGACACCGCCCTGCGGGGTACCCCGAGAGGCATTCGCCTCCATGTTCGTGTTCCCAAGTTCCGTTCTGATTTTCCGCTGGCTTCACATACTAACGATCCAGTCTGTTAGGGCAGGCTCGATATTCGCGTGTGTTAGCGCCCTACTAACCGCACTTACGTTGACATTGTTGAATGCGCCCTCAATGTCTAAGAATGCAGCTAAAGTGTACTCTTTATAAGAAAGATTCTTCTCAATGGTGCTGACGACGCAATGCAGCGCCGTTTCCACACCCCTCCTTTCGTGTATGCATGCCGTGCCGAGGATATGTCACAAGGTCTCAGCCTGCTACGAATATAAAAGTCTATGAGTTTTTCGAAAGTCTTCAGTACGAAAGACGTCAGGCTGATGGGCCTAATATCCTTCGCTAGTGTGTGGCTGGCTTTGCCCGCCTTGGGAATAAAAATAACATTAACTTGCCGCCAAATTGCTGGGATGTGCCCGAGCTCAAGGCTGCTAAAGAACAATTCCTTTAGAATTGGTGTTCTAATATTCTTGGTCTTCTGCAGCATTATCGGGAGTATCCCGTCACTACCAGGAGATTTATAGGGCGAAAAAGAGTCAATCGCCCAGTTTATCTTTTCCTCAGTAACTAAACCTTCAGGTATACCATTACTTGTGGTCGCTGTTCTACTCGCGTCCGCATCTTCCTGATTAATATCACAACCTGGGAAATGCGTTTCCAGCAGAAGCTGTAGAGTCTCAGAGCACGATTCGGTCCATCGCCCATCGCTTCGCTTGAGGAATCCAGGTATAGCTGGTGCTTTCGAGAGAAGTTTTCTTAGCCTTGCTGAGTCAGAGGAATGTTCCAAACTACTACAGAAATCCTGCCAAGACGTTCTCTTGGCGTTCCTTGTAGCGGTTTTGAATTTCCTTGTACTCGTTTTGTAGTCGTCCCAGTCAGTGGATACATTGGTTCTCATAGCCTTATTAAAGAGCTTGCGTGCGGCACTTCTTAAGACCCTAAGCTCCTCTGTCCACCACGGTGCTGATTTCTTTACCTTGGATGTCCTTAACGGACATGCCTTACAATACGCCTTACTAAGGAGAAGCCCTAGCGACCTGGCAGAATTGTCTATCTCATGCGCTGATGTCAGAATTTGCGCCTGCAGTGTATGTATTCCATTCCCTACCTCACTTACAAAAGAGTCCCAGTCCGCCTTTCTTGGGTTTCTATATGGGGGTAATGTATTCTTTGGTATATCTATTTCGAATTCTATTATTCTATGATCAGAGAACGAGGCCTCAGGGGAGACCATCCACTGGTTTATAGATATAGAGTCCGAATTATTCGTTAATGTTATGTCAAGTACCTCCCTCCTATTTCTAGTAGTAAAGGTGGGCTCTCTGCCCTTGTTCGCAATAATCAGATTCTTTTTGATTATATATTCAAATAAAGACTCACCCCGTACATTTGTGTCACTGCTACTCCACTGAACATGGTGTGCATTGGCGTCACAGCCGATGAGAATGTCCCATCCTTCCTGCTCGGCCTTCACGATCAGTGAGTTGGTGTCATTCGACGGCGGTGGATTCACTGAGTCGTACGGCATATATGTGGAGGCGATGACGAGGGAAGGACACCCGCGCCATTCGCACATTACTGCCGTCTGATCAGGGGTGCTAAAAGAAGGAAGGAGATATACGTTGATTTGTCTCCTAGCTACTATGCAGGTTCTGATTTTAGTCTCACTGTTTAATGATTTGACGCTGTATGTGGTCAAACTTTGTCCGCAAGCCCGCATATGTTACCTCGGAGTAACCAAGGTTCCTGTATGAGGGCGACGTCTACGTTCTTGCTCGCCATTAGCGAAACAAGATTTGCGCTAGCCGCTTTGCTGTGATGAAGATTAATTTGTATTAGCTTCATGGCAGTAGTGGCATTGTACTTACTTTTCTGGGTGGCTCCACAACTGGCGTCAGTTTGCATCGGGTGACCCCTATGCGCACCTTGAAGTTGCATTTCCGTAGAAGCGGCATCGACTTGTGGCTAACGAGTACCACCACCTCTGTGCCCGCCTCCGTTCGCTCAGCAACCTCCACGATCTCCCATTCAAGGCTTTTCAGCTCAGGGTTCAGGTGGCGTAGGTTGCGTTCAATACGTTCCCTGGGAAGATGTGGTCCCGGGATCATCAGTATGAATTTCTGTCTTGCGAAGTCCAGGATCGCATTTTTGTCGGCGACGCGCAGGTCGCATCATCACACTGAAGCATCTTAAAACCCTTGATTGTGGTCAGCTGGCCGAAGAGAGGGATATGCTTCCCCTTCTTCAGGATAGCATCATTCACACCCTCAAGGATTCTGTGCTCTATCAGCTGCCACTGGTCCTCTGTCAGTCGACGTTCGGGGTTCCCGTAGTCAACCACAGCGACCTTAAGACCGTCCTGTACGACGTCTGCAACGGTTTTTCGCTTTTTGTTGCAGGCTTTTTGTTGACCTTACTCGTTCACGAGTAAGGTCAATGATTACCTGGTGGGAATCACCCGATTCTTCGAGGGTAGAAACCTCCAACTATCGGTTGAGAAATCAACGGCGACTCTCTTTACCCCATGGACGAAAGAGATGAACCACGCGCTTGAGGTGGTTGTCGACGGCCGAGTGATCCCCACGGTGAAAAATCCCAAGTTCCTGGGGTCACTTTCGACAATTTTTTCACTTTCTCAACGCAGGCGCTGGCGGGTAGCACATGGGGTAATGACAAAGAGAACCTGATAACCACGTATAAGGCTATAGGGAGATCGGTTTTGAGATACGCTGCGCCGATTTGGACCCCGATTGTAACCGACACCCAGTGGCGGCATCTGCAGGAGTGCCAAAATGATGCTCTTCGCACCTCGACAGGTTGTCATCTCATGTCATCTCACGGATGAGGACCACCTGCACCAGGAGACGAGGATGGTGGAGGTGAGGGAACACAACATCATGTTGTCAAAACAGTTCCTCCTGGCTTGCCACCAGGAATTCCACCGGAATAACGCATTACTTGGTGCCCCTGCAACGTCCCGTTATATAAGGGGAGGACTGGCTTACTACCGCGAGGAAATCAGCCGGTTTACGAATTGCACCCCCTTCGACAGGGCCGCTTACATATCAAAGCACTGCACGTCGAGGCGGTGGAGGCAGCTTTGGCTAGCTACCAGCCAAATGTTGTCCTGAATGGAAGACCACCGCCCATAGCAGATGGGGAAAGGCTGCTACCCCGCCAGACCAGGTGCACTCTTGCACAGTTGAGGTCCGGTTGGAGCAGGCATCTGAGCAGCTATATGTCCAGGTTAAATCCGGACATAGCGAACGTATGTCCCGATTGCGGACATTCGCCTCACGTAGTTGAGCACCTGTTCAGATGCCCGTCCCATCCCTTGGACTTAACTGTGTTGGAGTTATGGACTGCACCTGGCGACGTGGCAATGCTCCTCAACTTAAAATGACAGACACGGTCGTGTCAGCTTTTTTGACGTATAAATGTTACTTTGGTATCGACTTAATAATGGCAACAGTTGTTTCTAAATATTTAGCAGCTACTAAGTAGATAAATCGATACTAAATCGACTATGAATGCCTAAGTTAACAGCTTAGGTAAAGTCTATACTAATGATACTAAATACGACTTTGAATATGCACCTATGACTTGTTGACCAATATGAGACCTTTGTGAACTCCCTTTATGACTTGCCCATGATAATTGCAGAAAAAAGCATTTGGTGTAAATGTGTCGATATTCCGGCAGCCACCTAACCTAACCTTACATACCCAGATTTTAACAAATTGATCAAATACCTTTTAATAAAATGCATTTCTTGAAATTTGTCTTTTCAGAATCTGATACAATTCGCGCATTGGAACATAGACAGGGCGACAAACAAGCAAAGGATTTTCTTAAGAAGCTAAAAAATAAATCTTACTCTTAAAATTTTGTTTTTCTAAAGTTGTATTAATTGCAGAAGAAATGTTAACTAAATCAAAAAACCACAGTAAAACTGTTGTGTAAACTGCATAACTCAGTTTTTTATTTTAAAAAAGGAGTCACATATATTCCATTCGTTCCGGGTTCTGCAGGACAGTAATTAATAAAAATCTTAACAAAAAAACAAAAAAAAAAATGTATGGAAATTTTTTAAAATATAAATACATTTTAATTTTTATTATAACTTGTACATTTTTTTTACTGATTTTCAAATTTAATACATTTTGGGATTGGAAAGATTTTAATTTTGAAACAATATTGAAGCCTTGAAAATCTGGGGTATGTTTGCGTGTCTCGATATCGAACGAAATATATAGTCTTGTTATAACACTGTGTCACAAAATGAGGGTCGAAATATGCACTCGGCTTTAGACCAGGCATAGGGTCTACGTATTTGAAAACTAAATATAATGGCATACTACGAACATCCAATCTTAATATATAACAAGTGAGAAAATTTCGGCCGCCATATTGGTTCCGCCATCTTGAATTTTTAAATTCCGACGTAAAATTCGAAATCAGCGATCCCGAAAACACCACTATACAAAATTTCATACTGTTTTGATGAAATCTTAAAATACGATTTTCACTTATATGGGAGGTAGGCGTGGCAGTCGACCGATTTCGCACATTTGCAAGGAGCAAATGTGCGAAATCGGTCGACTGGGTCTAAAAAGGATAAATCCAAAATTCGGGATCCCTAGCTTTCTTCTAGCTCCTGCATCATGTTTACAAGAAAAGAGGACGGACAGACAGAGAGGTAGGCGTGGCAGTCGACCGATTCCGCCCATTTTCAATACTACTCCTTCTAGGGCCTAAGAAGGATAAATACAAAATTTGGGATCAATAGCTTTCTTCTAGCTCCTGCAATCGTGTTTACAAGAAAAGAGGACGGACAGACGGACGGACGGATACACCCAGAGAAAAAATCGTGTTAAATTAACCAATTTTGCGGTTAATATTTTTCAAACCGATCTTTCAGGTTGTTTTAACAAGATGCTATTGTTAAAAATGACACTCTCCTATATGTGTACGTGTACGTGTGAAGAGGTTTGTGATTAAACTGGGAAAACTGGTAAATATGCGTTCATTCAAATCATTGCCGGTAGCTCAGGGGTTAGGCAGTCGGCCTCATAAACGGAAGTACGGGGATCAAGTCCCCGTTCCGGAAAAAGTTTTTTAAATTAAATTTTTTTTTTATAAAATTGTAAACCACAGTTCCCTTCTTATTTACCATTCTTTAACTTATTTTCAAATTTACATTACCATTTCAAATAGATACCTTTTCACACTGAACTGGATTTGAACGCCGGACCTTCGGATCTTGAGTTCATCACTTTACCCTCTGTGCTACTGCGCTTCATAAACTCATATCGTCCAAAGACCAAGCTGAATTTGAAATCTAAAAATTTTTATTTAAAAAAACTTTTTTAACTCAGACGAGATTTGAACACGGGACCTAAAGTTTATAAGTTCCGCATCTACACGCTGTGCCACTGAGCTTCTTTCGTTCAGGTCGACAAAAGCAAATTTGTTTTGAAATTCAAAAATTTCTTCTGTTTATTTTCAAATTTTCCATTTGACAGACTGGTAAAACCTAAAAAAAATTTCTCATTTGTGTAAATGTATGCGTTTTGCTTCGATTTTTGTCAATGTATTTGTAGTTTTTTGGAATTGTTTTTGTTTTGCGTACAAATGTTTTTCATGTAAATATAACATGAATCGTGTTAATTAAAATACATGAAGATTTCTCTGGGTGTAGGGCTAAATCAACTCAGGAGGTAACGCTGATCAAGAATATATATACTTTTCCATACCGGACATTTCTCCTTATTGGTGTTACAAACATCAGACCAAAGTGAATAACCCATACCTCATGAGGTGTAGGGTATAAAAACATTGGTGCATATTTACACTGAGAAAAAAATGTTTTGATTTTGACAAAAACCGTTTGTGACTACTTTCACTATTTTAAGTCGGAGCAACGCCGGGTTATTAAGCTAGTCTATAATAAAATGTAAGGATAATCTGTCCTTATCCATTGTCATAACTAGACTGACAATCGTTTTGGACAATGGCTGAATTTAGTGGCTCCGAAAATTGTGTTTTTGGACCAAAATCGACTATGTTAAATATACATTAAGCGATAGCAGTACTCACAAAGCTGGGCATAGTTAATCGAGAATTTTACTTCGTTAACCCAGTAATAATTATTCAAAAAGTGAACTTCGTTAAATTAAAAAGTTAATTTCGTTGAAAAGTTAACTTCGTTAAAAGTTAAATTAAATAGTTAAATTTTCTATAGAAAACAAAACAAAAATTTTTTTTGACAAAAAACAAAAAAAAACATTTTAACTACATTCAATTCAATGCCTGCACTCACAGACCCTTTTTTCGATTGGTTTCAGCCTTCTATATGCAAATTTGCTTTAAAAAAATTATAGAAATTTTTATCAAAAGGAAAATTGTGTGTATGAAGCAATTTACTTACATTCATACAAAGGCGTACAAATTTTATTAGAATATTAAATAATAATAATGAAACGAATGATGTTTGGTTAAGAACAAATATCACAGGCCATTCTAAACACAATGGCGTTCTCAGTTTTTCACCATTTTGAGAAATTTGAGAAATGGAATATACGATGTAAACATCCTGACGATGTAAACCTCACGTGATGGCTGAGAACGCCATTGTGTTTAGAATGGTCCATTCATACATAAAAATAGAATATAGAATACTTCGAAATATATTTAATTGTTTTGTGAAATAAATTAAATGAATCGGTTCAAAAATAGTATAAATTCCTAAATATTACTTTTTTTACATTTAATAATAAAAAAATTTTTTTGTTTCAAAGTAAACTAATGCTAGTTTACTGAAGAAATTTAGCTTAACTAAACGAAAAAGTTAATGGTTTTCGAAATTAACTGAAATTTAACTTCGTTAATTAACTACTAACTGATAACCTAGTTAATGTCCAGCTTTGAGTACACACAAAAAACAGTTTATAAAATTGATACAATGTTTGTCAATATACAGCCAACCACAAAATTTTATCAATTTGATCCATCTATTTCTTTTGTCAAATGGATAAAATATAAATAAAACAATTTTTAGTCAATTCGATAACAATTTTTTGTTACCAAAAATTTAAAAATTTTTTGTGTTTGTAACTATTTCAGCCAGCTATGCAGGGACGTAGCCAGGAATTTATTTCTGGGGGGGTAAAAAAAATTTACCGAAAAGTAACACTACCTGACATAAAAAAAAACTGGGATAACCAACACTAATTTCTTTTTTAAAATGATTTAAAACATGCTTTAATGTAAATTTGATATTGTCGATTATCGTCCTAAAACACTATTGCCCATTTAGGAAAATTGATTGAATGATTATAAAACAGAAAAAGGAGCCAATTTAGAGTTCATTCGGAAATATCACGTTAATTATACCCCCACACACACTGTGGCAGGGTATACTAACTTTGACACAACTTTTGTAACGCCCATAAGTAACAGTGTCCGGTATGGAAAAGTATATATATTCTTGATCAGCATCACCTCCTGAGGGCCAATTATGCAATGCGATGCGGATCGCTTTCAATCCGCCTTTTCCAAAGCGAAGCGATTCGCTTTATCCTATTATGAAATGCGAACAAAGCGAAAATTTCATTTCCAACATTTCCAATGAATTTGACAGTAGCGTTCCAATAATCAGTTGTCCAAATCATATGTGTTTTGTAAACAAATTTGTAACAAACTAAATAAATTGTGGAATTTCAAATTAAATTTCTTTATTTTGATGTATTTTAACAACATTAAGTTAAAAAATAAATTAAATGGATTAAGTGTTTTTTTGTATGCTGAAGGAGAGGAGGTTGCAGGCGACACAAATTTGAGGGTGGAAAGTCGACGGATTAGAAGTGGTTCATCTCCACTTGATATTTCGGAAAACGAGTAAATTGTTGTTATGAAGTAATTCTCTAAGATTTGTTATATATTTTATTAAATTTTACTTACATTTTTCGAAATAAGAAGCAATTGCTACGAAAATAATAAAGAACTAGTGTAATTGCGCCAAAAATAACAATCGCTTTTGATATCCGCCACCAACTACCTATCGCTTTTGACATATGAAACGTAACTGGAAAGCACCTTCGCTTTTGGAAATAGAGCGCAAGTAATAGCGAAATAAAAACAGAGTAAAAAACAAGTTTTTTAAAATATAACCCTTTAACCGACTAAAAAGCAGAAAATAAATTTTCTTTAAATTAATTTCAGCAATTTCGATTAAAAATTAAGGGTTTTTGGGTACTTTCCTCCGAATATCATTGCAGATTTTTTAGTCGCCAAAAACCCTTAATTTTAAATCGAAATTGCTGAAATTAATTTAAAGAAAATTTATTTTCTGCTTTTTAGTCGGTTAAAGGGTTATATTTTAAAAAACTTGTTTTTTACTCTGTTTTTATTTTCCTCTTTTTTTGTTTTTTTTTTTCTCCCCCCTTTTTTCCCCTTTTTTACTCTTTTTCCCGAATGCGAACCTAAATAAAAAAATTTCAGCCTTGTAGCTTACAAAATACGAAAGTTAGGTCTTTAAATTGGCTCCATCCCTCTCCCCTTTGCCCCCACACCCCCCTTTCCAAAGGGTAAAAAATTTCATTTTGTCAATAAGAACTCACCTACCAAATTTGTAGCTTGAAGGAATTGGAAGTTATGCCATGTCTAAAAAAAAAAAGTTTGAGTCTCCCCACGGCCCCCTACGCCTCTGATGGACCCCAAATTAATAGAATGCATTGTCACCGGAGTTCTATCAGTGTTCCAAATTTCAGCTCTCTAGCTCATGTGGAAGTGTATGAAAAAGCTCGCCGCAGATTTGAGGATATATATATATATATATAGTCCGCCCAAAGCAAGTTAATATAAGGGTTATAAAAATGGCGAAAATTCATAATTTTTTGGGCGATTTTCGCAATTTTTTGGGCTTGTATTCATTATGAAGAATGGCCCAAAATTTTTGGGCGATTGTTAATTTTTGGTTTTTGGGCGATTGTTTGTTGGGCGATTGTTCGCACAGCCGTATTTTTAATATTGTTTTAGTATATACCTCACCCCCATTTGCTTTGATAACAATAGTTGTCATCGATTATGTCACGTGACATATTTTCGAAATGGAAGTGATATATTTTTGGCAACACTGCACAGAGTTTTTTCCGTGTTCCTGTTAATATTTATCTGTATTAATAACTGTAAAACCACAATTAAACAGTTTACACAATGTTTTGTAGCAAATTTTCTCACCTAACGTATTTTCTCTACTGTTGTAATAAATCTAATCCTCAAAATGTTATACAAATCTACTACCCTAAAAGCGAATATCTAGAAAAATAAAATATTATTAATGTATAATCAAATCCAATAACAAATAGCAACCTCTTCATGTCTACACCGAGAAAAAAATGGGCAGTAAAATTGACAGTCGTTGACTGTTTTTAACAGCTTTAACTGTTGTTTTAAAGTAATTGTGTTTGAAGTTTTTGCTGTAGAATTAAACTTTTTTCAACTTCTCGAACTGTTAAAAAAAGCTGTCAATTCAGAACCCTATTGAATAAATAAAAAATTTAGCAGTCAGCGAGATTTGAACCCAGGCATCACGGGTAGTAACATGGCCTTTTCACCAACTAGTCCAAATGTCAACAAATTTATATATCATCAAAATGATGTTATGAACCGCAGATAGTTTAACAGATAGGAGATAGGTTTTCTGTTCTTCCAATACGAACAGTGTTGCCAGGTTTTTGGTAAATTCGTGTCCGTTTTGTTCAACTACAACTAAACCACTTACCCCGTTTTTTTTCTTATGTACGTATTTATTAAAGTTTTCTCACATTTTCATGAATTCAAGGAGAGTTCCTTCAAATGGCAACTCTGGTTACTTTGGTAGTAGAGAACAGAACCTGTTTCACAGATTTATTGCCATGACCGCATGAATGTCACGTTGGATAAGATGTCAGCCTATCAACCAGAAGGACGCAGGTTCAAGCCTTGTCCAGGACGATTACAATAGGATGATGTTGCTTAGTTAAAAACTTTTACAGATTATTAAGTTTGGAGTTGAGAAGAATTGTTCATTAAAGAAAAAAAAACATAACACAAAAATTTTAAAGAACATTTTTTTTTTTTAATAAAAAAAAATAGCGACGGTTGTCCCGGGATTTGAACCCGGGATTCCCGGGTGGCATTCAGACATATTCCCACTAGGCTACGGTTATCAACAGCGTATCAACTGTCAATTTAACAGTTTTTACTGCGAAAACTGTTAAATTTACCTACTTTTTCGTTGATTTTACAGTTTTTTCTCTCGGTGTAGTAATAGGGCAAAGATATCGCTATAAGAAGCTGAGAAAAACATTTTTTTTTTAGTATTTCCTTTTATTATTACATCTGTCGACAGACTCTAAGTAATTTGATGTACAGAGTGGAATTACCTAAGCAAAATTAAATCATTATTTAAGTTTGCATTTTATTTAAATGTTAAAAGTACCGAGCTGCGAGGTCGGTCGGTGTAGGTCGCTGAAGTCGTCTAAGCTGTTTTTGTTCTATAGTTGGTAGTTGTCTCATTTCTGGGCTTGTATGGCTTTGTAGTCTCTGCGTGTGCTTTATGCTGCAGGCGCGAATGGTTTGTTCAACAGTGTCGATGTTCAGCTCACGGTGGATGTCTTCGTTGGGAATGTACCCAGCGTTGCCAGATGGACGACGTCGTCGTCATTTGACGATTTTGGGGTCCCAATGATGATTGGATGATTTAAATGTATAAAATGACAATTTGAGAGAATCAAAAAAAAAATAAAATAAAAAGAAATTTCTACTCACATAATACTTATTATACGATAATATAGAAGTAGTCAATACTTCGAAATATGTCTGCCTATGTAGTTACTTGAATTTAGTTTTTCAGGGTGTATTCCGCTATTAGGCTAATCTTTCAAAAGCAATAGCGCTGCTCACAGGTGTGGTAACAATGGGCGTATTCAGCGAAGACAACAGTTTTTTGATTATTCACTGAATGGCTCAAATTTGATAGCGCTACTTTTTCATTTTTTGGTATACCGAGAAAAAAGATAGCAGTAGAAATGACAGTCGTTCACTGTTATTCTGCTTTTAACAGAATAACTGTTGTTTTAAAGTAATTTTGTTTGATTTAACAGTTTTTGCTGTAGAATTAACCTTGTTTTCAACTTCTCGAACTGTTAAAAATAGCTGTCAATTCAGAACCCTATTGAATAAATACAAAATTTAGCAGTCAGAGAGATTTGAACCCAGACATCCTGGGTGGTAACATGTTCTTTCAACCAACTAGTCCAAATGTCAACAGACTTAAGAGCCATCAAAATGGTGTTATGAATCGCAGAGTGTGTAACAGACAGTTTAACAGATAAGAGGTATGTTTTCTGTTCTTCCAATACAAACAGTGTTGCCAGGTCTTTGGTGAATTCGTCTCATTTTTGTTCAACTACAACTAAACCACTTTCCCCATTTTTTACTTTTGTAAGTATTTATTAAAGTTTTCACAAATTTTCATGAATTCCTTCCCCGGAAAAAAGGAAAGCTAATTCAAATGGCAACTCCGGTTACTCTTATAGTAGAGAACAGAACCTGTTTAACAGATTTAAGTTATTCATATAATACGATATTTGTTACTTAGTTAAAACTTTTATAGATGAAGTTTGGAGTTGAGATGAATTGTTCATAAAAGTAAAAAAGTTATGGAACATAAAATTATTACAATAAAAATTCTTCTTTTTTTTAAATTAAAAAAAATAGCGATGGTCGTCCCGGGATTTGAACCCGGGCTTCCCGGGTGGCAGTCGAACATCTTCCCACTAGGCTACGGTTATCAACAGCGTATCAACGGTCAATTTAACAATTTTGACTATCGGATGGTTTTTAACCGTGAAAACTGTTAAAATTACCTACTTTTTCGTTGATTTTACAGGTTTTTTTTCTCTTGGTGTAGCGCTACCAACTTTAGGTAGCAACCTTTTTATATACTACTTTTGAACAACTGTTGTGTGCTATGCCAAGTGATCATATTTCAGTCAGTTAAAAAATAAATAATGAAAATCTACAATTAGATTGGAATCGTCTCTTCGAAATATGGTCGTTTACAGATTTTTTTCTATCCGTTCCCTACAGGCAACGTTTAGACAAGTTCCGTTATATGTCCCAGAATATCCATATCAAGACCATTGTCCATAAACAAATCACAACAAAAATTTCCGTTTCCAAAAAAAAAATATTTGTCGCAAAACAAAATATTATATTTAATTTTGAGTTGTTGTTCTGAAGTTTGATGTAGCAACGCATTCATGGAGATTAATAGGCCTAATCAAGAGGAACTGTCATACGAGATGGAGGCTCGTTGGTTGCCAGTGACTCCGGTAGAGTCCATGAGGAAGTCCTTGAGGGCATCAAGGCAAATAGAGCGAAGGGGGTCCGTAGATGTTTTTGCAGGTTATGCATTTTCATTTGATGAGGATAAGTTAGGTGTGGAGGGGAAAATTCCCCTCCACTAGATAGCAAGTCGTCCGATTACTTGAAAATCGTTACCAAACTAAAATGGGCATTGGGTCGCCTTACTCGTTCGAGCCCAGCGAGTAAGGAGGAAGCAGTTGAGCAGATGGCGCTGGAAAAGCCCTGCTCTGGTTTAGGGATGTCCGCAGGACGGTTTTAGGCTGGCAGAGTTGGTTGCCGAGCTGAAATTGGAATTCCTGCCCCAAAATTATGACGACATTTTGGTGTCGGAAATTATGCGAAGGACTCAGGGTTGGACTGAGTCCATAGGTATTTATGTATTGGCGATGAGGGGGTGGTTCGGCCGTATGTCCGATCCCTTGTCAGAGAGGCGTAAGCTGGGTCTGGTGATCGCGAACCTGTCCCCGTTTTACCAAACTCAGCTGGGCTGGCTGAGCCTAAGGCTTTGTAGGAGTTGGTTTCCTTGGGTCGGAAGCTGATGTGGAAGCATTCGTGCCGCAGCCCAGCAGCCGATCCAAGAATTTGTTGGAGTCAGACTAGGCGTACGTCTCGGCAGAACCCCAGGTGTCTGTAGTTAGGGCCCCATTGCGTGATGCTAGGCTGGAGAGGAGGATTTAGGCTACTCGCCAGGGTTCGTTTAGGTGTTTTAGTTGTGGGCGGCCTGGACATGTTTCGTTCAACTGCCCTAGGGGTATTTATTATTATGGGTGCAGGCAGCCTGGCGTGATGATGCGTGATTGCCCCAGATGCTCTCAGAGAGGAGGGGAATTACAGGAGCGCTCGGACAGGGAGGCGGTCCCGAGAGCGGCTCCGAGGGCCCGCGAAGAGTCGGGAAATGGGGAGCGACCTCTTGTGGAAGCAGGGCAAGAAGTTCGCGAGGTTTAGGTAGGTTGCTTGCGGGCAACGGTAAATATAAATAGGCCTCAGAGTCAACGTCCGTCCGAAATTTGTCTGAGTTTTACGTTGTTAGGTAGAGAATTGGATAATAGGCCATATTTAGGTGTTTTTGGAGAGCGTATGTTAGGGCTTTTAGATTCTGGGGCCACCAGGACAATTCTTGGTAGGCCGGGCTGGGACACGCTGAAGTTCTGGGGTTGAGTTTGGTAGCGTCTGCGGTCAGCAAGGTTGCGCTTGCTGACGGTGAACAAGTTCCGGTTCAGGGAGTAGTTTCGGTTCCTTTCGAGGTAGAGGGCAAGTCGGTCCTCGTTGAATGCCTCGTAATACCGGATTTGCCCCAATCATTGATTCTTGGAGTAGACTTTTGGTCTAAGGCCGGTGTAGTGCCAGATTTGGCCAAGAATCAATGGAGGTTTTCCGACCAAGTTGAGGTCTCGTCAGTAGCGGCGGTAGTTGATAGGCGGTAGCTGAAAATCGGTTCTTGAGGAGTTAGTCGTTGAAGAGCTATGCCTGAGGGACTTGGTTGTACACATTTGGTCGAACATTGGATTCGTACAAAGCCAAATGTGGAACCAGTCAAGCAGCGATACTATCCGGTATCGCCCGCTATTTAGAGGCGCATAGATGAGGAGATAGAAAATATGTTAGATAATGGTGTGATTGAGATTTCTCACAGCCCTTGGGCATCACCGGTTGTGATGATTAGGAAAAAGGATGAAAGTTATAGGCTTTGCGTTAATTATACATTTACAGTTCCGGGTAGGGGGATCTACCAGTTCAAGCGCATGCCTTATGGCCTGCACAATGCGCCTGCAACTTGGCAGAGATTTATAGATGAGGTCCTTGGGGCTGACTTAGAACCCCATGGTTTCGTGTATTTGGATGATATTATTATTGTTACAAATACATTTGACAATCATGTTGAGGTTCTGAAGGAGGTCCTGAGGAGGATTTGCTCGGCAGGGCTTAGATTGGTTTCGTGTATTTGGACGATATTATTATTGTTACAAATACATTTGACAAGCATATTGAGGTTCTGAAGGAGGTCCTGAGGAGGATTTGATCGGCAGGGCTTAGATTGAATAGGGAAAAATGTAATTTTTGCCTTTCTTCGCTACGGTATGTTGTTGATCGACAGGGCTTGCATGTTGACCCCGAAGAAGTTGAGGCAATGCTGAAAATTCCAGCGCCCAAAAATGTAAGGGAAGTCCGGTCGTTTATTGGCACCATTTCTTGGTATCGTAGGTTTGTTTCGAATTTCGCAGATTTGGTTAAACCTCTATCTGATCTTCTAAAGAAGAAGAACAGGTTTAGATGGCCGCCGGAGTGTGAGGACAGCTTTTTGAAGGTCTGGTGACGGCGCCGGTCCTGAGCTGTCCCGATTTCGAACGACCCTTCGTAGCTCAAACTGATGCTCCCGATTTTGGAATAGGTGCCGTTTTGACACAGCAGTTTGATGAAGGGGAGAAGGTCATTTCATATTTGAACAGGTCGTTGAGTATGTGCGAGAGGAATTATTCCACTACCTATAAGGAGTGTTTGGCTGAATTGTGGGCAGTTGAGAAGTTGAGGCCATACATCGAAGGGGTCACAGTGGTGACCGACCATTATTCGTTGGTATGGCTCAACAAATTGAAAGATCCTTGGGGTAGGTTGGCTAGGTGGGATTTAAAGCTCCTGCAATACGATTATGAAATCATTCATCGGAAAGGTAAAGATCATGTTGTGCCCGACATGCTTTCCAAAAGTGTCCCAGTCGTAGGGGAGGTAGATGGGCGTGTAGAAGATCCATGGCTCGAGAGCATGGTTCGGAAAGTGGAGGATAAATCACTCGATTACCCAGCTTGGAGAAATGAAAATGGGTTGTTATATAAACACATAAAGGCAGGGACAAATAGTTTGTTTAACGCTGGGTACTAGTGGAAGAGAGTTGTGGGCAAGAGTGATAGGAGCAGTATTTTATTCCAGTGTCACGATAATCCATTATCGGGGAACATGTGCGTTAGGAAAACATACGCAAGGGTAGTTGAGAAATATTATTGGCCAAAAAACAAGGCAAAGATAGCTAGATATATTAAAGGTTAAAGGTAGGTTTGCCAGAGGGTGCTTAATTGGTTCAGCAAAACAAATTCGACACTCGCGGGTGGAATGCGACCGGCGTAGCGGCGATCCGATGAATGTTAGATGTTAGAGAAATGGAAAGTGAGCGCCATATATGCGTTCATATAGACAAGATTTTTTTTGTTCTTTTTAGGCAGGGAAAAGAGTGCGAACAGTTTTAGTGGATTTGTAATTTCTTTTTAATTAAAATTTTAATTTGGTGTAGTGTTTTAAAAAAAAGATTGTGGTTTTAATTTTTAAATTTGATTCTAAAATTGTGTTTTTGTGGTTGCTGAGGACCATCGTCGGATCGTGGAGCTGAGGCAGGAGATATTTTCGAAGGGAGTATTTTTCCGCGCTGGTGTTATTTCCACCAGCGGGTGGCAATAGTGTTTTTGGTGTTTTTATCTGTGGCAGTCGGCCATTTAGTTTATTCGAAATGTGTAAAGGAAGGAAAAATGTTAGTAGAGTTTGTAATGTTGTGGCAAGTCGGCCATTGGTGTTTCGAGGTTTTAATAGTGGAATTGGCCTCCGTCGGTTTTGTGGTCCTAGTTTCCCCTTTCCCTTCCAATTTTTGTTGTGGCGTCCCGCACCTGAGCCAAGTTGTTGCTGGACATCGATTTTATCGAAGTCCAGCTGGTGAATTTATTCTGTAAAGAATCGTGCGAGGGATTTCAGGCGGGTCGGTCTGGTCCCCTTAAATCAAGTGCACATAAAATCATAATTTTTGTCATTAGTGTTTTTTTCTAAAATGCTCTCGTTTGACAAATTTTCATTTTGTGTGTCAGTGAGTGATCCGTAAACCAAGGGCACATAAAAGCATGATTTTTGTCATTAGTATTTTTTTTTTCTAAAATACTCTTATTTGACAGATTTCCGTTTTGTGTGTCATTGAGTTTTCGTTTCCATTTCGCGTTCGGTTATTTGCGGTTTTCATACACGTGTATATTTCAGAGTAGGTTTTGAAAAGTTTAGTTATCGGGGTTTCGCGTATTCGTGTGTTTCGTTTGGCCGGGGTTACTATACCGCGAGGGTCGGCTACCGGGCAATTAGGGAATTTAATTATCGCGTGGTATTTCCAAGTATAGTTTCTTTAATCAATTTTTATAAAAGTTTTAATTCAAAATAGCGCGATTAAATATTTCAAAATAAAATACGCATTCTTTCGTTCCAGTCACCCTATGTTATTTAGTTATTATTTAGATAATTTAAATTATTTCGACTGAACCAAGTGCTCTAGAATTTTGGAAAATACCCAATAAACCTATCGATTGGATATCGCCTTGAGGTCGAGTTGAACGCAAATAGTTTTCTTAAATCTCCAACGTTAGTTCTCAACTTCAGCTCAAGTGGCTGTCTATAGCATGCTCATATTAAAAGGACATGGAATTACCCATTGATAACACTGCGTTACAGTGGCCCAGAACTTGGGGAGCCACCTAATACACGCTGTAGGTCTGTCCAAAAAAATGACAACTGCATACCAGGAATTTTGATTACACCCCCAAAATCTGAAGTTAGAAGAGAAAAACCAATTTTTGTCGTTGTTGCTCTTATTTTAATGATAATGATAACCCTTAATTTTAAATCGAAATTGCGGAAATTAATTTAAAGGGAATTTATTTTCTGTTTTTTAGTCGGTTAAAGGGTTATATTTTAAAAAACTTGTATTTTATTCTTTTTTATTTTCCCCTTTTTTTTAAAAGTTTGTATTCATTTAAAAAAAAAAATGTCCCCCCTTTTTCCCCCCCTTTTTTTCTCCCCCCGAAGGCAAGTTAATATAAGGGTTTTAAGAATAGGGTTATAAGAATAGGGTACCACCGACAAAAATTGGTTTTCCTCTTCTAACTTCAGATTTTGGGGGTGTAATCAAAATTTCTGATATGCAGTTTTCATTTTTTTGGACAGACCTACAACGCCCCAAGTTCTGACAATTTTTTTTTGTAACGCAGTGTAATATTGTCTTCGTTCTAACAGAAATCCCTAAGTCAATTTTTTTAATTAAAAATAAACTAGTGTTAATATGTAATAATTTAGTGTCTAACATAATTCCACTTTATAATACATTGTGCCTGTGAAAACAACGATTACAAATAAAAGCTTTTTTTTTTTTGAATGAGGAGTAAAAGCGTCAAAAGCCTAATTAGTGTGAGACTTCAACTCACTAAATATCTCCTCTCGCGTACGGGTGGGTCCTCCCGGTACCACCGTCAGGTATTTCGTCGGAAGGCCGTAGGAGCGTTATTGCTCAATCGTCAGTTTTGGGTCATCAGTCCATAGTTCTCGTTGCATCGGGAGTGTTGCCTGCGTGGCGTGAACGTGTTCGTTCAGTATGTCTACTGCGTTCAATGCGTCGAAGCTCGATCATGATTTTCGCTGCTGTTTCCTTGAAGGATTCCCATTTTTGTGATGTTTCGCAAATATGGGACACCGTATTCGTTATTGTCGGGACCTCGCCGAATGCCACCGTCAAATCTGATCTCTCCTTACAGAAGCGTGGACAATACAGCAGGATGTGCCTGGCATCTTCAATCTCATTGGGACAGTTGGTACAAAACGGGTCATCTTCATGCTTGAAGCGATGAAGATATTGCTTGAAGCAACCATGGCCACTGAGCAACTGTGTCATGTAGTAGTCAACCTCTCCGTGTTTGCGTTCCATCCAAAAGGTGACATCTGGAATCAGGGCAAATGTCCATCTTCCATTTTCCGACCTTTCCCACCGTCGTTGCCATTCACTGATGCTGCGTCTTCGCTCGTCCTCCCTTGTTGCGTTCTTGCCTGCTGCGTAGATGCGTTGGAGTTCGCAAGCCAGAATATCTGACGGTGGCATTGCCGCGATCACACCGATGGCATCATCCGACACTGTGCGGAAGGCACTGGCGACTCTCAGTGCGCTATGCCGATATGTCGCCCTTATGCCAGCTATGTATGAAGCCGTCTGCGTGGCGTCTGCCCACACTGGTGCAGCGTAGAGCATAATAGAGTTTTTCACTCTTGCCAAGAGTTTCCGCCTGCTGGAGCGTGGTCCTCCAATGTTCGCCATGATGCGTGACAATGCACCGTTTACCCTTGAAGCCTTTTCGCTGACCGCCAATAAATGATCCTTAAAGGACATTCGTGTGTCTATCAGCACGCCAAGATACCGAAGATACGGTTGCGATATTATTTCGTGGTCCTCCACTCTGAAGGTGAAGACCTCACACTTTTTCCGGGTGCTCAAGAGAACCGCCTCAGTTTTTTGCGCTGCCAGATTCAAATCCGCACCGTCCAACCACCTCATCACTCTCGATGCAGCGTCGCTACACCTCGTCTCCAGCGTGTGGATGTGTTTCGCTACTACCAGCAGTGCGATGTCATCCGCATAGCCGATCAGAGTGGTATCCGTGGGAAGATCGACAGTCAGAACGCCATTGTACATCACATTCCACAATGTTGGCCCAAGCACCGAACCTTGAGGGACGCCTCTAGTGACCTCGTACGTTTTTACGCCGTCGTCGGTGTCATATAGCAACACTCTGCCCTCGAAGTAGTTGGCGATGATTCGCTGCAAGTACCCCGGTACTCCGAAATTGCCTAGCGCTTGCATTATTCGCGCCCAGCACGCTAAGTTGAAGGCGTTTTTGATGTCCAGCGTTACTACTGCGCAGTACTTCTTGTCGCCCCCTTTCCACCTATCTCCGCTTGTCGCCTCACGAGCAATCCTCATCACCGCCTGGATGGCGTCGACCGTGGATTTTCCTCGGCGGAATCCAAATTGCTACGTGGATAAGCCAGCAGGCTTTTCTAGCGAATCGTGAAGTCGGTTCACGATTATGCTCTCCAGTACCTTTCCTAGGGAGTCGAGCATGCAGAGTGGTCGATACGCAGATGGCTGGTCGGGTTGTTTTCCGGGTTTCAATAGTAGCACCAATCTTTGGCACTTCCAGAAAGTAGGGAACGTTCCTTCGTTGAGGCATGCGGTATACATTTTTGCAAATGTCTCCGGGCTCGCCCAGATTGCCGTTTTTATCGCCACGTTGGGGGTGCCGTCCAATCCTGGTGTCTTCTTATCGGACATTTTTCGAAGCGTGAGGAGTACTTCGTACAACGTCACCGCCGGGATGCGTCCTACACCTATAGGCAGGTGATAGTGGTGCACCCGTCCCCCTGTGGGGGAAAGAGCCCAGCTACCACCTTGTCCATGAGTGTAGGATCCGAAGGTTGGGGAGCCCTAGGCCCTCGAACGCTGCTCATCACCACTTTATAGGCTTTGCCCCAGGGATCGATGTCAGCGCCTTCACGCAGTTCCTTGAAGCAGGAGTCTTTACTAGCACGGATAGCCTTCTTGAACCGTTGGCGGCATTCTTTATAGTCCGCGTGCAGTAATTGCCACAGCGGCAGAATGCGGTTTCGAGCGCGTTGCGCTTTCCTGCGACCCCGATTACATCATCTTCTACATTCGGCGATGTCTTCATTCCACCAGTAAACAGGTTTTCTGGTTGGCACGTGTGTCCTCCTCGGCATTACTGCGTCGCATGCTACGCTTAATCGTTTCGTGATTCCTATCGCCATTTTGGTGGCTTCGTCGTCAGGCGTCTCCATTTCGCTCCACACCATCTGAAATACTTCAGCATCAAAGGCATGTTGCTTCCAACCCTTAGTCTGCGCTATTGGTATTTTCCGCGGCAGGACGATGCTTTGTACATTTATGACAATGGCTCGATGGTCGCTGGTCGTATAAAAATCGCCTATGCTCCATGTACTGTGATGTGCTATCGAGTTGTGCGCGAAGGTAAGGTCCACTGCAGACCGCTTCGTCCCAGCCTCGAACGTGTGCTGACCGTTGTGTCCATATCGCCGCTTTACTGGGTGCGTCCGAAGTCCATTCGCATCCTTTCACATTGTGATGTTGCTCGCACAGAATGGCCGGGTCGAATTGTTGCTCGAAGATGTTCTGTTGCAACATGTCCACCTTTCTGCACCGCCTTCTGACGTGCCGGACAGCGAGAGCTTCCAGCCGCGTGGCTTCCGTCGCACAGAGCGCATTTTGCTTTGTTTGTGCATGCCGCTGCGAAGTGACCCTCTTCGCCACACTTCCTGCTAAGATTGCTGCGGTCTACCCGTTCTTTGCAATTTTGAGCGATGTGGTTGAACCCCCAACATTTGAAACATCTCTTCGAAACGCTCTCGCGAACTCGGCAGGACGCCCATCCAATGCGGAACCGCTGCATCCTTATTACCTTCGCTGCATCATCAAATGGCAGGACGACGTATGCCGTTTGTGTGCCTTGATGACTTTGACGCATGCGTATCGATGCCTCGTCCGGTCGACTTATGTCACCCTGTGTGTGTAGAGCATCGCAAATTTCGGTTGCTGTTGTCACCTCGTCAAGACCCATAAGCTGGATCGTTGTGGACTGTGTTCTTGCCACCACACTTGCCGTCTCGCAAAGTACTCCCTTTATTGCCGATTGGTACGTAGCGGCATTGCTCTCCGGTGACCGCTTCAGTTCAAGCAACAACTCATTTTTAGCTGTACGTCGCACTGCCTTAACATTTTCCCCAAGTGATTTGAGGGCCTCGTTGCCCTTTATATCCCTTAGGATGTCTGCGTACGACCGATCAGCTGTAGCCGCGATGATCAGAGCGTCCGTTCTAGGACGAGTCCTTTGCTTCCTGTGCTGCACTTTCGACCACTCTTGCCTCTGCTTTGGCTGTGATTGGAAGTCTGCTCCTTGTACGGGTGTTGCAGTGTTGCTTGCGCTCGTTTTCTTCTTTGGCTCTGCATGCATTGTCACGGTGGCGTTTTCTTTTCTCTGCCTACCGAGTTTCGGTGCTGCACTCGTGCGCTTCGTTGGTGGCGTTTCAAGATTAGGCTCCTGCCTCCTCTTGTTTTCAGCGCGAAGTTTGAACCATGGCGACGTCTGTGACGCCGTATGGCTCCTTATCACCTCTTTGGCTGCGTCATCGTGCGTCTCGATTGCAGCGAGCTCATAGAACGCCTTAATGCTCTCAATGGCGTCTCTCATTGGTTGATGGATTGAGCGCCTTTTTCCATCCCCGAGCATATCTACAAGATTCCTGATCTGCTCGCCGAGCTTCCAAAACGATGTTTGGCCTATTGACTCATTTGCCAAATTCGGAGATTGTCCCCTACCGTTTGCACCATTTTTGTGCCACCATCCTGGCTGGCTTTGTGCGGGGTCATTGGGAGACCTGGGCATAGCCGCGCTTTTCTTAAAGGGGTCTATAGGTTCCCTGATGTTGTTGAGAACCTCGTTCCCTGCCGGAGTTGTAAGAGTACCGGTCTCTTGTGTTTCTTTTTGGTTTAATAGAGAAGGAGAAGACATATTAGATCCCACGAGTGGCGGAGAAAGGGTGGTCCATCTGCACAGAGATCCGCAATATACAGACAAGGCTAGTTAATCCGGAGGACGCCAGGTATCCGGATACTCCGTTTGAGACTGAGCTAGTTTTTTGACTGGGCCCTCAGCCAGGTTGATTTTCGGCACGGGTCGTATGACACCTTAATCCAGCTCAGTACAATCCGGAAGTGTAGGGTTACCAGATTCTCTTGAGTAAAAAAGAGTACAGAGTTGCAGGGGGTACCAAACTCCCCGGTTTTAGACCACATATTTTTTGAAAGTCAAAAATTAAAAATAAACGTTTTTTTTTAATTTCAAATACTAAAAAAATGAATTTAAAATTTTGTAAAACTCATTAAGTACACACGTATACGCGGGTTTCCAACTCCAAAGGGTCTAAGTGACATACAAATTAAGCGGATAACAAGTATAACGCTAAATTTTAGACCCCGGGTGCTAATGTTCCGGTCCCTCCTCAAGAAATTGAAAAATTTTAGCTATATATTTGGATTGTTTTCGATAAAGACATTCAAAATTGTTTTTAATATTTCGGTTAAAAAAGTGGTAGGTCTCAACTTATTTTTTTTTTAATCCTAGCATTTATGAATTTTGGTAACTTTTTGAATGCAATGTGACGAAAGATGATTTAAACTAACATATATACCAAAATATTTGAAGGTTTTTATTTTAATTCTGACGAATAATAAAAATGGGTTACCTTACTGTGGCGATACATTCAGCTGTTATATGATAAAGTCCCAGAAATAAGAAAAAGAGTACTTAAAGAAAAAAGTGAGAGAAAAAAATAGGAGGGCCTAAAAAAGAGTACTGTACTCTTTAAAAGAGTACGTCTGGTAACCCTACATAAGTGCATATACCACTTTTCTCGATATTTTTCGGTTCTCGACCATCTCGATTGTAACACTATGTATAATATTAATGTTAATTTTTTTTATTTTAACTACAGCTTATTTCGTGCACCCTACACACAAAAAAAGTCGGTAAATCTAACCCAAAAAGGGGGTTAAAAACGCTCCAACCCTTCAACGTTTCACCGATGAGAGATGGTAAATTTATTCCACAATTTTTTCAACGGTTAAGTTGTGAATTGTTCAGTAAATTTGTGAAAAATTCACATCTAATCAAGAATTGTGGTAAAAAACTTATAACTTATAAGAAACTATTTTATGTCGAATTTTGAAGATTTATTTTAACAATTTTTTTTCGGTTATACCAACCTATTATCAACTGTTAATAAATTCAGGTTTTTCATACATTTGGAAAAGTTGTACGTTTTTTCTGTGTAAATGTGTATATATTTATGCTTTGTCGCGGCATAAATTCGCGACAGAATTTTGTTTGTTGTTATTGTTGTTTGTTTGTTATTGTTTTGTGTTTTCCCTTTGTTCGGGGCGACGGGTGAACAAAACCGAAGGGAAAAACACAGACCGAAAACGCGCGCTGACACTTTTTGTTGCATTCTTCTTTTTTATTTATATTATTTTGGTTTAATTGAACCAAATTTGACACTCGCGGGTGGAATGCAGCCGGGCGGAGAATTGACAACTGCTGTCAAGATCTCTTATTCCCTTTTGTTACGACTTCGTTTTAGAAGTTTGTTGATGAGCTTTTACGATCCGATGTTGGGGAAGGCATTGCGCGAAACTATACTTACGGGACGAAGACATAATCTGAAAAAAACTAGACTAAAGCTTTTTGTACTCTAAACCTGTTTTGGGAGGGGAATCTGTCGACATTTATGCTTTCGCCTATACATACATGAGTGCCGCCAATTTGAGTATTTTCATTTTGGTGGGTTTTTTTTTTTTTTTTTTTTTTTTTTATTTTTAATGAGGAGTAAAAGCGTCAAAAGCCTAAGTCAGTGTGAGACTTCAACTCACTAAATATCTCCTCTCGCGTACGGGTGGGTCCTCCCGGTACCACCGTCAGGTATTTCGTCGGAAGGCCGTAGGAGCTTTATTGCTCAATCGTCAGTTTTGGGTCATCAGTCCACAGTTCTCGTTGCATCGGGAGTGTTGCCTGCGTGGCGTGAACGTGTTCGTTCAGTATGTCTACTGCGTTCAATGCGTCGAAGCTCGATCATGATTTTCGCTGCTGCTTCCTTGAAGGATTCCCATTTTTGTGATGTTTCGCAAATATGGGACACCGTATTCGTTATTGTCGGGACCTCGCCGAATGCCACCGTCAAATCTGATCTCTCCTTACAGAAGCGTGGACAATACAGTAGGATGTGCCTGGCATCTTCAATCTCATTGGGACAGTTGGTACAAAACGGGTCATCTTCATGCTTGAAGCGATGAAGATATTGCTTGAAGCAACCATGGCCACTGAGCAACTGTGTCATGTAGTAGTCAACCTCTCCGTGTTTGCGTTCCATCCAAAAGGTGACATCTGGAATCAGGGCAAATGTCCATCTTCCATTTTCCGACCTTTCCCACCGTCGTTGCCATTCACTGATGCTGCGTCTTCGCTCGTCCTCCCTTGTTGCGTTCTTGCCTGCTGCGTAGATGCGTTGGAGTTCGCAAGCCAGAATATCTACCGGTGGCATTGCCGCGATCACACCGATGGCATCATCCGACACTGTGCGGAAGGCACTGGCGACTCTCAGTGCGCTATGCCGATATGTCGCCCTTATGCCAGCTATGTATGAAGCCGTCTGCGTGGCGTCTGCCCACACTGGTGCAGCGTAGAGCATAATAGAGCTTGTCACTCTTGCCAAGAGCTTCCGCCTGCTGGAGCGTGGTCCTCCAATGTTCGCCATGATGCGTGACAATGCACCGTTTACCCTTGAAGCCTTTTCGCTGACCGCCAATAAATGATCCTTAAAGGACATTCGTGTGTCTATCAGCACGCCAAGATACCGAAGATACGGTTGCGATATTATTTCGTGGTCCCCCACTCTGAAGGTGAAGACCTCACGCTTTTTCCGGGTGCTCAAGAGAACCGCCTCAGTTTTTTGCGCTGCCAGATTCAAATCCGCACCGTCCAACCACCTCATCACTCTCGATGCAGCGTCGCTACACCTCGTCTCCAGCGTGTGGATGTGTTTCGCTACTACCAGCAGTGCGATGTCATCCGCATAGCCGATCAGAGTGGTATCCGTGGGAAGATCGACAGTCAGAACGCCATTGTACATCACATTCCACAATGTTGGCCCCAGCACCGAACCTTGAGGGACGCCTCTAGTGACCTCGTACGTTTTTACGCCGTCGTCGGTGTCATATAGCAACACTCTGCCCTCGAAGTAGTTGGCGATGATTCGCTGCAAGTACCCCGGTACTCCGAAATTGCCTAGCGCTTGCATTATTCGCGCCCAGCACGCTGAGTTGAAGGCGTTTTTGATGTCCAGCGTTACTACTGCGCAGTACTTCTTGTCGCCCCCTTTCCACCTATCTCCGCTTGTCGCCTCACGAGCAATCCTCATCACCGCCTGGATGGCGTCGACCGTGGATTTTCCTCGGCGGAATCCAAATTGCTGAGTGGATAAGCCAGCAGGCTTTTCTAGCGAATCGTGAAGTCGGTTCACGATTATGCTCTCCAGTACCTTTCCTAGCGAGTCGAGCATGCAGAGTGGTCGATACGCAGATGGCTGGTCGGGTTGTTTTCCGGGTTTCAATAGTAGCACCAGTCTTTGGCACTTCCAGAAAGTAGGGAACGTTCCTTCGTTGAGGCATGCGGTATACATTTTTGCAAATGTCTCCGGGCTCGCCCTGATTGCCGTTTTCATCGCGACGTTGGGGATGCCGTCCAATCCTGGTGTCTTCTTATCGGACATTTTTCGAAGCGTGAGGAGTACTTCGTACAACGTCACCGCCGGGATGCGTCCTACACCCATAGGCAGGTGATAGTGGTGCACCCGTCCCCCCTGTGGGGGAAAGAGCGCAGCTACCACGTTGTCCATGAGTGTAGGATCCGAAGGTTGTGGAGCCCTTGGCCCTCGAACGCTGCTCATCACCACTTTATAGGCTTTGCCCCAGGGATCGATGTCAGCGCCTTCACGCAGTTCCTTGAAGCAGGAGTCTTTACTAGCACGGATAGCCTTCTTGAACCGTTGGCGGCATTCTTTATAGTCCGCGTGCAGTAATTGCCACAGCGGCAGAATGCGGTTTCGAGCGCGTTGCGCTTTCCTGCGAGCCCGATTACAGCATCTTCTACATTCGGCGATGTCTTCATTCCACCAGTAAACAGGTTTTCTGGTTGGCACGTGTGTCCTCCTCGGCATTGCTGCGTCGCATGCTACGCTTAATCGTTTCGTGATTCCTATCGCCATTTTGGTGGCTTCGTCGTCAGGCGTCTCCATTTCGCTCCACGCCATCTGAAATACTTCAGCATCAAAGGCATGTTGCTTCCAACCCTTAGTCTGCGCTATTGGTATTTTCCGCGGCAGGACGATGCTTTGTACATTTATGACAATGGCTCGATGGTCGCTGTGCGTATAAAAATCGCCTATGCTCCATGTACTGTGATGTGCTATCGAGTTGTGCGCGAAGGTAAGGTCCACTGCAGACCGCTTCGTCCCAGCCTCGAACGTGTGCTGACCGTTGTTTAGGAGCTCGACATCCAATGACGCAAAACACTCCATAAGAATCGTACCCCTGCGGTTTGTGCTTCTACTGCCCCATGTTGTAGACCACGCATTGAAGTCACCAGCAATAATTACCGGGGACTTTGTTTGTGCTTCCATCACCAACTCCGTTAGCATCCGTTCATATTGCCATATGTCCATACTAGGTGGAGCATAGCACGAGAAGACGTAAACTCCATTGAATTTTACCCAGGTGAAGCCATTGTTTGCTACTGGTGCTTTGTTCTGGCACACTTTGCCACCAAGTGTCCATATCGCCGCTTTACTGGGTGCGTCCGAAATCCATTCGCATCCTTTCACATTGTGATGTTGCTCGCACAGAATGGCCAGGTCGAATTGTTGCTCGAAGATGTTTTGCTGCAACATGTCCTGGGCCGCAATACAGTGGTTGAGGTTTAATTGGATGATTTTCATCGTCCACCTTTCTGCACCGCCTTCTGACGTGCCGGACAGCGAGAGCTTCCAGCCGCGTGACTTCCGTCGCACAGAGCGCATTTTGCTTTGTTTGTGCATGCCGCTGCGAAGTGACCCTCTTCGCCACACTTCCTGCAAAGATTGCTGCGGTCTACCCGTTCTTTGCAATTTTGTGCGATGTGGTTGAACCCCCAACATTTGAAACATCTCTTCGGCGAAACGCTCTCGCGAACTCAGCAGGACGCCCATCCAATGCGGAACCGCTGCATCTTTATCACCTTCGCTGCATCATCAAATGGCAGGACGACGTATGCCGTTTGTGTGCCTTGATGACTTTGACGCATGCGTATCGATGCCTCGTCCGGTCGACTTATGTCACCCTGTGTGTGCAGAGCATCGCAAATTTCGGTTGCTGTTGTCACCTCGTCAAGACCCATAAGCTGGATCGTTGTGGACTGTGTTCTTGCCACCACACTTGCCGTCTCGCCAAGTACTCCCTTTATTGCCGATTGGTACGTAGCGGCATTGCTCTCCGGTGATCGCTTCAGTTCAAGCAACAACTCATTTTTAGCTGTACGCCGCACTGCCTTAACATTTTCCCCAAGTGATTTGAGGGCCTCGTTGCCCTTTATATCCCTTAGGATGTCTGCGTACGATCGATCAGCTGTAGTCGCGATGATCAGAGCGTCCGTTCTAGGACGAGTCCTTTGCTTCCTGTGCTGCACTTTCGACCACTCTTGCTTCTGCTTTGGCTGTGATTGGAAGTCTGCTCCTTGCACGGGTGTTGCAGTGTTGCTTGCGCTCATTTTCTTCTTTGGCTCTGCATGCATTGTCACGGTGGCGTTTTCTTTTCTCTGCCTACCGAGTTTCGGTGCTGCACTCGTGCGCTTCGTTGGTGGCGTTTCAAGATTAGGCTCCTGCCTTCTCTTGTTTTCAGCGCCAAGTTTGAACCATGGCGACGTCTGTGACGCCGTATGGCTCCTTATCACCTCTTTGGCTGCGTCATCGTGCGTCTCGATTGCAGCGAGCTCATAGAACGCTTTAATGCTCTCAATGGCGTCTCTCATTGGTTGATGGATTGAGCGCCTTTTTCCATCCCCGAGCATATCTACCAGATTCCTGATCTGCTCGCCGAGCTTCCAAAACGATGTTTGGCCTATTGACACATTTGCCAAATTCGGAGATTGTCCGCTACCGTTTGCACCATTTTTGTGCCACCATCCTGGCTGGCTTTGTGCGGGGTCATTGGGAGACCTGGGCATAGCCGCACTTTTCTTAAAGGGGTCTATAGGTTCCCTGATGTTGTTGAGAACCTCGTTCCCTGCCGGAGTTGTAAGAGTACCGGTCTCTTGTGTTTCTTTTTGGTTTAAAAGAGAAGGAGAAGACATATTAGATCCCACGAGTGGCGGAGAAAGGGTGGTCCATCTGCACAGAGATCCGCAATATACAGACAAGGCTAGTTAATCCGGAGGACGCCAGGTATCCGGATACTCCGTTTGAGACTGAGCTAGTTTTTTGACTGGGCCCTCAGCCAGGTTGATTTTCGGCACGGGTCGTATGACACCTTAATCCAGCCCAGTACAATCCGGATGACGCCTGGAATCCGGATACTCCGTTTTTAAGACTGAGCTAGTTTTTTGACTGGGCCCTCAGCCAGGTTGATTTTCGGCACGGGTCGTATGACACCTTAATCCAGCCCAGTACAATTTATACCTATTGTAAGGTTTAGTAACTGCCGCCCCTCTGGGATCAGACGCAGACCAGGGAGCCGCCCACTATGGGACAGACGCTTCTGGGTTTATTTGTACCTACCCGTCCGATGTGCGGATAGGGAGGGACACTTATTGAAAGGGCGGCGTCGTTTCGCCCTGTCACACGAACATCATAGAGCTCATTTTGGTGGGTGCGGGGGTGTATATGTAAATTTGCCAAACACACTCTAGAAAAATCTGAGAAGATCTTTCACATATAGGTGTGGGCAAAGCCCCGACTGCGAATACTGGCTTCTGCGTAGGTCGCGCTCATGTGTGGGGGGGGGGGGGAAGATGTTGGAGAAATGGAAAGTGAGCGCCATATATGCGTTCATATAGACAAGATTCTTTTAGTTCTTTTTGAGCAGGGAAGAAGGAGAGTGGCAAAAGCTTTGGTTTTTCTTAAATTTAATTGAATTAGTTGTTTCCAAAATTTGGATAATTTTCTTTCCTTTTTTTTTAAATTGTATTTTTTTTGAGTGGTGAAGTGGAGCTGTTGCCATCGTCGGACTGTGGCTGGAGGACAAGTGTTCCAAAGGGAGTATTTTTGCGCGCTGGTTTAGTTTTGCCAGCTAGTGTTTATTTTGCTTTGTTTTATTTGTGGCAGTCGGCCATTTAGTGTTTTGAATTTGAGGAATTGAATAGAGTTGGACAGGTTGTGTTCGGTCGTGATTTGTTTTGGTGAAGTGTTTCCGTCCAAGTAGTTTGCTTGGGATTTGTTTGGCCGTTTTCCCCCCCTCTTCCTTATTCCTTTTTTTGTTTGTGTCGTCCCGCATCAGAGCCAAGTGGTTGCTGGACATCGAATTTTATCGAAGTCCAGCTGGTGAATAGATTCTGCAAAGAATCGTGCGAGGGATTTCAAACAGGTTGGTCTGGTCCCGCAAATCAATTGCGTTTAAAGAAATATAATTTTTGGTGTACGAATAATTTCTTTTGGGTGATTGTCGGTTTGTGTTGATTTTGAAAAAGGGTTTGTGTTCGGTATTATTTTCCTTGTGTCGGGAAAATTTCCGTTTCTTTTATATATAAAAAAATCGATGTCCAGCAACAACTTGGCTCAGGTGCGGGACGCCACAACAAAAATTGGAAGGGAAAGGGGAAACCAGGACCACAAAACCGACGGAGACCAACTCCACTATAAAATCTCGAAACACCAGTGGCCGACTTGCCACAACCGACTTGCCACAACTTGACAAACTCTATTCACATTATTTTTTTTTCCCTTTATATCTTTCGAATAAACCAAATGGCCGACTGCCACTTATAAAAATAAAACCAAATACACAATTGCCACCCGCTGGTGGAAATAACACCATTTAATCAAAATCAAAATTTAAAAATTTAAAACAACAATCCTTTTTTAATAATTTTTTTTTAATTTTTTTTATATT